>VZTH01000233.1:0-91764 GCA_013397815.1 Aleadryas rufinucha
GCCCCGCCCTGGGTCGCCCTCCCCGCAGCCCGGGCTGGGGGTGTCCCCGCCGAACGGGGGAGTCGCGGGGCCCCGCCGCCGCCTCCTCCCGCGCGGCCGCGGCCGCAGCCCCTCTCCCTCCCCAGGCGGCGGCGGTCGGGTTTCTCCCCGCCCCGTCCGCGCCCCCGGGGACGCTGCGGAAGGGACATGGTCCCCGGGACCCCGTGTCCCTGGGCAGAGCACGGCCCCCTAGGACGCGGCCATCCCGACACCGGCGGGGCAGAGAGGGCCGCGTCTCCCTCGCTTCACCTCGACACACCTGCCCGGCTGGGCCGGCAAAGGGGGGAGATACTGCTAACTTGTCCTAAAATCTCCCGCCTATCACCGGGCGGGCAGCTCCACCCAAGCCCAAGACCGTGTTCTGGGAAAGGAAGTGGGGAGAAGATTGAGTTTTCCTTTGAGATTTAGGAAAAAATCCCAGTACCCCTGAAAGCCTTCTCCACCGTTGCTGTGCTGAGGGGGTCTTCCTTGCTGTCCCCCGCTGGGCGGTATTTGGTTCCTGAAACCAGTGCCGCAGAAGCAGAGCACAGTGAGCCTGGCCTACCCATGTTGCGCAAGACTGCTCACTGCTGATGGCTCCTTCCTTTCACGTGTGATATACTCAGAACAACCCCTCATTGCTTCTTTTGCATTTTAGAGTAACTTTTTCACATTCCTGTTCAGTTCTTCAGTTGCTGACAAAGTTAGCAGCCATGCCTCCAGACAGCAAAGGAACAAAGGAAAATGAGCATTGTGCAAGAGATCTGGTATTTAGCAGACCTTGAAAGGGCTCCCTTGATCTTAGAGAGGAGCTTTACTGTACATGTTTTCAGCAATCAGTCGCTGACTCTTGATTAACCCCATACCGAGTTCATCCTGAAATCAAGGCTGTTATTTCTATCTGCAAACCTTGCCTCACTGAAGTCCTTTGAATACCAGGGCTTCCCTGTTGCTAAAATAATCCCTGTATATAGATAACCTATGTATAATGGTATTTTGAACCTGAGAAACAAGAACAGCAGAACTTCAAAATGAAAATTTTAGTTACAAAGATTACTTACTGTATCTGGAATAAAATCCAGTATGATTTCAACTATCAAATATTATACACATTAGAAATAACATGAGAGGGCAGACTATCATCCCCTAATGGAAATTCAGAACATGGCATTTTAAGCTTGTTGGGATAAAACCCCCCTTTCATTTCCATTCAGTTAGAGGAAATGTGGAAAGTTTAACACTTCTGCAAAATGCTGAGCAACTACCAGAGCGGGGCACTGAGGCAATGCAGAGTGAAACACGTCATCCTGACCACATGCAGATGTGTAGTTTCTGGAATGAGATCAGCGCAGTGGAAGATCTGACAGTCAGTCAGCAGTGTATCTTTTTTTTAAGTCCTCATCTCCAGAGCCCTCAGAGGGCTTCTCCGGATGACACTGATGTGGAGCAGTGACTGTTTCGTGTAAAGAAGTCAAACAGCTCCTCAGCTGCTATTCATCTTCCTTCCAATTACTGACATCAAAGGAGTTAAAACAATCAACAGCAGCTGTGAATCTGCATTTCTACTGCTCAAGAAGTTTCCCCCTCGTTTTCAAAGCATCAAAACAAGCATGATTCAAAACTAAAATGCTAAATTGTGGTTTAGTTGGTGAAAAATTGTAACATGGTTGCACCACCATGATGCAGGAGCCATGTTGAGATGGTGGCAGGGTTTCTAGCTGACAGGAAAAGATAAAGTTGTGGGATTCAATTATTGGCACATAAATAGCTGCTTATCAGCTGTGATACGAAATTGAGAACTGTACCTCACCTGTCAGGAGGAAATTTGTCAGTTGTCTCCTAGACTCTGCGAGAGTGGATGTGATCATGATCCACCAGGCATCAATGAAATCAGTGGAATATAAATTACTGGAGAGTGAGAAATCCATATTTTGAGAAAAATTTGCAGGTTTCAGTACCATTCAGAGGTAGGACTGCAGGACCAGTCAGAGAGCAGAATAAATGCAACTGACAATATGGAGTAATGGAGAGAGAACGTGAGTTTTATTAGGGATTAAGAGAATTTGCAGAAAAGGTGGAACCAACACTGGAAGCCAAGTACCTGTATTTACAAATCAAATATCAGTTATATATCAGTTTATATATCAGTCATCCTGGAATAATTAAAAAAATTCTTTCCAAAACATCTTGCTGCTATGCAATCAGAGCAGCACATCTCCCACCATCCTCTGTGGGTTAACAACACTGGAAGGAAAATATCACAGTGACTTGCTCTTTTGCTTGAATTTGGTTCACCATCTAAGGCAATTTCAGAGGAGCCAGTGGGATGATTTGTTAATTATATTAGTCCACAGTTTGGCAGCATTTTTTACAGCAGATGTATTCATTTCATCTGACTGTCCTCATCTCTTGCTGCTCATTCTTGAATCATACTGCTGCCCCTGTTACACTGATACTGTTCAGAGTCTGAGCAGTGAACCACATCAGAGAAGTGATGGGTTAAAAACAACTCAGCAAAACCTCCCAAACCTAGATCAGATTTGTAGTTTGTGTATTTCGTGGCTGGCCAGTTGTATTGATTGTATTTATAGGGTGGTTTAAACTGATCCTGCAGCTTTAGGAGCTTTCTCAGGTAACAGCCTTAACTTTCTAGAAGTAGCAAGTCTGCAAAGTTAAAACCTACACATTACCTTGAAACAAAGCAGAAATCCATTTCCCCAGCACTGATCTCCTGCTGGAGCTCAAGAATCTTGGTCCAAATTCCCTTCCTCATGGGTCCTGCTAAAGAAGAGCTATGGTAGAGTAAACCAGAATTACTGGTGCTAAATGTCAACAAACATCATATGAACGAGTTCTATAAAAGTTCATGTATGGTCCTTCAAGATTTAATATTTCAAATGCAATTATGAAGTAATAGCTACTGCTGAGATCTTAATTTGTTAGGTTTTGGGTTTGGGAAGAATATGAAAGAAAGTCACTGGAAAACAAACAAACAAAAAATTTGCCTTCCCCATAGCTGTTCAATTTAGGAAAAGCAGTGGTTTGAGTCTTTAATAGATCTGTCAACATTGCTTACCAACATTAATACATCCCAGTGCTGGTGAGAAGAAGGGAAAGATAAACACTGAAGGAAGAACATATTGATTCTGAATGTCTGTCAGCTTTCTTCTTTGGAACATATACTACACCCTTTTTGACTCCCTAAGTTGGAAGGGAATTAGGTCCTGTGTATGGGCTGGTGTTGGGTAACTGATCACATGACTGCTTTTGCTGTGTTGTAAATACATGAAAGCACATGTTGCTAAAAATCTTCATAGATATGGCTGCTTTCAGCTGTGTCTGTCCCTGGTCTCCTGTGTGTCATGTAAGCCTACCACTGCTTACGGAAGAGTGTTTCCAAATCGACTCTGAATTAGAAATAGAAACAATCCATGGCTGCGTTCCTGTTCCTAATTAGAAAAACTTGAAAGTTTAATCTTTAAATCGTCTGAATACTTAAATAGTGCTATTTTAAATTTGAAATTTCTAAACCTTTCTGATTTACTGAAACATGGAAAATCTAGGGGTTTGGTCAGACCATAACTATGTCTTGTTTCTCCTGTAAGCTTCTCCCCTGCCGCCCCCCAACAATGGCAATGGGCCACAAAGTCTATTATTCATATGCTGTCATCTGAGAAATTATAGAAGGCAAATAAATACACTCTTACACATAACTCTAAGGTTCTCTTCAAGAAACTTCATCTTCCCTCTGCTGTAAGATACATGTGAACCTGCATGAAGAGGTTAAATTGTCCACTGACAAGTATAATTAAGCACAGATGTCTGAGGCACCAAAAAGAAGCAAATGTTAGCAAGGGTCTTAATTTCATAATTTTGCTTATATTCTATTCAGAGATCTGAATTTCATTTAGAATCAGTTAAAGAGGAACAATCTTTTCGTTTAATCAGCTTTTAACTCATATGATCTCTTTTTAGGAAATATTTTAAAGAGGTTTTTTTCTTCCCTTGAACAATTGTGCTGCTGAAGTAAAAACAGATCTCCCAAAAGAGCTTTCCAATATTTAAACATATAATAGTGTCATACAGACAATGAATATGGCAACTTGACTAGGAGAAGCAAACAAAAAGATAGTTATAGTTAATAACAGCTTAACTAATAACTGCATTTTGATTTACGGATAGATAGGACTGGAAATTAATCATTATATGTATATGTGTGATTAATGCATTGCATATCCTTTTTTCTTTCTTAAAATTTTGTCTAAGATTCTTGTGTTGCAAGATCAGGCACAACTGAAAAACCAGTTCTGAGCAGAACTGTGCAGTAACCTCTTTTCCCATCCCAAAGGAATTGCTGAGCTTTTGAAACTTTCCCGTCTGAAATTCAGACAAAGAGTGTTTTCATGTACCATCTCTGTGTCTTCCTTTGCAACTGGCTCAGCACAGTTGTAGCATTTTTTCATTACTATCACTTTTTAAAACAAATATTTTCATTAGACAATTACTTTAAGATGAAAAGGAAATACGTATATTCAGAGAATTTCAATATAAAAAATGATGTAGTGTTCTTTTTTCAAAATTAATAATTTATTTAAATCAACACTTTCCTATAATTAAGTTCCCATAATTAATGAATGTTTTAACATACTCATGTCTGCATAAAAAAAAATCCTTTCTTGATATTATGTTTCTATTTTTTTTTATATTTCTATTCTTCCATAGGTTCCACATGTCTGCTGATGAGATTGGATGCAATGGGAATGGAACAGAATCCAAAAACACTTTGTCTAGATTTTTTTTCTTAGTTGCAAAGCAATTTTAAGTTAGACATTGGTCTGTTGTATTTGCTAAGCAAGATAAACCAGAGGACGAGGTAAAAGCACAAGCTTTGGTTATTTAAAAAAGTAGATGTTAGTTTTGCTGAAAAGAAAGATCAGTTCTGTACTCAGGTATGAATTTATGTAACACTTACCATCATTGATAATTTCAATTTGTTTCAGTGTTTGAGTATGTGCATATGTCAACACAATGACAGTGTTATGTTATACAGGGATGCCTTAATTGTTGTTATTTTCCAAAGGAGCCCATACAAGGACACTTAAATGACTGAATATTTTGAGGGGAATGTGAGTGTTCCTTGCTNGGGGGGGGTGTTTGTTTTTTTCTTTTTTTCTCTTTTTTTTTTTTTTTTTTTTTTTTATAAATTTTAAAAAAAAAAAAAAAAAAAAAAAAAAAAAAAAGCATGGTCAATGATTGGTGCAAGTTGTACAATTAATAGTTTAGAAACTGTGAATCAAATGCTGGCCACTGAAAAAGTAAGCACTATGAAAACAGCCCCCAAATTAGAAAGGTTTTTGGTTGTGTGTGGACCATGTTCTTTCAGCAGTGACAACAGCTATATTTCATATAGGAAAAATACCTCACAAGACCCCCTTATTTCTTGAAAAACAATCCACCAAAAACCCAAACTGAAACAGTTGTTGGAAGAGAACTGTTGAAAGGAAACATCTGGAGGAAATGCCATTCCAATTTCAGTCTTGTCTTCAGTATACCATAACATACAGTTTTCAAGATGTGATACTGTGCTTCATCAGACAACATCACAATGAGGTCATACCTCTGAATATGGACTCCAGGTCACCTTTCTGAAGGATGGTAATCATTATGTCTGATTCTGCTTCCTGAGAGAGTATATTGAAAATATTTCTCATCAACTGGTCATTTCTTTGATGCTAGCATGAAATCCTAGAAATGCACAAAATGATTACTGCACAAACTCCTAGTCTATGTGAGGATGGAAGCAGGCATCTCAAAACAGGAGCCAGCCCTGAGAGTTCAAGAGAGTTGCAGAGAAAAGTCTAAGACAACCTACAGCTAAATCCAGAACAAAAATACAATAAGAAGGATTTATGGTAGAAGGCAGTGAAAACTGGGTGATTTTGTATAGCCATATGAACAACAGGACACTTCTGGAATTTTTCAGAAGAGATGAAAATAAATGATTTTTCTAGATTGTTATGTATCTCATGTATGTATATTAATATTTTTCTAGTATTCCTTTCATGGATACCCTTAGTATGATTCCAAAACCCATCCAGTCCCCATACTGTGTCTTCAAGGATTTGTTAACCTCTTTAAAAATTAAGTAAAACACAAACTTTCTGGCAAGCTATCTAAGCTCTAATTGTTAAAATGTCAGCTTAAAATGCCCTTAGTGCTGGCATTACATTCATAAGTAGTTATTTGCCAGCTGTGTATCTGTGGTTTCATAGTTATCAGGTCCAATAAAATTTTAGACCCTGACAATTTAAACATTAAGAACTTTTTTAGCTTGCAGGAACAAGACCAAATCTATATCATTGTTATGTAATTTGAAAGAGAATTTTTTTTCAAGTTACAGTCTCATTGAAGGAAAATGTAGTAGTCCTGAGACTAGGCAGATAAGAAAGTATGTCAAGGATATACTACTAAGAGTTCATCCACTTACAAGTAAGCTTGGTTGTCCTGGTTCCTGGTTTTTTGCCAAAGTAGGCTGTGTATTTGCCTGCTTGTTTGGCTGTTTTTTTTCTCTATATAGTAATCTATATAATGGACACCATAAACCATGTTAGAAGTTGTTGCTATAAAACTTGTAATGAAATAAACCGGTGAGCTGCTGCTCTACTTGACAAAGTTTCTCTGAGTCGTCCTTGCTCTGTTTTAGAGTACTGCATGTAGTAGCTTTTATATTTTCTTTTTTAGATTTTGGTTTTGACATGGTTTAATTCTCAGTTTATTTCTGAGATGTTTTAATCATAGCTAGATGTATTTAAAATGTATGTGGCCTTTTGTGCACTTGTAAAATCTACAGACTTATTGCCCAGTATACGTGTATACATTATGTACATATGTATTTTAATCTCATATTCCGTGGGTTATGTCTTCTGTTGCAAAATGGACCTGAGCATTCATAGCATACTCATACTTTTCCATTTACTTATTCTAAAAATTTACACATTCTAGATACATTGGGATAAGGTCTAAAAAATATTTTTCCCCCTTTTCAGTGAGTGCTTATTGTACCTGAGCAGGTGCACCACAGTATAATCTATACTGAGAAGAGAATACCCTGAGTGCATTGTTCCTTCAGTTATCAAAGAATATTGATATTCAGCTTTTGTGGCTAAAATACATCACTCCCAAAACAATTGTGTGTTACAGCAACACGATAAACATGATGCCTTAACAAACTTTGGCAAAGGAGCCTTCTTATAAAAATAATATAATTTACAGACACCAGTGATTTCCTAGGGAAGGAATAATTTTCTTTCCTTTTAATGAAATAGTACGTCCAAAAGTCAAGGAAAGGCCATATGTGTGTCTTGCGCATAGTGGTAGTTAGCATCCAACTATGCTTACTGGTCTGTGTCTGTGTGGGGAGATCCATACAGACACACGGAGCAGTTACTCTCTGCATATACACTTATAAAGGAGCGGAAAGCACAGTGGAACTGGCTGTTTAATAACTCCAGTCAGAATATCACTCATGTCCTGGAGGGCCATGCAGCTGTAGCACGGCCCTGAATTTTAGTGAACTGAAAGTTCAGCTCATACATGAGCTCCTCTTTAGAGGCTCAGTGACTGAATTTGTACCAGCTCCCAGCTTTGTCTGGTTCCCCAGCTGTATTTGTTTCCCCCCAGCTGCTGCACCGGGGAGCTCAGGGAGTGGCCATGTCCTGCACGTGTTCCCTGTGTTCTCTCCCTTCTTGTCGCGAGTCCGAAAAGGCTTGGCCGAATCCATGGCGCCTTGCAGGGAAGGCGTGGTGCCTTGAGCCTTGGGGGATTGCCACAGGTCACTTTGGGCATCCCTGGCAGGGCACGGGCACCAGGGCAGCTGCAGGCGCACTGTGGGACAGGCCGGCAGCCACCCTACGCTGCACGCAGCCGGTTCCAGCCGGTTCCAGCCAGCTCCTGCCAGCTCCCTTGGTAGCTCCTGAGGGCTGGGCCAGGCAGCCATGCTGGTGACACCTCTGACAGTCCCTGACAAAGGGCAAAGCGCTGCTCAGGAGGTGAGGTGTGGCGGGAAAAGAGTAAGGGACAACCCTGCGAGCACCAGGGGCAGGGCAGGAGCGGGAAAGGCGCCACAGGTGCCAGAGCAGAGACTCCCCTGCGGCCTGAAAAGACAAAATGCCATTAAAGATATCCAGGCTGTGGCTCCTCCTGAACCCCATCCTGGAACCAGTGGATATGGCCTGGAGGAACTACTAACTGTGAAGAGCCCACACTGTAACAAGCTTTCCTGAAATAAACTGTGGCCCTGGAGAGCTCATGCTGGTGCAGAGTTTTCCTGACAAGAACTGTGGGCATGGACTGCCTGTGCTGGAGCTGGTTCCCTGACAGAAGCCAAGGCCCTGTAGAGCACACATTGCAGCAAGTGACAGGAATTGCACCCATGCTGGAGCAAGTTCTCATGACAGCAGCTGTGGCCCCGAGGAGGCTGCATTGGAGCGGTTTCTCCTGACAAGAACTGGGATGCATGGAGAGGAATTTCAGCCCATGGACAGGAGCCTGCAGCCTGCGGACAGGACCCACACTGGAGCTAGGGAAAAATGTGAGAAGGAGGCAGAGGCAGGAAGGGGCTGTCATGTACTCATAGTAACCTCACACTCCCCATCCCCTCTGCACATCTTGGATATGGTTGGGGGATATAGGGGACCTGGGAATGAAAGAGCGAAATTGAGTGGGTGACAAAAGTGTTGGTGATGAGGAAGGTGATATTTTAATTTGCCTCCAAATCTATTTTAACTGGCATGAAATTATTTTTCCGCAACTTGATCAATCTTTTCCTGATGCCAGTGACTTGTAAGTGATTTCCCTGTCTTTATCTTGACCCAAAAGCTTTTTCATGATACTTTCTCCCCTTATCCTCCTTGAGCGGGACAGTGAGAGAGCAAAGTGGCTCTCTGGCAGCCAGACAAAGTCAGCCCAACACAAATTTCCAGACCTATTCCAATTCCAAAATACTGCTTTCAGTATAAAGAGCCCCAGTCTGTAAAATTAGAGGTATAACCAATATTCAGGACAATTTTCAAGGTATATGTAAATTCATTTATATCATATCACAACTATGTTCTCTATTTAACTCTCTTACATAAAACATGATTTAGTGGGGTTTTTTTAAACCTTTTTTTTTTGTGCAGTTTACCATGAGAGTCATGATAAAAGAGGGCTTAATCAAGGTCTAATACCTGCAGAAGAATCAAGCTAGTTCTTCATAACTAAACAGTAAGAAACCACATATTTTTGATTTTTACAGACTAAAGTGATGTTAAATTTCTCATATGATGTATAAGCAAAGGTTCCAGCTCTTGGTTATACAAATATCTCAGTGGGGTTTACAGCTACTACAATCTCAGTATTATATCTTGTGGTCTCACCTCTGGTAGCCCTTCCCTACTATGTCTTCCCCATGAGAATCCTTCCTGGGGCTGTACAGAGGGTTATAGAATTTAAAAACAATTGAGGATCTTGTCCTCTACATGTGAATTTTATCAGTTTGAGATAAGGTGAGTGGAGAATCTACAGCACAGTATTTATGACATAATGCTTAGAGATATGAAAATGCATCATAATTTTTAGAACAAAAGATTTTCTTCTTTTAGGCAGAGTGCAGTTTTCTTTTAATGGTCATGATTTTAGAGAAAATGAAAAGATTACTAATAAAAACCCCACACATAGATTCAAACATCATTATAAATCCTACATGATAGCAGTTTTCATTTTATCTGAAAAATGATGTTGGTATTAACCTACCATATAAGAAAACAGCAAAAATAACTTAGCCTTGTTCTTTCTTGTGACATATCTGAATCACAGCTCTCTCTTTATTCTCACAGTCAGGATTATTCCGCGTACAAAACTGACCATAAATGAGCATACAGTTTGCACCACAGACATGCCTGTGGGGTAATAAGACATAATATCTGTTTTGAGAAATGAGTCTTGCTGATCTAAAAAAAAAATTCTGCTTACTGAGATCGCAGAAGGCTGTTCAGAGAAAAGTAAACCAGAATTTAAGTGTCATCACAGATGGATAAGAATAAGATGTTGAATATGTATTTTGTGTAGCTAAGACAAAATTGTATGTCTCACAGAAATCTAGAGCTAACACAGGCTGAACATCTTCAGCAATGAGCCATGTCTCCGTGACCCTCAGTAGCCATTACAGCTGTTTGGGATTTCCCTTAATGAAGCAGAGATTTGCCCATACTATTCACTATTCAAGCTTAGACTGGGTTTGAAATTCTAGCTCTTTTAACAGCTAATGGAGTTTCCATTGTTTTCAACCAGGCCACAATCTGTGTATTCGTCTGGGACTGGGTGAAAACTAAAGCATAATCAGATGAAATCAGATTAATGTGCTTTGCAGTGGGATTTTTTGGTTTTTTTTTTAAGTTTTCTGGCTAAAGAAAATTTATCTTCTAATTAAAACCCTCACAAAAGTTCTGGCATATTTATTTAAAATATGATTATATAAATACTTGGTGCAATGTATGAAAAACAGGTTCTCCCGTTAAATGAGTTTTCCCAAGATATTTCTATTTTGAAAAGATACAGTGTTATAATGTCTTTACTACATGGTATCAGTGTTACAAATATTCTGTTTTGTGAAAATATGTTACATTTTTTTCTTCTGAAGAAGAAGGAAGTGTAATATTGTACCTCTCTTTCTGAACAAATTTTGTTTCTGCTATAAATCTATTGCAGTTACTATGAGGAACAAGTCAATAAACAGCCCTCCTCATGTCCCAGTGATTCATGCACTGACAGTAAATCTTTCAAAGTCGAGATTAAAGGTCTTTATAAACATAAAATTTGTGAAATTATAGAGTTAAAAGGGCAGTTATCAGTTTAAAAAGAAATCTGTTCCAGATAATTTTGACCATTTTACCACTTAGTCATTTTCAAAGTTATTGCTTGTCTGAGACAGTAAATAAGGCATACATGAGCAAATCTCATAATGAACCAAATTTTTATATTTTGGAAATCTTGAGTTGGGTATATCTCTTCATGAATACAGTAATAACCTTCTGAACCCAACTAAGTCACGTGTAGAAATACCTGCATTACTTTTCTACCTTTCTCCTTGTCTAGATCCATTCTTCTATTTACCTCTGGTTTTCAAGATCAGAAATATCTACTCGTTTTGAAATTATACTTAGATTTGTGTCATCTCTGTTTTCAGAAGCTTTTTGAATATTCATCTTGTGTTGGCTGCTTCTTCTCCTTTCATGGTTTAGCTCTTGAAAATGCTATTAAATACAGTTTGTGAAGACTGTGAAATCAAATAGCTCTGTTTAGTCACGTGTCAGTCCAGTAGTACAATTCTGCTCCAAAACAGACACTGGGGTCCAGTGTTCACAGTCACGCAGTTTGATGTAGCCATACAATGTTAAATATTTTTTTAAATATTTCTCTTTTCTATAAAGAGCAATCCAGTGCTTCTTAAATCATTAGAGGCTGCAATGACTGCTGGACTTCAGGTTTATTCTTCAGAGAAGGGTAGGGCAATCCCAAAAGTTAATGGTAGTAGGGGCCTGCTTTCCACAGGAGAAGAGAATTGTAGCTTTTCAAATGTCTTCATGTTTAAATGGAACAAGCTGACTGATGGAAATCTCAGTGCAAATGTTAGTGTTCCCTGAAGTTTGTTCTATTGCAATTTTTTTCTATTAATCATTGTTCATGTCTGCTAACTGTTAAGTGTAAGCAATAGATAATTCTTCACAAGAGATTTTGCTTTTCCTTCCTTTGCATATTAATTTCTACAAAAGATAAAGCAAAAAGAAGTATTTGCGTTAAAATTTCAGAGAAAAAAGAGTACTCTGGAATCAAAAATGTTTCACTTAAAATCATGAATTGTTTGTAGTCTATTACTGTAATGAGTCAAAAAAATCATAGAATCTTAGAATACCAGATTTAAAGGGACTTCAAGGATCATCTGGTCCAACCTTTCTTGGCAAAAGCACAGTCTAGACAAGATGGCTCATCACCCTGTGCAGCTGAATCTTAAAATTGTGCAGTGTTGGGGAATCCATCACTTCCCTGGCAAGACTATTCCAATGGCTGACTGTTCTCATTGTGAAAAATGTTCCTCGTGTCCAATTGGAATCTCTCCAGGATAAACTTGTAACCATCACCACTTTCTTTTCCATATGAGTCCTTCTAAAAGGGGAATTTCCATCTTCTTTATACCCATCCTTCAAATACGGGAACATAGTGATAAGGTCTCCCCTAAGCCTGAACAAACACAGCTCTCCCAGCATTTCCTCATATGGCAGGCTTCCCAGTCCTTGGATCATCTTTGTGGCCCTTCTCTGGACCCTCTTTAACCTGTTTACGGGTTTTTTTGTGTATCAGGGACCAAAACTGAACACGGTATTCCAAGTGTGACCAGGAAGTAGCACCTTCAGGAGAAACATAATGCTGGGATACTGAGTGGGATAATGACTTCTTTCTCTCTGCTGGTGATGCCGTTGTTGATGCAGCTCAGTGTCCTTCCTGCTGGCTTTCTTTGCCACAGAAGCAGCAGCACTGTTCGCTCACACTGAGCTGTTTGTCCACCAGGATCCACAGGTCCCTTTCACAAAGCTGCTCCCAAGGGAGGTCCCAGCTGGTGCTGTGCTCCTGTGTTATGTTTTCCTAGGTGTAAGGTTCTTGTTAGCCCACTCTTCCGGCCTATTCAGGTCTTCATGCGGGGTGGCTCTCCCTTCCGAAATGTCCGTTTCCCTCATCAGTTTGGTAGCATCAGAAAATTTCATCAGGGTACACTTGATCCCATCATCCAGATAATTTATGAAAATATTAAAGAGCAGTATGCCCAATATTGATCCTTGGGGGCCTGCACTTTAAATACAGGAAGATGTAGGATGCAGATACAGATGTAGCTATAGATGCCGTTGTATACACACACACATACGTCCATGAAAGGGAAAATAACTGTCTTTTAAAAAGGTTAAAACTGGTGCCTATGCATCTTTTAACATTACATTTTAAACACGGCTAACTGTATTTCAACAAGGGCTGTTGTTGCTGTAAAGAGAGAATGCAGCAAGCACTGTACTACTTGCAAGTAGGGAAATGTTTGTTTAAGTCTGGGGTGATATCTGAAGCACAGATTCATAAGCACAAAGGAAGTGTCATATATAGTTCTGGTACTTAGATCAAAATTGCAGCTCTGGATCCAATTGGTTGAGCACAGGGTCTGACTTCAATAGATGTGTGTAGGAGTAAGTAAGTGTTTGCCATCTAAGGCTGTAACAGCCAGCAGAGCTTACAGTGAGCCGTGACTTGTAGAGAAATACGCCATAGTAAATCATGCAGACCATATATTAAAAACTATTAAGATGCAGCAGTACAGTTTGTTAGGCAGACTGCAGACTTTTATTCCATGTCTCAAAGCTAAATGGTGTGTGCCTGAGGGAGGGTTGGGGATGAGAGGTCAGTGGAGTTAAAGTGATTTACACCTGCTGAGAATCTGGTATGGTGAATTATTTCCAACCACTCCTTGAGCAGTAGCTATTTATTTATATAGTTCTAAAATATTTTCCTCCACTTGCCTCTGTTAGCAGTCCTTGCTGACATTAAATATTTGAGAGCAATTTTGCCACAAGTAAGACCAGTTTCAGTGACAGCTGAAGTTTTCCCATAAACTTGTGTGGATTATGCAATTTAAACGGACAGAATTCAATCTTAGCTGCCTGTCATGTTGATCATAATCACAGTTACTTTTTAGAGAGTATTTTCGTAGTCTTTGCACATATGATCTCTGCAACTCAGAGTGTTTGCATACCACGCAGCATCTGGCTCGGTTTTTACAGGATCTTAAGATGCAGTCAGGAACAATGTGCAACTCCCTAATGTCTAAAAATAATTGTATTTCAGTAATCTCTTATGCTATAATCGCTGCCCCATACAAATGTAATAATCACAGGGCATTGGAAATTATTCCAGAAAATCAGAGGAAATGCCCACAGCATGTAGCCACTGAATCTTTTCTTTAACAAAGAAGAACTATTAGAGACAGAAAATACTAAAAAAAATACTTACTTAAAGTGCTTACTTAAGGAAATATATTGAAATCTTTGTGTTAGGATAGTTTTAACTTAAATCATATTAGAAATACTTTGACTATCATATTGACTTCATATAAAAGATATAAACGACATATTTTCTTAAACTATTACTAGTATTTGACCTGCACGATTTTATGTTAAGGAACCTACAAAATTACTTCTCTTTTCTTCGTATCAACAAGAAAGAAAACTGTGTTTCATTTCTGTCTGAAGTATAGCTACACCATTGTAACATAGTGGAAGGAAGTCTTGGGCTCATACTTTTAGTTCTTCCACAAAAGTATCATTGACTGAAGTGAATGTTTTGCTTGAAGAGAAAGTCAGAGACCAGGATGAAATGCCAGATGAAGCAGACTGCTTATAGTAACTTTAACATAAATGTAATGTCCAACAACTGTGGGGAAGTCCAAGTACAAATCATGTGTAACCCTGTCAGATCCATGCAGTAGATCTGAAGTTAAAACCCATCCTCAAGGTAATTGCTGAAAAGAAGAAATAATTAGGTGCTGAAAAGAAAACATAAATAGGTACTGAAAAGTCTGCAGCCACTTATCAGTAAAATTATGTTTGGGGATCTTTGTTGTAGAGAGAATCATAAAGCTAACATTTGTCTAGGTTTTCTGCCTTCTGTCCAAGTTTTCATTGGCAGGAAGAGAGGAGTCTGGGTATTGTTTGGGATTCCCAGGGTTCTAGCAGAACTCGGCTACAGCCTTCGGAACTAGCAACCACTAGTGTAGTAATCACTACTGGGCTACACCCACTGTACTGGCAATCACTACATATTGTTTTTTTTGATTCAGGACAGGTGTAATGAGTGGGAAAATGAGCAAAGTAAGAGCAATATTAGGTATGACTCTACAAAGGCCAAAAGTTTCAAGCTAAGCATGAAACAGGTGTCTGAAATGGTGTGGCATTGAGGAGGGATATAGTGAGACCAGCATGCACATATAGGTAATCAAAGTGAGGTCAGGATCTGTGAACAGTGTGTATGAACAGCATCAAGCACATGTCTCTCCTATTACCTGAGACTTGTATGTCAAGGAAAAAGGGAATGAAAACTTTGTTAGGCAGCTTACTCAGACCAGAATGAGCTTTGAAATCTGAGGTCTCCATGTAGTACCAGGAAAGATATCTGGTTAGTCAGATTATCCCCTCAACACAAAGTTAAAAAATTAAAAAATAAAATAATAAAAAACTCCAATCCCAAACCCAGGAATTGGATCTCTGTCTAATGACTTAGGGATTCTAAAGGTAAGTGATTTTCAGGTATGCTCACTTTTATGGAACAGAGATCAACTAATTAACAGCTAAAAACATGTGACTTGAGTGATCTTAATAGTCTTACATTTCAGATAATCCATACGCAGTAATTTGTTTGGACAAATGTCAGTGAGCAGTGATGATTAGCAAGCAAATTTTGTAAAATCATTATTGGTTTGTGGTTCAGTTCTAACAGGAAAATGACATGTAGTAAACAGTGTTAATTTTGAATGTTCATCTAATTCTGCTAGAGGGGAAAAGACGACAAGGTTTCAATTCTCTTTTTCAGCCATTCATTTCTGTATTGCAAATAAGTCATAGATAGCAAGTCAAGAATGTGCTCCTTGCAATATGAGCACCTCTATCTGTGTCTGGAATAAAACATTCTTTGATGACAGTATTAATCAAAAAATGTCAGATTTATAATATTTTCATGTGTGGTTTTCTTGTCAGTTTCATGTGGTTCCAGTTTCCATCTCCTAAAGGTTTTTGTTTTCAGGAGCCATGGTACACTGGAGAGCACTCCAAATTATCTAACATATTTTAAGTATGAAATTTCAGAAACTTAGGATGAAAATGGTATGATCTGAGAGACATAGGGTAGAAAAAATTATTTGTTAATGTTCTTTAGTTATTATGGGTACTGAATACAACATTCAGCCAATAGCTAGTGATGTTGTTTGTCCTTTTTTCCATACTACACAAATTTACCCTTTCATCTTTTGAATCACACACAGATCTTCTACAGCCATCCTTGGCTTAAAGTTTGGTTGCATGACAAACTTTTGCTTAATAATTTTTATCATCTTGTGTTAAAGAAATAGTGGATGGTAGGGTTACTTAGCTGCTCCTTTTCTGGGTTCCTGGGTGGCCATCCAAGGTTGTGTGTGCTCTGACATCCATGTAGAATCAGTTTTCTTCATATAGGCACAGCTTTCAACATTAAAAGTGACAACTGCACCCCATAGAAATGGTGTTTCTCCTATCTTCTTGTGAAGGAGAGCTGCCGTACACTGCTGCATCTCAGTCATCAGGATATCATATGGTGGGGGTTTACTGGTTTTTATACCCTAGTGTAAATTTCATGCAGTTGAATTTTTAAGCAGAATGAATCTGGGAAAATTCCTCTGAAGGAAAAAGTACCACTTCTGCTAGTAAATGGTATTTTTGTTAAGGCATTCATCTGTACTAAAACAGTCCTCATTTTGTGATCTTCTTTCAATGCAGATTAGGATGTTCTTGGGGTGAAAGTACAGCATAAAATAGAAAACAAAGCGGGTTTCCTCTTTATTATGTTCTATGATGCATATTTTTCACTTCACTGCAATTTTTTTTCCCCTACTAACTGAAATAGATTGTAATTCACTCATTCTCATAGCATGTAGCATAACACAGCAACACCAGGCAGGCAAGGCATTTTGGATTTTTTATCAACTACAACAATAGATAGCATGCGTATGGGAAACATGAAAAGACTCAGTATCTTAACTCTGTATCTGAGCTTAGTCTCTCAGCTTCTTGTATCTTCTGTTTGTACAGTATAATACTTTTCTCATCTATTATTATGCAGAGTATATTTGAAGCGACAGAACCAAAGCTAGCCACTTACTGAATTAAGTCTGGTTTCTTAACTTCAGCAAAACCAGGTCCATCAGGAGGATATAATGCCAAAATACTCATGCTTCTTCTGGTATTCCTGAAAGTGATTAAAGCAAGAGCAATTTTTCTGTGGGGCTTATGGAAAAATAAAGCTTGCACACTGCTAGGATTTTAGATTCTTGAGCTGATTTCTTCTTAACTAGAATTTTTGTAACATGAATTTGCCAAATACTTTGACCATCTCAGAGGGCAGTGAGGTGACTCAGCAGATAAAATGAACTATTTCTATTTGGATAGATCTTTCTGGCCTGCTTCAAACATATGATTTGACTTCATCTATCTCCTCATGCTCAAATAAGCAGATATTAGCTAGCTTATATTTCCAGTGATGTGCTAGAAAAAAGGCTTCTGTCCTGCAAAGACCTTATACTAAATGGTATACAATGCATTAAGGAAAGTACAGGCAGACCAGCAGCTCAGCCTGTACAAAGCAGGGAAAATTGTGAAGCACCCGAACTTAAAACTCCCATTTCAGTACAGCAATATTCCTACAACAGAATTATGTCTTATTGTTTTCAAACAATAAGACATAATTGTCCCTCTTCTTTAGAAACTTTTAATTAAAACAAATTAAGAGAATTGTATTTCCACCTTTGATGACCTTTTTTAAGGGAAAAGTAGAAGGGATGGAATGTCTTTTTCAGATTATTTTTTACCAATGCTTCTTATTTCATATTAGCAGGTTTTTGTTCCTACTGTCTTCTGACTTGCCTTAAACTGTGCCCTGACAGAATCTAAACTCTGCTGCCCTACAGAGTACATACCTGAGTGCTTTTTGAAAAGATCTGCGGTAAAGTCATTCCAGGCCACTTTTCCATGAGACCTGGGGATTTGGAAGACTGAGCATTTTCATTCCTATATACCTTGACAGTGGATAAAATTTTGTGAAGGGGCTTGGATGTAAGTGAGAGACTTTAGTTACAAAAACCAGTATGGTTGGATGGTTTGTTACAGAAAAAGTGGCTTCACTAGAATTTAGTTTTCATTAGAAAACTCAGGAACATAAAGTCAAATGAGCCTGTGAGTTGAAAAATGTACAATACTGTTGTGTATCTTATTTTAGTTGCCCTATTTTATTAAAATCACAAGAATATTTTAATTATAAAATCTATTTCATATAAGTAGATAAATTCAGGATAGTTCTTTCATCTTTTTTTTCCCCCCCTGTATTTGTTTTCGGTGTTAGTTTAATGCAGTTGCAGAGCTCTTTCACAATCCAACAGCCATGCTTTACACAAGACCTTTCCATAGAGATTTTCGTAACCAGAATTTTGATGTAAACAAAGCCCAAACAGAAAAGTGCTTTGCAAGGGTCTCCATTTCTATGGATGGTTGGATTCTGACAGGCAAAAACTTTTAGAAAAAAACCCCATTATTTTTTATTACAAATATTTATTTAATTTGACTGGAAAAATTTTGCTGTGTTATATTCCCACTCATAAGAACGATTACTTTCCAGTTAAACAAATAAAATGAGATTTTCTAACTTTTTTTCAACACATCTGTTGCTCTTGCGAGCTTTTTAGACATGCAGCCTAATATCCCTTGAGTACTTTTAAAAAAATCTCTTGGTTAATTTAATGTACTGTTGTCTATGCCTCCAGTCTAATGTATGTGCCAGCAAAACTTGTTTGTAGCATGAAAACATAAGATTTTTGAAAGTTTTGCGAAGTGTATCTGAAGGATTATTCTCTTATCACAGAGAAATAAAAGAAAATGTAACCAGTACTTTATTTACTGGTCTTGGATAGGACCAATAACATAGTATAAAAACACTACACATAAAAATACTGAGAATGTTTCTTAATCAGTACTGAATTTATTTCTTGCTGACTATGGGAAAAAGAAGGCTTAAAATTCTTTAAATACTGCTGAGCAGAAGCAGTGCTTATAAATGAAAGTTATATATGATGATTTCAAGTGAAGAACAAGGAGATTATTGTATGTAAGTGGTAAAGTGGGCTGATTTCTGAAGGACACAATAAAATGGGTGGGAGAATGGGGCAAAGGAAGAAGTTCAGGATCTCTGGTATATAGTATTTTTTTGGTGTGTTCGGAGGTTGTGTCAGAATTGTTGGATATGATTATGGTTGCTATCAACAGAAATTGAAATGAAGTTACAAGGGCCGAAAACACAGGAACAATTTTCTGACTCAAAGGTTTGGGCATGTCATGTACGCCTGAGTTAGAAATGAAGCCAGGTGGAAGCAGTCTGAGATAACGGCTTCAGTACCATCAGCTCCCTCTAAAATGTGGGGAGACGACAGCTTTCATGAATATACGGAACAAATCTAAAACTGTGCAAGCCACTTTGGTTTTGAACTAGAAGAAACGAACGTAGATTATTTATCCAAGAAATGTTTCCTGTTACCTACACTGGTCCATTTCCTCTCTGAAGACAAAACATTTTATAAGCAAAAATTGGAGGCATTATTACACTAAATTGGGTTATCTACATGATAACCTTCTACCCTACATGAGAAATGTCCAGATGATGTCTGCTCTAAGTATGACTCCACTAATGAATAGGAAGCAGATACAGAAAAAGAAGAAGAGCAAATGTTGAGGCTGATACAGTATTTTCTCCATTACCTCTAGCATTTTTTCCTTAACATAAGTATAATACGGTAGTACAGTAGCAGTAGGTGGAAAAAGGAAGGAAGGACACACAGGAAGGTATTTCGTCTGCAGATGAAGTTTTATCCAGGAGGTAATACCTGGCTAATTCACCAAATAAAACCTCTTATAAAATGTTTAATGTCTTGCTTGCTATAACAATGATTTTATTATGTTACTGAAGAGTGTTGCAACAATGAAACATTAATGAGAAGAAACAAGCATGAACATTTTTGTAAAGTTACTTGTTAAGTATTTATAAAAATATACAAACTGCAGAGCTACTATATTAAATTAAATTACCACCATTTGTGATAAATAGAACATATATTATGTAATAATGTGATTTTAAATTGTTTAAACAATCCAGATAAATGGTGGAGGCAAGACCCTGGAGTTTTTCCTGTTGAATTTAAAAAAGACTAGGCTACTGTTGAAAAACCTTAATTTAGTAAATGAGTATCTGTGACATATATGTTGAAAAAATTGTGATACGTGGAAAAGCTAGAAAGAAAATCTCTCAATCACAAGCAGAAGTTACTGTATCTGGGGAGGTATTTCCCATGAGAATCCTTTTCTGTTGAGACATCAGTTTTAGTTTGGTCAAATGGACTGAAAGTTTTAATATTCGTTATAATTTTCACAGGGGAAATAAAAAAGAAAGATGTGGTTCCTTGGATTTGTGAATCCTTGCCTGGTCACGCAGCAAAGCCACTGTGGAGCCAGGGCTGCCTCAAAGATGGGACCTTGAGCCTGAGAGAGGCTCATCCGCCTTTGCCCTGGGGACCCTGGCCACCGCAGAGCTGCTGCCTTTCAGAGTGGGAAGGCTGGAAGCCCACAGAGGTGAGAGACCTGCAAGGACAGTTAAAGGCCCACTTAATGGGCCCACCTCATCCTTAGGCTCTGGCTCCAGAGATTCCCACCTATCCACTTTAACGACCATGCTAGGGGGTCAAGTGGTTTAAAAAGGTCATTGGTGGCTTTTCCTGACCATTCAGCTTAGAAATCAGTAAATCATGGAAAAATAGTTTGCTGAGGCACACCTCCTCGAAGTCCAAGCCCATGTAGAAGTCTGAGTGGGAGGCTGGAGTACTGTACCTTGAAGTCTGGGTGGATAAGGGTGTGTTGGTTGTTGGAGCAAGCATTGTGCTCCCTTGAGTCCTGGCACAAGACGTTTGCAGTTGTGTGTGTAGTGTGACGTGTCATGGAACAGAAGTCTTAGAGCAGAAATCCCCATGTCCCTGCTATAGCCATTTTGCTTAGTAGACTAATTGGAGATTTTATGCCACTGAGTGATGTGGTTCTGTTACTGCTGCTGCAGTTTTCTTAATGCCCCATGACAGAATGAAATAGGCTGACACTCCTAAATTGAATTGAATGGACCTTCAAGTACTTTATTTTCCTGTTCAAGTTTCAAACAGTTCAACTGCAAAATATATGTATTCAGTATTAACTAGAGTATCTGTTGCTGCTTAATTTAAAATGAGAATTAAGTAATAAATCAGTAATTAAATATTAAAAAAATATAAAGCCCAGGAAACCCAGGAAAGAAGGGATTGCTGACATTATGATTGCTCAAGTTCTGAGAGAAAATTTCGCAACTCTGCTACCAATTTTTAAACTTTGGGATTTTTTTCTATAATATGTGAGCAGAAACAGATGTTCTCCACTACTAACATTTGATCTGTGTGTAAAGAATTAAGGGCATTATATACTGTCAAGGCAATGAGTGATATTTAACCATGCAGAGTCCTGTTAACCTCAGACAGAACTAGAGTGGTAAGCATCTGTATATTGTCCTCAAACCTTAAAGTAACCTAATACTACAGTCAAGTGTCTATAAATGATATAAAAGTATTTAAAGAAACAACAAAGTTAATTTAGATAATTCCAGACAGAGGCAAGTTTTAGCTTCTGGTAGAGTTGGGGCCATGAAATAGTTTTGCTTTGCATAATTCAACAACAATTTCAGGTATCAATCACACATTTTAAACTTGAGTCCTTTTCTTAAGTATTCCAGCATGTTTAGCTTCTTTTCTTCTGGTTCTGCAGGCCAGCCCCAGGGTGGTCTTAAATGGCTGTTTCTGTTTAAGAGGATCACTGTCTGATATACTCTTTTTGTTGTTCCTGCTCTGATTCCCTTCTTGACCTGGATCAAAGAAATTGGAAAGTTATGAAGTCAGCTTTTCACTTCAAGTTTCCTCAACTACTCAGGCTGCAACACCCAAGGGAAAAAAGCATTTAGTAATGATAGCTATGTTATTGCTGTCTCACTACTGATCTTCTTGGCCATCAAGTTAGAATAAATTGTGGCAGGGAAGAGCCTGTATAAATCACCCTCAGGGTTATGACAGAGCAGAGCCATGCTACAGCTCTTAGCCGTCCACAAGGATGTTTTAAGTAAAGTTCCCCTGGATCTCGCATATTTAATAAATAGCAGATCGGATGCTGTTACTTATAATCATAGAGTATCAGTGGCTTATTTTATATAGCCTTTGTGAAAGCTCATTTTTGCACATCCAAGTATTTGCTCCAAGTTCCCTGTAGTTTGTATAGTCAATATTGGTATCAACAAGAGGAAATTCCCCAGAGCAGCCAAGCTGCTTGAATTGAAAAGAATGCTCAAAATTACTTCTCTAACCCAGCATTTTCCAAAGTCATTGCCATAAATCTGCCAAATACATTCCAAACTAGTATTTTATGACAGAGTATTCCCCTTGTTATACCCAATGGAAAAGACTGTAATATGTGCCTTCTTTGCACTAACCAAAAAGACATACTGAAGAATGTTAATTTAGAAAAGATGAGCATGATACAACATTTCATATTAATTTTCAGTTTGGAGAGTACTTATGTAACAAAACAGTCTTTAAGAGTTGGATGCATCAATGAGACCACTCTTGTTAGCAGATGCAACACTGTAAATAAGGGAAATGTGGTATGTCAGTCAATGGACTAAGTTAATTTGTAATATGTATTAATTCTAAAAGAAAGTTCTACTCTAAATATTATTGAAGAAACTTAACTATTGTATTTGTTGGAAGAATAGAAATCCTAAAATCTGAAACTCCTATAAACCTTCAGGAAAATGTGTGGCCAGGAAAGAAGAAAGATTCTGTGAAAATTTCTCCAAAGTCACTTGTATTTTGACACCCCAAGCAGTCATATCATAGTCATGAATGCATCACTGCTAGCTCCAGTCATGTAAATTGGAGGTGTGCCTGAGATGGAAATGCTGGATCCACGTTTGCAAAGTTGGACAGGCTTTGCTCATGTCTTCAATAGTCTCGCGAGACTCTTCTAACTTAAAAAGAACAGGCTGCATTCTGCTGTTTGGAGTAATATCAGAGGAATGAGATGAGAACAACTATAAATAGAAACAGACAAGGATTAGAATATATATTACTATGACCTTAAGGTGAAATTTTTGACCTTTCTTGACCTTTTCTTAAGGTGAAATGAAACAATACAGATGTACTGAAAGTAGGACTTTGTCATGTACCCTATGATGAAGTTCAGAGTCCACTGATCTCAAAAATGTGAGACACTTGTGATCACTAAGGGTGTTCCTGGATTCCCTACCTACCCTCACCACTCATCAGGCACGGCTAGGTATATCATCTCTGAAGAAGGAGAAGAGTAGCTGTGGACCAGATAATGGACATGTATTTGTATCTGGATTTGCTATAAAGAAAACATTGCTACTTGCTTTGTCAGGGCTTGTGGCAAAGCCACCAACTAGGTACCACTCTGTGAAGAGATTTGGACAAATTCCTGTAACAGGAGCACATTATTTAAGAAAAACAATGTGGAGAACAGTGAGTGAGGTGATTTTATTCATAAAGCTCTGTCTAATATCACCTAGATGTCGACACTTATGACAGGAAGCGGATTTAACCACTCTTAGCTGATCCATAAGGTCATGTGGCTGCCTCTTCTTGTCTCCCTAGGGCTGGCCCCCAACACCCTCAGTGCCATGATTCTTCAATATGTCACAGAAGGGGAATTAAACTAATGGCTTTCATTGTTTTTCCTGGAAGAGAGGCAAGTTTTGTTATGAGGATAAGCTTTCCCTTGTCAAGGGAAACTGGTGTGAAATCTCCTTCAGGGTGAATCTTTGACCATTATTCTTACTCTTTTGGTGTTATTTTGATGCTTTTTGTGTAGCAAAGGACAGGCAAGACTGTAACAGTTATAAATTCCTTCGCATTGAGTAAATGTATTTTTTCCTATATGCTAAAAATTAGTGACATCACCTCTTAATCATAATTAATCAGTCACCCTATTATAGTTCAGCTGTGTTTGGACATTAAAGAAAAATCTGTCAGACATACTTACCGTTTTTTTGGTGCCAAAATTCTTTTCCGCAGTTCATTTCCCTATGAAGTTAGCTCCAGTCATTTTGAATTCATTTAGAAGGAATGGCTTCTCTCAGTCATCTACCCACCCACAGATGCATGCAAAAAGCAGGAAAGCTTAGTGTATCATGTACTAGGAGATTGTGAACAGCAGGCTACATTCCTCCTTGAGATGCAAAGGAACAATAGCTGGGGGTCTGTACTAACCAGGTTATTAGTAAATACCTTCCCAAGATTCCAATTTGTGTGTGTAAATATGGTTTACAGACTAATAGCAACTCTTTCTCACTTTTTTCCGAGTTATTTTTAATGATAAACCCAGATTATTAATTAGCTCAATCACAAATCTGCGTAAGTGAGGTTGTCATGGTCAAGTCACTTTCCATGAGACAGTTTCAAATACAGCACAATATCATGGCAATGGCTATCACTGCACCATCTCTAACCCCAGCTCCAGCTCTCTGACACTTCACACATGATATAACCTTAGTATGGGTACTTAAATGTACCATAAGCTTAACTCTAAATTCAAGACAAACTGAGCCTGAGCCCATGAATTGGCCTGTAGCTAAGCAGAGCTGCACATAAATCCCTAAAAACATGTTAAGTTAGAGATCTCTTGTTTATCCATTTCATGCTTTCTTTAACATTTAATGCTCCAATTAATTTTTCTCCATATTAATCCACATGTCCTTTCTGATTCCCTTGGATTATGTTTTCTGGATTTATGCTTTCTTAATTTTTTTTTTTGATCCATGAAGAATAAGATCTCCTTAGTCCCACAGACTTATAACTATCATAGTTATTTCATTCCCACAAGACTAGAGGGAAAAATAATTTTTTGCCGTTAGACACCTGCAATGCTTGGAGCATTATTTTCCTACCATATATTTCTTTGTTTGCTATGTAGAGACTTATAAAAGCAAATTTAAGCTTGTATTAAAATTTGTTGAATACCTTTAGCAGTGCACAGAACATTACAACTAACATATGCCATCCCGTGATATTTCTTTTTGTACTCTGCCTGTGGAAAAAATCGCATACTGTAAATATTCATTTATTAAATATTAGTGAATGTTAGATGTGCCATGACATATTTCTTGCTAGCTCAGGGCCAAAACCTAGTGCCTTATTTGCAAGATATTATTTAGCTTACCTATTGAGTTCATAAGCCATGACCCCTTTAAGCCCAATTGATATTATTTAAAAATGTTTTGCTATTTTTATTAATTTTTTTGTTGTAAATTAAAGGATACAAAGGAAACTCTCAATTTTTGGAAGCACACAAGTGAGGATGCAACAGACTTTGTGCCCTTGGAATAATTTTTTAGGTCATATATGTACATTCTGAGCAATTACAGGAACAATGTTTGCCATGAATTCAGAAGTCCTTAACTTTTTTATTCTATACTAATGATGCGAGGATCTGTCTTTTCATAAGTTTTGTACTGCATATAGAATGCAGAGCAAAGGCTTAAAGACATAAGATTACCATGAAAGAGTTTAATGTAATGTAGGAGCAACTACTAATGTAGTAGCAACTTTCATAGCTTAATGTCCTTTTGTCGGTATTTTTGCATTAACAGAAGCAACTTGAGCAAATTCTAGTGCACAATCAGTATTGCTTAATTCTACCTCTATGTGTGCAAAAATATAAGTGTAATCAAAACATACTGGTAACCCTGATATTTTTCAGGTTTAGCAAACTGATTTGTCAAAATACATTTTTTTTGTTTAAAAATGAGATGAAAAATTAATGTCACAAATTTTCAGTCAGCAATTAGATCTTACAAAGCACTTCTTGATAAAATGAAGGAGGCAAAAATCAAGTGGCAAGAATTTACATAGGCGGCAGTTGTTGAGGCAAGGGTTTGTGGGAAAATAAAAAAGTACTGTATAGGAAACATCTTTGCTGATCAGATAGAAAGCTTTTCCATATTACTCTACCGTGTAATAAATGAAAGCCCCACACATTTGACAAAACAAAGGTAAGCAGAAGGAAAATATGTCCTAGGAGAGCATGAGGGAGCCCAGACCCAGAGGCTATTCCAGATCTGTTAGCACAACTGCCTTTAGACATTGCCACACAGCCAGATGTTGCTGCTAGAGTCTTCCCAAGCTTGGCATCTGGGTCCTGGCATGCCCCAGGAGTGGCCTGGGGTGCTACCCCCTCATTAGGGTAGGTGCACAAACATAAAGGCTGGGTGAATTGCTTCTTGTCTCAGCTGAAAGATCTAATTTGCTTCAGAGTGTAGATCCTCTAGACCACAAATGTGAAATATTTGAGTAAAAGTGCTACAGATTAAGTATTTCTGGCTATATATGAAAACATGTACATGTATTATATTCAATTTCCCTTTTTTCTATTGGTAGAAGCTCTTCACAAGCCCATCCCCCTCCCCCAGACTTCAGGCTCTGTGTAGTATTACTTTTTCTCAATTTAGAGTGATTTGTAATGGCATTCATGAGATTTAAAAATTGTGTAAGTTTTCAGGCTCAATCTTATGAGGTTTCTGTAGCCTTTGCACATGATATCAATCCATCACTGGTTGCCGTATTCTGTCCTAGACAGATAGGATTTCACCCACACAATAGGGATACTGAGCAGTAACTGTAAGCCAGATCTTCAGCTGGCACAAGCTGCACTATGCTTAATCAACTTCAGTGTGAAGCTATGCCAGTTTGTACCAGCTGGGCATTTAGCCCTTTGTCTGCCCCCACATAAAAACTATGTTTATCTGCTTTTATTGAAGCTTTACATTTTCCATGTGAGCATAAGTAACATTTTCACTTTAGAGCCAAAACTGACTTTTTATTTTATTTCCAATTTCTGCTCCATCTCCATCCATCTTGAGAATTAAATGCACACAGGGGAGGATAAGTAAACTGCTTAGGAACATCTGGGATGCATAGAGTCTCTGTTTCAATCTCCAGGGAGAGCAATCCATTTGCACAGTACGTCTGGTGAACATAGAGCTATTACTGGAATCAGTGGCTACTTCAAATATCCAAATCTTGCTGTACTCCTTTCCCTTCACCCACGTTCAGTTGCTGCTATCTGAGACCAAATAGTCCAGTAAAGGACAGATGCTACATGAGGGACAATGGACTTGATTTCTGTGCCAAAATCCTGAAATAGCTGTGTATTTGCAAGTTTCTGCATCTCCCTGCTTCAGACTGGATGAGATTGCTACAGTCAAGTCTGCTTGTGCAAACCTGAATGCATGAGCAATCATGTATCCACCAGTGCTATTGATTTCAACTTCAGTGTCTAAGCGCTCACCACATGAGTAAGGCTTGAACATAATAGCCTTCTGATAGTGTTCCAAGTTTGGGGGGATATATGAAGGTTAATTGAAGACTACAGACTTGGCAACTTGCCTCAAATGGCTGTGTGCCATGGTGTTTGGGGATTTTAGCTGTTATATGTATAAGTAATTGCTCTTTACCAAATGCTTTAGGGAGAAGAAAAATCACCAAATCTAACAATTTAATGTATAATATTCTCCACGCAAAGAGCTAAAACAAACCCAAACCTTCAGTATATGTAAGTTGTGCCTTGGCACTGGGACTGTTATCTAGCACCAAACATCATGTTCCTGCTTCTGAAAGCATTTATCAGCAAATTAGTGGCTCAGTAGATTTAATCTTGCTGTACAACAATGGTATTTATGAGAAGAGCCAGGCTCATGTTGCATACCTGGAGACCTGGTATACAAAAAGGCAGCAGGCAGGCTGAGTCTTTTTAAGCCCGTACTTTTCCCATCTGTCTGTCCTTCCACAGAACTGAGGGTTACTGGCCCCACACCATGTTAGTAGAACAAAATGTGTGCACCAGCCACTCTAGGAGAGGGTTTGATATCCAAAGATTCAGCAGATCAGATATGCTGGGTTAAGCATTAATGAGTCAAGCTAATAAGGTGAATTGTGAATTGTGAACTGAAAGAAAATGTTCATTTCTCCCATCCCTGCTATACAGGTCATTACCTCCAGCAAAGGAGTCATGTGGACAGTCAGAAAAATAGTGTTTAAGTGACTGATACTAAATCCAGCAGAGTACATCTGTTAGGGCCCTTAATGAATACTGCCAAAGAGGTTAAGTTTGTGTTCACATGGTAGGCTTTAGACCTGTCTTAAAGCAGTAGATCTTCTCCCAGCCACTGCCTTGAAGCTGTGGGACAGAATGGATTTCTTGGCTAGGTTATTGTTGCTCACATTTTAACAGATGAGTTCCAGTCAAAGCCTGATCATCTGACAATGTATAACAGGAATATATTGAATAAAGACATTCATATTATTGTGGTCAGAGATAAAAAGGGGAGTGCTTTGAGTCAAATTTTCAGAGTAAATACTAATCAACACATTCCCAGGAATTAGGAATATCCTTTGGACTCTGGCATCAGGAGAATGCTATAAAATCAACTTCTGTCTCTTTCTGAGGATGGCAGCATTAGCTCAGCTGTGCCAATCCGACTACAGCAGTCAGCAGAAGTTGTGTATGCAGCCATAGAACTGCAACAGAGTCTGATCATCATCCTGATGAAATTACACTGATCTAATTTGCACGCTGTGAAGACATTTGGCACTGGCTGGATCTGAGCCGTGACATCTTCATTGGAACTAAAAGTACACTAAGAAGTGACATTACATTTCATACTCTTTTGTGCCAGACTGTGGCATTTCTTCCTCTTTAAAGGCATTATTTCAAGAACATTTAATTTGGCTTTGATATGTTTGCCATTTTGCTATGCAGGAATGTACTGAGCCAGAAAAGCTCAGCTGTAATAAAGTTTGGCACCATCAGCCCACCATATACCTGCACCATCCTGTGCAATTTAATTGGCATTCAGTGGGTTGATAAATGGATTGGCTTAATGAGACAATATACGTGACATATGCAGGACTCTCCTGAGGAATAAGATTCATTTTTGCACTTCACACATCAACATGCTACAGATACCAACACAGTCACCTCCAGCAGCTGTGCTATAACCAGTGACATGCCTTCCACTGTGTTGACCAATATCTCTGCTATCTCTCAAACTAGCTTTACATCATTTTCCATTTAAGAATTTTCCTTTCTGAATTTTTTCATTATCTTATTGATTGCAAAGATAAAGCAAGATACTGTAACTGCCTTTGAAAGCTCCTGTGTAGTATAATATCCATATATTTTGCTGATATAAATCAATAGCCTATCTTCATAGCTTTCTGAGGATTTATGCCTCCATGTTTAAAAAAAACCTTCTAGTTGTAGTTTGAATGTAGTATAAGTCAAAAATAAAAATATTCAGTAAAATGCACATAAAAGTAAAGATCTATGTTATGCAGTTTTAAATGACTATGAGTAAGCATGACCTATTCTTCTCAAAGGCTCATTTGTATGGAAGAATTAGATTTATGTTAGAGCCATCTCTGAACTGAGTGTGAAGGTGGGGATCTCTGGAAAATTGCAGAGTAGCTGACAAAGGGAAGCATTTCAGTGCTGTTACAGTACAAATAATTTCTGATTGCTGAAAAACTTTATTCAGACTTTTTTCCCCCCAAACCCCCCTAATTTTGCCTTTGTCAGGAATGAACAAAAGAGCATCAGTAACATCAGGGATCTGGTTCAGTGTTTAAAAAACAGTAGTTTTGTGGCGGATCTTTGAATTTTGCCTCTTAGATGTAACTGTGAATGTAATCAATGTCCTTTGATGTTTTTCAGAGTCCTGCTTCTCAGGGTTATATACCCTTTAAGAGTCAGGATTTAACAACAATCCAGAGCGCTAATCTGTCTTGCATGGACAAGAGAGATACACATCCAGCTTTCTGGGATTTTACAAAGTCTCAGAAAACAGAGGAGACAGAAAACATTAACCCACTTACACAACACACACACAGACTTAGTTTCGTAGCTGACTTAAAAATGTACTCCCTTATTTTAGAAGAAAAACATTCATTATGGCCAAGTTCTCAGTCATCATTACCACCAGGATAATGAAGATAAATTGCAAATAGTTTTATTTGTCTTTCTTCTCTGGTGTAATTCTGATGGCCAGATTCAGATGCTTAAAGTGAATTGCGTTAGTTTAATGCAATTATTTGGTTAGCTAGATATAGAAAGGAATCTTTACCAAAGAGCTGGATAAAATAGTCAAAATCATGTAGGCATAAGGAAAACTGAGAGCCAGAGCACTGTTTGCCTGTCTTGCCCTTGAGAAACTGTGTAAGGATTTCCAAAGGAACCTTAGGGAATGAGGAGCCAAACTCATGCTGAATGTATGTGCATAATAGTATATTAAATTCCTTGTTTCTGTTGGAAACAAAAGCTAGTCCACGTGCCCGAGAATGTACAGACTCACACTACGGGAATGGCCACTACTTCAACCTGAAACGAAAATTTGGCAGCAGCAAAGAGGTGAGCATGGCTACAGCTGGCTGTTGCTGAGCTGTGCTCTGGGCCGTCACAGTACCTGCTGCTGGCTTCTTGTCCATAAGGTGGAAGAAGCCCACGTATCACTGCCTTGGATTTCAACTGGGTGCCAGTTTGATGCTTGCAATTCTGCTTTAAGGAAAGCCTCATACATGCAAATAAGCCCAAGGAAACTAAAAAATGAAACGGTGTGTGACAGTTTCTAATTACTGCATAAAAACAACATATGGAAACTTCATTGTCCATTTCATCCCTCAACATGTACTATCAAGTTAGATTTCTTTTGCTCAATCATTCTCTCCAGAGCATTTGGAGCTGTTTCACTTGTATTATATGAAGAAAAACAGCACTTGATAAGAGCAGTGTGATGGTTTTACTTTCTCTGTCCGAGCTCATTGATCTCATGGAGGGTTTAAAAAAAAACAACAACCTTACTGTGTTGGCAAAAATTGTAGTGTTCCAAAAAAGCAATCATTTCTAAATTCTTTTTCGGCAATACTCCATCCATGGTAATGAATCATATTTGAAAATGTATGAACATTGAGAAAGAGGGGAATAATATAGTGTTTAAACATAGCCATGGTAAATGCTAACAAGTAGAGAAAACACTTACTGATGTGTGTTGATGGGGTGAATTATTGTAGATCAATGAAGGAAGATGAAGTATGACTTCTTTTTCTGTACAATTAAATAGGAGGAAGTATTCTTCTAAGCTTTTAAGTGTTTTCTCCTAGATTTCAAATTGAAATATTTGTAATGGAAGCATAGGAGAAAATTTAGAGGGTATGGTTGGGGCAAAGGAACAAAGCATACATCGAAGTCTCATTTTCTATGGGGACTTTCTATGAGCTTTCTATGAGCAAAAGTCTTGCAGCCTTCCCTATCAAGCCCTGTGGCCACAGAAGCAGTCAGTTAATGAATCAGAAAAAAGCTGGTTACCAGATGTCCTTACTTATTAGCACACACATCGCATTCTGTAATGGCATTCACTAAACAATCTGTGTGGAGCAGACTCTGCTCTGTTTAAAGTCCCTTTTTCAAAAAAACACTTCTAACTTTTCTTCCTCTGTGATTGATTTCAGGTTAGCTGTTGTTTAAGATGCTGCCAGGCATTTTGTCTAATTGAAATTTCTCCCCCATTCTGAAGGTTCCTAAGGTACCTAGCAAAACAAAACAGTTTTCAGCTTTTATTCTTTTACTCTTCCTTCTAAAATGATAATGAAATAAGATAAAATAAATAAAAAAATATTAACTTAAAAGCAAAGCAGGAGAGAAACCAATTCTCTTTGATGGGTTTCCACTGCTGCTAATTTTAATGCCACCCATTGTTCAGCTCTGCAGTCTAATTTTATGTTAATATCCTGAAAGTTGTCAAATCTTGGCAAAACCTATGCATAAATTACACAGAAAGTAGCTCACAGGAGGGGGAAAGTAATGACTGTCATGGTTAGCCAAACCCATTAATAGTCTGACAAGCAATAACCCAAGAGCTCTGGTCAACTGCTGCAGACATCTGTGAAACTTTTGCAATTAATTTTTTTTTGGAGGAGGTATCAGCTGTGAAATAGCACATAAGTGACTGATTATTATCAGCTCTGCTGGTGAGGGCAGAACTGATCAACTCCAAGCATTCATCCTTCTACCATATTATTGGTTTATGAATATAAAAGTTTTATTTTTTCCTTATTTTTGAGGCACTCTAATCTCCAGGAGGGGAAAAGGAAGAGTAATTGTACATGAGTAGCACTTATACATAATCCTTCATATCAGCAGTTTCCAAAAACCTTTACAGAGGTCATTAGCATTATCTCTGTCTATAAAGTGAAGAAACTGAGGCAGAGTTAATGTCTGTGTGCTCATGTGCGTGACAGAACATCAGTGAGGCAGACAAATGGATAGAGGGGTTTTCCTGAAGTCAGATATTAAACCAGAGATAGGTCTGCTACATCAAGCACTGCTCTATAAAACTCTAAGGTCACCTATTTAAAAGCTGGAAGGAGCACACTGTGCTAAGAACAGTGTAGCTATTTGGTAAATTATTTATCAAGTTTTTGATCAAACAAGGTCCCCTGAATTTTAGTTTATAGGCTGAAGGGTCAGCTGAGATCTGTTCCATGATTCTTCATGAATACAAAACTCATGGAGGAAAGTGCTTTATAGTTGAGTTGACCTGGTAGAGTTCTGCTGCACCAAAGTGCAGGCCTGTTAAAATTGAAAATGCATACTTTTTAGTTTCTGAATTAATGCCCAGCATGGCTGACATGCTCACAAGTAGCCCCTGGATCTGAAAAGAAGAATGATTTGCCCTGTTGCATTATTGTGCCTGGTTTTTTTTCCTGCTTTTGTATAAAATCTAAAATCCTGATAAGCATTTGTCACTGGTGCACTGTAATTTTGTCTTTAACAGGATACCATTACTGGAAGTTTTGACTGAATTAAATGCTATGTACTTCCTTAAAAGCTTTTCCTTAGGCAAGGAAATTCTGGTTTTTACTAAGTGGATGGTCTGAACTATTGTGTCTGAATTTCTTATTGTCACTGCAGTACAAAATAATCCAATAGATGCTAAAGCCAAAAGCAAAACCTCTAAAAATCCTCAGGCACCATGATTTATTTGTAATGCTATCCTCCTAAAGAAAATAATTGCTCTCACCAGTATTAATGAACAGATAATTAACATGATAAAATACATGGGGCATATAAAAGTGCAGCCATATCTTATTTTTTGACTACAATATAGACCTTTATGTATCGTTATAACAACCGTTACATTTCAGATCTTTAATTTTTATACTTCACTTTTTTCATTCTGCATCTTGAACTGTGCTAAAGCTTAGTGGACAACATAGAATAAGCAGGCACTTTAGGATATATTCTGAAAAAAAGAGAAATATTACTTGAAGAATGGGATTTTTAAAACCAAACTTATCTTGGAAAACACAAGAAAAAGGGACATGCTAAATGTAGCACATAAACTGATGCCCACAGTCTGGAAAACAAGTTTGCTACTGCCTTGGGACACATAATTTTTAGAAATAATGGACCATTTGGCAGTTCTGCACATGTCACCAAGCATGCTTGGAAACACCATGGGCTTTGCTTTATTAATATACATGATTTGAAATAAATTCCCTCTGAAATGCTGGAGAAATCCTCAAAACAACTAATTCACGTGACTTTTCATTATTTAAGACAGCCTTTTTACTCAGTCTGTCCTGTGCCCTCAGAAAAGACAGATATTATCTAAGCTACTGTTTTTCATCCCCAAACCCTGGCAGAAAGCAGTTCTGTGGAATAGATTGCAGTGCACAGATGGGAAACTATCAATGGGCATTTACTTGGGATGCTGCCTCATTCCAATTAGAAGAAAGATAAAGGAAAAACAGAATCTTGCTCTTGATTCTGTGAACCACTTCAAACTGAGTTTAGGAGACCTTCCCACCGCAAGGAATCTGTTTCTAGCAAGGTAGCAGACGCTGCCTTTTCTAGATGAGCAACAGCAGCGGCAGTGGAGAGTTCAGACACTTTCTACAGTGCCGCAGTCAATGCAGTCCTGGGAATCCTAAAGGTGAGCGTGTTCAGTACAGGCAAAAGAAGTACTCAGGTGTCAGAAAACTCTGCTTCAAGTCCAGCCATATCCATGGTGCAGTAAAGTGGGTGAGAGGGTGTACCACTTCTCACACATCATTTCTAGGAGCTTTAGCCCTGCGGAGTCCTGTCAGTCCAAGAGTACAATCTCTGCCATTGTGCTCGGCCCTGTGCAGAGACTGAATGCCTGAAGGCGCCCTTCTGCCCTTGTATCTCTGAAAAGACATGGACACAAGTTAGCTCTTAGTTCCCTGACTGAGCTGATCCTTGCTATTCAAAAGCCTCTTTTCTCTTGGCCGTAGGTTATTTGGAGGAGAAGGATTTGAAGTGCCCCCTTTTTTGCCCTTTGGCACAGAAACTTCAATAGAATGTTTAGGTTGGACAAAGGCGTGCTCAGAATTAATATAGCTTCACTCTTTGTTGAGAAACTTATTAATGAATGAAACCTATGCATTTTTAAATTGTCTGTTTCTTGATATGTAACTAAAAAGTAGGAAAATAAAGAAATTAGATAAAAATAAACCATAATATAATATATACATACACACACACACGTATGTGTACAAATATATATATAAAAAAAATAAAAAAAAACATGGACAAGGTCAGAAGAAATATCACGTTTTCCTAGCATCAAGAAGATGAGTGAAGGGGATATGCCATTTTAAAAAATTCTGTTTCTTTAAAGCAGATAATTGTTGTTTACCCCTTTCCCACCCTTTTCCCCTTGTCTTCCCTTTCATGAAGAAAAAGTCAAGATTTTGATTTTCTTTTTTGATCAATGCTAATTGTTTCTACATCAGTAAATTAAACTTGCTTGTGACCGCTCTCTGGCATGTGGTGCAGACTGGCCCACATCCATGCTGTGAAACTGTCTCACTGTCCAAAGGGTGTTTGTGTTCATGTTACCTATGGGGAAAGGTCCTTGAGAATTGTTTTGAACTACTGTAGCTGGGAAAAGCCAGGAGTGTGTCAGGGACTCTTTTAACAATTTAACAGTGTAGACAATCAAATTCCAGTGCTTGGAAGCATTTCCCTGGCACTTTTAAGACTACTAGTCTAGACACAGCTACTGTGGTCAAAATCTGCTTCCCCTATTCACGTAAATAACTCCAGTGAAGTCAGCTGTGAGATTGGCTGTAAAACAAGAATTCTGTTTTGCAAATGATTTCAAGCATTTGGCCTTCATTCTACATTGGGGAAAAAGAAAACAACCCACAACCTTGAGCTTTCAAATTTTTCAAATTAAACAACATAACTGAGAGCTATCCAAATAACAAATAACCAAGTGGCCAATATGTTCATCTAGAATGTAGGGGCTCATGTTCGAATCTCTATCTTCTCTATGTGAGAAAGGCTTATTCCTGGTGAGTCACATTCCTGATGAGTTTGGGAATCCAGTATATTGGGAATTCAATATATTAGGAATCCTAGTGCTCCAAATTATTTTATTTTTTACACTAGCATGAAAGCTTACCCTGAAGCTGAGGAAATTCCAATAACAAAATACCTTTACTATGGAAAAAGTGTTTTATTAAAGATGTCCAGTAATTATTGGGATGTGATTCAAGAAGTTCAAACCCACCCCCCATGTAAACCAAACCCACAAACCAACCCTGATCCCAAACCAACTCAGCCTAAACTGCAGTAATGGCTAAGACATTTACCTAAGTAATGTCTCATCCCAGAGCTCACAGGAGTTTGGGTGGGTCAGGAATTTTCTCAGACAAGAGTTTTTCTTTTGTAACTAAATTAACTTGTACATGAATTTAGTGAAGTAAAAATACAGAAAAATATACCAACTTTAACAGTAATGTTTTAGAAAAAATATTGTGAAACATTTGATAATCTTTTTGAAGATAAAATATTAAGCCTTTGTTTTTAAAATATTTTCATTTGACTTTCATCTCATAGAAAAAAATTAGAAAATAATTATATATATTACTATATATATCCACATGAAAAATATAAACCAATCAAACTTTTTGGGGTTTGGGTCTGAATATTTTATTTTGATTCTTGCTTGAAAAATTGGTATTTTTAGTTTTTGCCTTTTATTCCCGAATGAAAAATAGAATCTATCCCAGCTTTAATAAAGTCTTTTTTAATGGTATTATAGGGTTTGCATATAAAGCTAGTTTTCTGGAAAAACAATGAGTGATTTCTATAATGAATCCATATAGAAAGAAGAAAGAAATATGCCACAGCTGTTACATTTTGAAAAAAAAGACTTAATATTCAGTTGAAAAAATACCTCTAGATAGACTATTATTTGTGTAAAATCAGTTTAAACAGCACATACTGGACACAACAGACCATACATTAACTTTCATTAGAGGCACTTTCACACACAGGTGGTTGGTCTCATACAAAAGCATCATAGACACAAACCCTGTACAATTCATCTACAGCCACAGATTAAACTGACATTCTGTGTGACCAAACACATTGGACTTATCTTTTTGGAACTTTAGGGATTTTACAGCATTAAGTGTAAACAAATCCTTGTGCACCTTGCATCAAACTGTTGCTGATGACACTGCTAAAGTAGTCAGAATGTGACCTGAACACTCTTACAGGTGTTGATGCACATGCTGTAGCTGTTTTCAGCAAAGACTTCATGAGAGATTTTGCATGACGAGTCAGACTCTATAGGTATGGAAACACCCACCCCAGGATAAAAATAGGCAGTTGGTCTACTGAATTTACTAATTACTCAAAGGATGGAGGAAAAAATAAGGTGAATCCCTTGAGCAGAGATGACAGAAAAGGGACCTCTGTGCTTCAAGCTATTCACTCGTCTGATTCCAAGAGTAGAGGGGAAAGGGGATCTTGCTTGTTGGTGCAGTTTTGTGATACTCATTCCCCAGGCAAAGAGCTGGCTGATGGCCACTCACAAATACCCCATTAACACACAAGTCAGCTGATTTTCCACAGCCCTCCTAGACTCAGACATTTTATTGATACCTGCCTCCAAAGAGAGGATGATGGTTGGTTATGAAAGACTTGGAGAGCAATGACTGATAGAGGGCTAACTACAGCAGCACCCAGCAGTGAAGAGAGGATCATGGTGTTGCTGTAGCCACACAGAGCTGGTGCTGCCTCTTTGGAGTCAGCCAGGGGCAGAGCCAAAACCAAATCTAAAATGAAAAATATAAAGGGTTTTTTCTGCTTCAAGTCCTTTTTTTCTAATGTACGTAATTTTAAACTGACGTCTTTTCTCTGTAATATGATCCTGCTGCATTTCACAACGTTCTAGGCAAAGATATGAATGATTCAGAGAAAAATACCCACTGAAGCCTACAATGTTTGTCACTGGTAACAGTGTAGACTAAGGCAGTTCATGAATTCTGATTTTTTTTTTGTAATTTTAATGATCTCAGTTGACAAAATTCATTAAGCAAACTGGTAATCCATTTACATTCTAGTACAGGACTTTCAGAATAAAAATGCAGGTTGGATTGAAAAAAATGTCAATCATCTTTGCAGAAGGCTTAAAGGCTTATGTTTTCTTTATTATTTTGTATGAAAATACTTAGAAATCCAAATACTACTGTGAAATGGAAATACTTTGGAAGGAAGTATCCATCATTGAAAACAATATAGAAAAGCTGAAATATCAATGTTACATACAATAGAGCTAGAATGAACACAGAGTGTCTTAACACAACAGCATTCTCACCTTTTGATTTTCTCTTTTCATAAATGAAGATGTATTATAACATCAGGAACTAGTGTATTTATTGATTCATTGTCACCATCCATAGGAACAATTATATAAGTATCAGAACTCTTTTTTGCATTTTCAAAATACAGCTATCTGCCTCCTCTTTTCAGGTATATTTTAATATTTAAAATATATGAGATCAGGGGCTCTCAAGTACTCAGCTTCAGTCTACTGGAGTTCAGTAATTTTGACTGAATTTACACCATGATAATTGAAAGCAGAATGAGATTGTCTTACTAAATAGTTATATACTTTTTCATTAAACTTATGAAAGATAAGCTCATCATGGTCTCTTTCAGACTTTATTACTTAATAGGAGCTCTCTGCTTGCTGTTCATCTCTCATTCTAATTCTCATTTATTTCTTTTATATATATATATCATCATTAATTACTGTTTAATTTATTAGATCAGAACGAGTAATTTTTATCCTCAAGGTCACTAAATGCATAATCAAATCTGATGTTTGTTTTTTGAGTTCAACAGTGAGTTTTGGAATGTCTGAGAAGAATGATGTCCTTACAAACTTGTTTATCAATTATTTTCAGACTGATATGTTTTTAATTATTAAAATTTAAAGGAGCTATTATTCAAAACATATTTTATGAGTTGTGTGTTTCCAAGTCCAATATTCTGATTTAGGGTCGTGCATCTCAAGAACTTCAATCTGAAGTTAATCTTTGTAAATCAGGCTAGAGTGGATTAAAATGCAAGAAAGGAAAAAACATTACTACAGGTTAATGAAATGGACTCAATCTAATCCAAAAGAAACTAAGTGATTATAAATTGAAGATTACTGCAGAATAATTCCCCTGTAATCCTTCTATAGTTGACATTGGATGTGTGACTTTCTAAACGCAGGTCTATTAGAGTTTAATTCCTTCAGTGATTTTTTTAAATTATTTTCCAGAGCACTGAATTGTCTTATATAACTAGTTCACTGCAGTTCTTATAGGATTTAAAAAATCCTTTTCCACTTTGTTTATAACTCATAGAGAAATCTGAACCTTGATTATTTTCAAGAAGAGGGTCGTGGTTTTTTTGTTTATTTTTAAAAGCAAAAATTAAATGTTTTCCAACATCTCTCCCTGAATTTCTTTCCCTTAGCAAATTAAGAGAACAAATTATTAGAATGAAATCTTTTGCATGTCTAGTTTTGATTCCAAAATGTCCCACCAGGTTGGGTGGGTTGGATGGGATGCTGTTGGCCATGTGTGCAGTTAGGACACACCACTGGCACGTGCTCAGCTCGCTTCCTTTCAGGTGCCAGAGCCTCTTCCATAGGCTTGCTCTCCAGTCTGCTGAATGACAATAAATCTGGTCCTTCACTCATACAAGTTTCAGGGAAAATAAATAATAGATTTATTAGTGGTATTATCATTGAATTATATCGCATTAAGAGAAGATCTAAATAAGCAAGAGAAATTGGCATTTATAGAGGAAGAAGATAAAGAGCAGTAGGAGTGTTTGTACAACAGCAGTGAAGCAGTGCCATATCTCATTCTTACCAGATCAGTGCAATTTCACTGATTGCTTTGAAGCTGAAGTTAGAGTGGTTAACAGCCAAAACTCTCTTTCAACTGTAATTGTGTGATTTAAAACTTCATATAAATTAATGTAAATTTTTGCACCAACAGAAAAGTTAGCTACAGAAGTATTAGACAAAAACTTTTACCTTTTATAATAACGCACACAAAACCAGTGGTGAATTAAGAAAATTCTAGCTGAGAAGAAACTACCATGTTAGAATTTTCATTGCAGTGAAGATGTAGAATCAAGACAGAGTACACATGATTGAGATTAAGATACTGATCTTGTTCTTTAACTGCCTTTAATATTCCAGGGAAGATCCTTAGCTATTTTATTCTCTGTTTTCTCCAATTATTAGTCAAGATTGAGGTGCTTCATAATCTTTGCAAGCTGTTTTTTTACTAATCAGTAGATATGTGTACATACAAAGTGTATCATATTCATCTTTGTTTCTTTTCACTTCTGTTGCAATTATTTATGGTATTTTTGGTAAAGAGGTGATTTTCTAATGAAGGTTGTATTTTAATCCACATAGGGCACTGCCTATGATCTGGACAGCGTATCTGTCAACACAGTGTTGTTGGCAGTATGCATTAGTAAAAATGCGATGTGACCTGCACCAGCATTTGACAGCCTAAATGTATTTTTTCTCAATCATTCGGAGAATTTGCAGAATATATCCTCCTCCTGGACATCCAGAAACTTTATACCCCATGATCCAGAAATTCTATAGCTATTTTGCAGATGAAAGGGGGAAGAGAGAAGACATTGTTCCAAAGTTAAGTTAAACTGTTCCTTTCTTTTGTCTAAGTGAAGATTTTATAAATGAGGAATGCAGAATGAATTTATAAACAAGGACTTATAAACAAGGAATGCATATTATAATAAAAAGTAATCCAGGGTCCTTTAATATCCGTGACACTCCTAAGAGGAAACATTCCCTTGCTTAATTCAGTGAAATTTCTAAAACTGATGACTCTTTCCAGACCAGCTCTTTGTGGCAATCAAACAGGCTTTGTATCATCAGAGGAAATATTTCTGCCTGGTGTTGAGGGGCTGGGATAAGTCTGAAGGGCAGGCAATAGGATTTTAATCTCACCAGTGTTCTCTACATGTACTCTCAATGCAAAGACATAACAAACTTCCTGTACTTCAGGAAACTCACTGACACAATAAAGCAACAACACATTAAGTGTTTTAAATCTCCAGGGCAACAGACATGGTGATGGATGACTCATACACTACTAGTCAGCTCTTGAGTAATCAAGTGAATAAACTTTAAAGTGATAGTGGCTATATTCTTTATTAGAAGCTCTCACACCTCCAATTGACTTGATGACATCTAAGATCAAGAGTTTAAGGATTTCTTGAATGTAATCTGTATTGCCCCAGAGTTTCAGTGTGTCACCTCTGATCCCTGTCCCCAGTATATTTCATTGGTTATTCATGGTCAAAAACCACACTACACCACACTAAAGACCTGCAGAAGCCTGTTCTGCAGTAGCTTTGTTGTGTTTTACAGATCCTTCTCCCTTAGCAGCAGTACTGTCAGCAAAATTCTGTCATTTGCATGACCAAGTGTGCATGCCTATTACTGTACCCCTCATTTGGTTATCATTTGACCTCCATTACTTCTTCCAATAATGAAGAATGTTTCTGACAAGATGCTCCTTCATTTGATATAATTTACTGCAATCTCTTGTGTACTTCGTGTGCTTTTAGTCTGTTTTACAGATTATGAAAACAAATATCATTGCCTCAAGTTTAAACCAACCTAACCCAAGAGAAGGCTTGTCCTATTTTACTGATAATCCCTATTAGTTCTTTAGAAGCGTGAATCCCAAGGCTGCTGAATTGGAAGACCAGAAAAGATGATTCCCTTTGATCACATCACACACCTGGTCTCTTTTTAACCTACTGCTATATCCCAAGAACTGTCAGTTTGAAGAATTCTTTGAAATGGCTCAATCTATTTTCCATATTTATGTTTTCACTTGTCACACCACAGTCATCAACAACCTTAAGTAACCTAGAGTAAATTCCAGGAACTGGATTTCTTTTAAAATGTATGAAATTTCCCCTTAACTTCTTAAGTTCAAATGATACTTCCTTACACACATACAGACACAAATATATATATATATATATATATATATATGTTTATGTGTTACCAACACACTGCTTGGGACTTAGTAAAATCACAAATAAGATAGCATCTAAAGAATAGAAGTGTTCTTAAGAATTATGGCCAATGTAAATGTGAAAAAAGGAATGGTTCCTCCTCCAGGATGCCTTAAAAAAAGGCTGTGGACCTTATTAATTGTTTGGGATGAATTTTAACTTAACTCAGAGGGTTGCGAAATGGTTGAAAGATTTGTCTTTGCCTAGCAAGGATAATCTTAAACAAAAATAAAGTGCCTCCACACTTTTTTTGCTTCACCTAATAGTATATTTGAATCCTCTATCATTTACAGAGATGTTCAGGTACTCAGGACATAAAGGGTTTTTCTTTCTGTAGAATCAGAGAACACTAATTTACAGAAAGCAGAGAATCTGCCTAAGGTTTTGTGTCTCAGAGTGGAAAATCATCCATAATTTGGGTTTTAAAATATGAGACAAGTTAAGGGATATCAGGCTGTAGCATTGAACTCCTGGGATGGATCTGACTTAATTTAGACTGTATGGTTATGAATGCAGGGAAATTTTTAGCTTCCTGAACTTTTAGTTGTTTTTCTCTATGAAAAAAACCAGAAGGAAATATAAGTTAAATGGCAAGAAATAGGAGTTCTGATCCAAGGCACTATTTAAAAAATATCCAGATACCAAATAACTGTTGGAGGTACATAACCCTTTATAAAAACAAGTGTGTATCTACAGTTCTTGGAAGTCCAGGCTTTTTTTTTACTAATATATCATGACCTTTCCCGCACAATATTTTTACATACACTATCATTAATCATTAGTACTATTAGAGATCCAACACAATATAAGTAAATTAATCTCAATTTACTAAAACATTAACATACCAACAGCTACCAACTTTGTTAAATCATAGCACTATGACAAAATGACTAAAGCTCAGGACCAGTATAACAAACAATGTAACTGAAGTTTAAATATATTTATACACATTTCTTTCCTGAAAAAATAGTACAAGTTATTGGCTTTACTATGGTGACATTTTATTTTGTGATTAATTTAAAAAAAACATTGTAAAAGCTATAAACTCATTTTAATTTGACAAGCATTTGGTAATTAATTTTCAAACAATGCTATGGGAATCTAAGAAGCACTCTTCATTTGACATGTATTTTATAATTTATTTTAAAACAATGCTGCACAAATCTGCAAAGGCATTATTCATTTGAGAGTTCATTAATTATGCAAATGAGTTGCAATTAACAAATCTGTTCTGAGGATGGCATTTGCATAATAATGAACTTCATGTTTGTGACATTATTTAATAAGATACCTTTGTGCATTTTTAAACAAAACACCCTTGTGAATAATTCGGATAAAAATGGACAACCAGTCAGTAGCGTTAAAAACCAAAATGCTACCAAGAGCAACCTCACTAAAATAAATCATATTGCCAAAGGTCTCTGTAATAAAAAGGTATATAAAAGCTGATTCTTTTGTTAGCCTCTACCTTCCAAAAAAGAGACTTTTTCATTCATAGTGTTTTCAAAATGGTGCTAAGGAATAGCGTTGGGAAAAAAATGGTGTTTATCAAGACAGCTGGAAATAAACAAATGAATGCAAATACCTGTTTAGCTTTACTGCTCTGTGACACAGATTGAGACTCTGCGATAATGGATCTTATTACAATCTTATATGCAGCATGTGAGCCGAAAGCCTAGAGATGATCTTTTGCTGGTTGTATGATTAGCAAATGGCAGCAGCGCCAAAAAGATGATTTGAGCTAAAAGTTCTTGCAAAAGCAGAATGGCGGAGTAAAGGCCTTTTGTTTACACCACTGCAGCAGTGAGTTATAGCTCATTGCAGCCAGGGAGCTGAATTCCCACACATCCCATGCAGAGCTTCGAGCAGCAAAGGTTTTAGGGCAATGCGGACCTGCATGGTAACTGAAGGCAAGATTCTCAGTGTGAAGAAAACGGACTTCAGTCAATCATGAAGCCTTTGTGGCACCTAGATTTGTGTTTAGTCCAAGACAGTGTTGCTTGGCAACGCTCTGGCAGAATCTTGGTCCTCTGATGGAGGCAGTGAATCAGTGATGCGACTGATAAATTCACAGTGGCACCTTCTAGGTGCATTGCCTGAAAGCTTAGAAGGCTGGAAATCCGTAGACAGGGCTTGGATCATTCCCTAGTGCCAGTGACTCTCCTCTGGCATCTCTTATATTTATTATTCTGCCGTCTGTCACTGATGAGGAAGTATTGTGCAGCATAGCTGTGTGTGAATTCTCCAGGACTCAGTCAAGTGCTTTGAAATGCATGTGACATCTGAGAAGGTATATGCAATAAAGGCAGGCAAAACCAGCATAAAGACACAGAGAAAAAATTGAAAGAAATGTCTGCAAAAGTTGCATCTCCAAAATCTACAGTACTTGAAAAAAACCCCTTAATTGGATAATTTTGGTAGAATACTTAAAAGTAATGAGCAGGAGGGGAAAAAAGAGAAAGTATGAGAAACTTTTTCATTAAAAGATTTGATTGGTGTTATATTCTTATCTGTATTTATACTGAAGGAAGTCCAAGATAATGATTTTATTAACATTAGCATGTACAATAGTGCCAAGGAATTTCAGTTAAGAATGATACTACTTGTGTAAGACAAGATACGGGAACTTCCCATCTAGGAGAACTTACAGCTGAATAGACAAGACGGAGGGAGGATTTGGGTTGGAGGGGATAAAACAGATAAAATAGTGACATTTTGAGCTATCACATTAATACCACAACATGTTTCTGTACCTTTATAAAGCTCAGAGAGATGGGGTTTTGTTTGGAGACAAAAATGGTATGGAGATGGGAAGCAAGTAAAAGGGGGTGTGAACCAAAAGGTGAGGCAGAATAAAGTGTTGTATCAAAGGGTTTGGAAAGGTACTCAGTTCTCATCGGAGATGAGGACATTCAAAAAATAGGAGGACTCCAAAAAATGCTGCCAACCAGTAATTCATGCTTAACCATTGTCAATCTAGCCCTTAAACTCCATTCCAAGTGGAATTTTACTCAAAAGAGCTCATCATAGAAAAGCTAAACACATCTTATCTAAACACTTGAGCACTACACCTAACACTTCCAGCCACATCATTTACAGGATCCTACAGCCTATGCATATCCTTGCACACGTACTCAATAATTGTGCAAAAGTCATTCTTGGCAACATCTGGAGAAGGCACTGGCTGTAGCTGTTCCCCCTCAGCTCCTTCCACATGGCAATTAGCTGATATCAACAGCAACTTTTGGGTTTTTTGTTGGGTTTTGTTGGATTTTTTTTTCAGAATTTTTTTTTCTTTTAATAAGATGCCCAATTTCTAAGGTCTGGCATCTACAAAGAATCTATGTATTAACATCTTCATTTCAGGAGGGATGAAAGGAAAAATTTTGCATCTCAGCCCGTTCCATCAGGGTGTTGCAGTGATGCCAGTCTTCCAGGCATCCCCAGCTGGTATGGAAGAGAGATCATGCTGCCTCTTTTGTGTGAACAACTGAAAAGGAGTTATCCCTTAGTACAAAATTAGTAGGGGAGGAAGTTCTAACAAGGATCAAATGTCTGTTATTTTACATTATGCATGAATAGGTGACGGTGTAAAAATTACAGACTGGAGATATGGTTATTAGATCATAAAGTGATCCCTCCTGAGGAGTGGCCATGTCATCTTGTTCCTGCCTTTTCTTCTTCTTTTTATAATATTTGTTTTGATTACCAGCTCCACTGCTCATATTTCTTCTGAGCATCCTTCTCAGGGTGCCCAGCCATGCAATGATGTCCCAGAAGTGTTCAAGATGCTGCTGGTGTTCCTATCTTCCCTCAAAACACATAGAGGCTGCTGTTTCCTTCAAGCCTGTCCTACTGCTCCAGCTTCAGTCTAGTTCTATTCACAGATTTTTGAATGATTTTGATAATCTTCTCATTTGTGATCCCACTGCCAGGAGCTAGCCCCTCACTGGAATTAATCTATGATGCTTTACATGGACAATTTACAAATGCTACCTGGTAGCTTCTTGGTCTTTGCGTCTTTCCCTGCTTCTTACTTCCTGACAGCTTTTAGTTATATGCCATTTCCCTCATTCAATATAAAAAGGGCAAGCAGTGACTTTCAGAAACTTTCTGACAGTATTAATTATTATTTTTCAGAAAATGGTTGTGTCAATCAAACAATTTACTTGATTGTCAAATCAGTATTTAGTGCAGTTTTCTCTCTGATTTGAGGTAAGTCTTCAGGTGGGATTTTCACTTGTTATTGAGATGACAAGCAGAGCATTGTTGTATTAAAATAGTGTAAGCGAACCATCTTTGGACAGTTTAATACATTCACAGATGTCTTGGATCATAAAACAGCTGGGAAGCCTTTGCTATGCTATATAAATTTGAGATACTATTTCTAGTATTAAATAAACACCAAGGATCCTCTCTCTTCTTTGTCTTTTGAACTCTCATTAAGTTTGTTATTATAATTTTTGCCACACAGAGTTAAAACAGTCTTACATGTAGACTCATCTATTTGTATTGATCATCCTTAAAAACTGCCTTCACAAAACACTTATGTCTTTTTATCTTACTTGCTTTTATGAATGCAACTTTTGCAGATAACTCAGTCTACAACTATATCCTTAACTAGAACTCAGTAGCCATGATATGATTCTTGATATGTGACACGTTCACTTTTGTTTTACCAAAGTAAAATTTTAGTTCTTTGAAAAAGAAATAGAATCTATTCCAAGATCAATGTTAAATGTAGATTTATCATTAAAATACTATAGCACTATTGGATGAAATAGTGAGGTTTAGATATTTTCTCAAGATGAGAGTAAAACTAGATATGAATTTCAGATTTCTGAAATTTTCAATAAATGTGATTCTTCTTCACACATAGAGAAAATATTTCTTAAAATTAATTTGTAGACAAAAGGAACTAACATGCAATTAAATAATATGAACATTCATTAATTCATGTAAAATAATTAATAGCCCAGCAACTGTTGTAAGAAAATAATATATTAGTACTAGTCAGTTCATGTTCAATTTTCCTCCACATGATTCAAACACTGAATAAGTCCAGAAGCTCTTGGGACAATCTGTATTTCCTAAAGTCTCTTCAGATGAAAAGATGACAGGAATAACCAGCTGATACAATATTGAAAATAACTGAGAGATTAAAAGGATGATCTCAAGATCCAAGAATAGTGAGGTTAATCATTTGCTCTTATTTCATAGCATTTATTGTTTCCGTTTTATGTGTCTCTACAGAAACTTTATTGTTAGTTCTCAATGTCTTGGAAGCTTGATTAACAGAGAATGGGTGTTTTTGCAATGGCCACTGACATGAAAATCTGCAATAAAAGACTGATGGTCTGAATACATGCCCTGCTCTGGAGGTGCTTAGTTCTGCAGATTCTCAGGAACACTTGGAAAAGGTTTGCAGAACTGGGCTGGCAGAGGTTTCAGTTATACATCCTGGCTAGATCTTTAAAATACATAAAAGTGTATAGAACTGCCCAAAGGGAACAGACAGCTGCAGTGTTAGATCTTACAAAACAAACCAAAACAATTTTATGGAGACAGCCTATATACACTATAAAAAATATAGGTGGTGTTCTTTAATGGGTACTCAGCTGCAGATGTGCACAGTGGTTTTGGTTTCCTTATTGCCCATAAATGAGATTACTGAGAACTGTATTAGCACTGAATAGTAATACAGATGGGCACAGCCTATGCTACAACAAAAAATGGCACAGTTTAATAAGTTCCATAATGTTGTTATTAATAGCTATATCCTGTCTATTGGGATAATAATATTGCAGGGGAGAGTGGAAATACTGAGGTTTTAAGGAAGCTGCTGTGGAAGCAAAGACCATGCTTTCTGTAAGCTGCTGCGGAGAGGGAACGGAAAGGTTAAAGCTGCAGCTCTATAATAAGCTGACCATTTAACTGTAGCCTCTGGCATATTTCTACTGTGTTTCACTCCCAGCTATTGACCTTTATTCTGTTAGATCGTGGGATTTCCTAGTTGTCCTATCTTTAACAGCCTTGCAAAGACTAGTCAGGAGTTTAGTACTGTGAACAGATTTTTACTTTTACAGAAAGTACTGTGAACTGATTTTGTAAATAGCTGCTTACTAGCTAGCAGTGCCCCAAATTTGAGGAAGTGATGCTTATGAAGTATAAGATAAAAATAACTAATTTTTACCTTCTATAGATAAAGAGATCCTTTTAGCACTGGTTTGTGCTATCCTCTTGTTTGCCCTGGGAGTGAAAGACCAATTCCCCTAGAACAATTGAATTGTATTTTATACTGTTTTCCCTCTATGAACTGGCAATGCAATTGACACTTTCAAAGGTTTAAAAGCAATAGATTGACTAAAATAATTGAAAAGCCTTTGTTTTTCTCTTATGTACTCCCTAACTCTTAGCTACTTCAAACGCTTGCTTCTATAAAGTGAACGTATACCAGAGAGTATAATGAATCTTACTGGTGTCTATGTATATCTGTATAAGGCCCTGTTCAATCTCACTGGCTCTTTCAGTGAGATCTGGAAATCGCTTCTCTATGGTCATTTGTTTCCCATGGTGATCCCTTTGAAAGCTAAACATAGGAGGAAGAAAACAACCTTGGCCACATCCCATTTTTGACCTCTTTAAAATTCCTACATGCTCACTTGCTGTAGCACCAGGAGATGCTATTTTTGACCAAGCTGCATATAACCATGAGCTGAATAATTGACAAGGAAAGAAACAAACGTGCTGCTTATATGTGAAAGCACATACAGACACTGAATGCAGGAAGAGTAAGCCAGCAGCTGCAGTGGTCCTGCTGTGTGGCCAGATAATTTTCCGGTGGTATTCTGCACATTTCTGTAACACCCATTCACAATTAGCCTTTGAATCAATGGAAAATTCTTACAAACATGAACATTCGGAGTGAGAGATTGTCAGACTTAAAGTACATCCTTACTCTGATTTAATGTCCAGCTATAATGTTCTTCAGTATTTCCAGCAGTTTCTCCTGAGTTATAGCTCTTTCATTCAGTTCAGTATCAGATTTTTTTCTACTTGCTTGACCACCACACTGTATTTTGTTCAACACATCATGAGTTCAAGAGAGATTCCTCCTGCACAGATTGACTCTTCAGCGTTGCGAAAAGGATCTGCTGTGGTGTACAATGATTGTTTTCACTGAATCCTGCCAGAGCTTCTTTGTGGCACAGAGGAGGTAGCAGAAGGAAATATCCCCTTTCTTTGTACTCACAATCTGTTCTTGCCAGCACAAATCCGTAATTATATAGTCTTGATTGTGGGCAATAGTTACATGGGAAAAATAAATTCTTTGACCTTCGTAGTACATGTTGGGTGATTTCAAGTATAAAAACTTGTCATCAGACCTTCTCACTTGCAGAGTGTGTTATTCCCTCTTGTATTTCAGTCACCATCTTCATATCACTAGTTGTATCAATGTCATTGTTTTTATGACTCGCATAATATTTATCTTCCTTAAATATCCCTTCTTTCCCTACTCTTCTCCATCTCTCATAATTTCGTTCTAATTTGACCATTTCCATCCTCATTCTCTTTTCTGCTTAGGACCATTACACATGTGTAACCATTAAGACCTCATTTGAAACTTATCTTATCTGACTGGGCAGTGCTCCTAGAGGCTGTATAAATTTGTGTTTTGATTGCAGTCACTTAAGCTGATCAGTAAAATATCTGTTCCTGTCCTTTCCCCCAGTTGCATTCTTGTTTATCTCTTCAGGTATGCAAGGTAGATAGGGCATTATCTCCTGAAGATAGATAGGGCAAGGAATTTTCTAGGTCAGAATAGGTGCTCTGAGCGCACCATATGTTAAGAGCCTCTCTGTTTTTTTTCTCCAAACATGAGAAAACAGTGAGTAAGGAAAACCTTGGGTAAGAGATTATATTTTGCTTTTAACTTGAATACAGTTCTATTTGGTTAGTAGTAAAAAACAGATAAAAGATTGTTTAAGAGGCTTAACTACAACTGAAATTAAACACTTTTCTGCACTTTATAAATTCTACACATTGAGACACCAGAAGGAGGAGGGCTTTTAATCTTGTTTCCATTCTTTATTAAGATGCTTTGTGTAATTAGTTGCATTTCCATTGGAATAAATGGTAATTTGGAATTCATCCAAATTGAAAACCTAAATGAAAAAGGAGCATTAGTGCTGAGTTGCATGCTAAAAGAGGCAAACTTCTCTAGGGCAGATCTGTTCATGCAACTTGGCCCTGCTTAAATAAAATCTATAGAATCCATGTGGAATTTAAGAGGGAATGTAGCACATAGAATGGATGGGAATGCAAAAGAAAACAGATTTTCAGCCAGAAGGGCAATTCACTTATAGCTAAATGAAAACCCCCTAAAACCAGAAAGAATTATCTATGCTATGTAGAAAGTTGGTTTTGAAATTAAAAAAAAAAGCCTATAAATAAATGCAAAAATATGACTGCGTGTTTTACATTTTTGAATTGAGTGTTTTTCAGCAGTGACTGATACAAGTTGCCAAATGAAACTATGCTGTATTCAGGTGACAGGATTATAAAAGTACTCTTGATGCTGCTGTAGGGTATACTGTGTCACTGCTTCCAATTATAAATTCCTCTTTGCAGCTGGCTGTGTGTCCCCTTTAAAATATTTGAAAGGCATAAATTTTTCCCCTATTTATTCAGGCACTTATTAATATTTTGCCCCTGTCCTTTTTTTTTTTTTTTACAGCTAATGATTTAAAGACATTAATCTGTGATGCACTCTTAATGCTTGGGGGGAAAATGGCAAATTTTTGTTTAGGGAAGTTATTACTGATCATGCACATTACCTTTCTGGGGATAAATATTTCATAGGGAGTTTTAGTGCACAGACTTGTGTACATGAGCAACAAGCACGCAGGACATGATGGACTGGAATGCCTCTGAAAGAGCTGTCATATTCCATTGTGTCAATTTAAGAGCTGGAGTGTGCTTGAATAAACTTAAAAATTCTCGGTGTTAGTTCTGGTGACATTTTGTTTGTGGTGTGAAGAATCCAGGTAAGGAAGGCAGAGATTATAGAGTCTTGATACTTGATCAGAAATGGCTTACTGGTCAATACTGGTTTTTGTAATATGCCACATAAATCATGAAGTGTTCGTTTGACTTTCAATGCCTAATGCTCTCCTTAAAGCCAGGGTACCTAGTCTTTAGAACGTGACACATGGTGGTTTATATGACAGACTCAAGAGGTCTCTAACTGCTTATGGATTTAATAGTTCAAATGCTTGTATTATAGCTAAAGTATCAGCAAGGTGAAATACTGAAAGTGACATAAATTTCTCTTTATAAGGAGAGATGAAGGAAACATCTTTCTCTGTGGTTAGAAACCTGAATTTCTCCCATGGAAGCCTTATTTTCCTTTCTTTATTGTTTTAAGGAAGCACTTTTCCTGTGTTTGGTAGTAACAGTAAAGATAGAGATGCTTTGTGTTACAGCTCCAAAGGTTTTTTCAAATTAATTGATCTAATAGCTTTCTATCATCAAATTCTAGGCAGACGACAGATCTCTCTTCTAGTCAGGCACCGGATTTGAAAAGTTTCCTTCCTTCCATGCATACATGAAGGAATCAGTTACAATTTACTTAGAAATTGAGTCAAGTCACAAATTTACAGGGTCTTCTAGAAGATGCATAAATTGGAGGCTCACCATTCAAGTACCCTACTTAATTTCACCTCTTCAAAAAAGGACTTAAGGTCTACAGTGCTTAGTGATCTATACTAACAAGTTATTTTATTTCCAGAAATAAAATGGATACTAATGCATTTTCTGAGTGGCTGCAAAGTGTCACTTACAAAAAATAAGACAGTGAGGCAGGCAACTTTATGCTCTGCTCCTTGAATTTTGAGATGAATAGTTGGGTATATTGCTATGTAGGGGCTCATTGCAATAATCCAGTCTGATTGTGACAAAGGAGTAACACGATTTGAGAGACAGACAAATCTAAAAGAAAATCTATATTTTCTTATGAAAAGAATTCTAGCTAGCATTGGATTCTGGACCTAACTCTGAATTCTTTATCTTTAGATCAGCATTTTCTTGCTGGAAACAATAAAACCAGTGAATCCTGAAGGCCCTTTGGCTATAAATCTTTGTAACAAAAAGATGTAATTCCTACTATCTCCTCCTGTGCCATCAATATGTTACTTTTCTTAGGATAAATGCATCATCTTCATTTCAAAGTGAGCTGTAGTCAAAGTGTTCTCCTATGACCTTAGATTTAGGCTAAACACAAGGGAAACCCAAGCCTACGGTATTATCTGTAACACATCGGACTAAGTGTCACAGCTAGCTGTTATCTACACAAATTAAAAGACCTAGTTCGAGGCAAGAAAGGTCAGAAACAAAAGCTGAGAAGTTCACAGAGGACCCAACACCAGATGAACACCTACCCAACTTTTGCTGTCTAGAGAAGAATCAAGTGGTATTTCTTACATTTTCCTCAGTGGGTAGCATCACTAAAATATCACCAAATAAGTCACAGAAAAAAAAATCTAAAATATTCTTGAAGATCAGTTTGTCCTGCCCCACCACAAAAGAATAGGCGTAGCTAATGAGATCAGGGTTCTGATCACTGAACCCAAATCTCTTATTAGAGAAGCCAGAAGATGCTTTGTAAGATCTTTTGTTAGCCTGAGATGATTCAGATGTTACCCAAAATGTTAGCCCAAGATGATTAAACAGAAGAGATCATGACAAAATAAGTAACGCAACCTCTGATTACAAAATATTGTGCTTGTTTCAACACGTAGTATCCTATGTGAAAATGTGTATGACTTTTTATGCCTCTACCAGGGATTAGAGGAGGTGGCAAATTTAGTTTTGAAGGATACATAAGTGGAGAATTCATCAGATCTTTGCAACAAAATATGAATGCATAAGTACATGTACATTACTTTTTTGGTAATTTTGACTGTGTTTGCAGCTGCCAAAATTATGTTACTGAAGGTAAGTTTCTCTTGTTACATTTCAGGAGTGATCTTTCCAGGACTACAACAAAGTACAGCTGTTTTTTCCTGGTTGCCATTACACTTTTTCACATTTCACATCTGTTCTGAGCATATGTCCAGACTAAGTTTGAGAGCTTTTCCATATACATATCCATATACATATACACAACATCCTCATATTCTGAAGATACATAAAAGTGACGTATTGCTACTGTCTTTTGAACAATATTTTCAACTTGTGACATGCAGCAACTCGAGAAAAAATACAAGACAGTTGTCTACTATCAGGGCAACTAAAATTTTAGACTATATTTAAAATCTCATTTATAAATGATCCTCTGCACCAGGTGTAAGCAATTACTTTGATCTAGAATTTCTTTATGAACCTATTATAGCTTAATTTTAAACAAGAATATTTTCATGTGAATAATCACCCCTTAGAATAATTTTTTCACAAATATTGCAATAATCAACCTTTGCCTTTGCTTCTTTTGCAAATTTCACTCTAATATTTTTTGCATGGCTTAGAAACTGAAGGTATTTACTTACCCATGGTTTTAAGCACAAACATTTTCTACAAACTTGAACTGAGATAGAAGTGCTTTCTATCCTTTTAAAATGTAGCACTGTAATGGCTTTTCTAGGTCTGCTTAACTTTGGAGTCTGAAAATGTTGAATTTTCATTTTGTCAAAGGCATCTGTAGAACAAAATTGGATAAAATATGTTTTATGTTACAGCAGAGTGAAGCCATGAATCACATGGTAACACATTAGAGTGACTAGTATCAAAGGAGCCCATGGGGAATTTAGGAAAAGGTAGTTAAGCAATTAATGAAGATATTTAAAATCCTAATATGGCAGAGACAGCTTTGAAGGCAGCAAGGGATTAATATTTATTTAATAGATCATCAGATTCCATGCCAAAAAAGAAGTATAACAGGAGCTACCCTACTCTGAATGAAACATGCACAATTTGAAGAATATTTTGTGGCAGCAGTGACATCAGCACATCACACTTTGTCATGATAGCTGAGAAAAATATCTTGCCTTAAAGAAAAAATTACCTTTGCTGCTTTTGGCTATTTTGGCTGAAAATTACGTCAGTGATCCAAGCTCTGTCACAACACATTGACTGCAATCTTCAAAGAGAAAGGAACATATTGCTACTTAACAGAGGTGACAGGGGTTAGTTACATGATTGACAGCAGATAACTGTAACTGCTCCGCAATATTTTATGGGGTTTGATGTGACTATCCCCTGCATGTAGGAATGGAACTTTCCAGTTTCCAGAATTGCTGGTTATGTTGGATGGGTAAACTCCTTTTAGGCCAAATCTTACTTCTCAGCAGACGTCAAACTTCTATGTTTATTATAATGGTTTTCAGAAGTTGTTTTCAACTGGCCTTGCCTCACATAGTCTCTGAGATGCAGCATGTTAGGAGTGTGAAAGATTGCTGTAAAGTTCCATTATTTCTTTTTGCAGAAAACCTAGAATTCATAAAAAGCTCATCTTTCTTAGCTGTACTTTAGCTTTCCAGAACACGGATGTATTGTCATCCTTTGCGGTTAAAGTATTAATGACACTGCTGAGGAGGGTCACGAACAAAACTACTATTAATGTATTTGTTTCTTCAGACACAGGAGGTGGGGTTGCATTATGTCCCCTGCTCCAGGGAAAAATAAAATTGTGTCTAAAAGCTGGCTTTTCTTAAACCAGTTAAAATAGAAGAGAACTAAGAGGTGACAACTGTTCCCACAGTCAAAGTTCAGGGAGTTTTATGTGCAGGGGTACAAAGATGGGAAAAACACAGGCAGTATTCACAGTGTTATCAGATACCCACACATGGAGAGGATGAGAGGCTTCAATGAGTGCAGCAGTACAGAGAGACTGAATCTATCCCACAGCTGACATTATTTCTTTCATTATTTTTCAATAAAAATTATACAAATGTAATACAAAATTCATCTAAAAACATCAGGAGAGATGTTCTTTACGGCTGCTTTTGGCATCACAGAGGACTTAAACGGAAATCAGTAGCAAAGAATGGAAAGCTGAGAGTCAACAGTTCTCACCGAACCATCAATCTATGCAATAATGATGAGGCAGATGTGATTTTTTTTAAACTTCTGCTTAATATCTCACAGGTTTTTTTCTCCAGCTGATTTCTTTTAGACCTTATTAATAATGTTATATTATTACATATTGCTTGAATCCTGAGCGACCTTTGTTTTTGACATGATGATTTAAGGAGAATTTCTCAAGAAACAGTAAATGATGACATGTCTTACAAGCAGACTTCTACTGTGCATTGCTGACAAAGTAGCTTTGTATGTATCATTCTATTTTAAATGACAGTCTAAAATTTATTGATAAAGATAATGCATTTATAACAAGGTGAATTTAGTAACTACCACCGTATATCCCTTTTTGAATCATATGCTAATGAAAAAGATGCTCTAATAATTAGGGCTTGAGCCCACTGAATACAACACCTTCCAATTAGCACTCCCCAGCTTGAATGCTACCATTAACATTAAACAACAAAAACAAAAATGGGTATCAATTCACATAATAGAAACTAATTGATGAAGTTGGAGGGTGTGATTATTTGTGATTACTTTACAGTCATGCACTGAATGTAGGAGAACCCCAGTTAGTAGTTAATCTCTAGCTACCTCTTTGAAGATAATGAAATTGGCTTCCTACTGATGATTATTCATTAACAATTAATTCTTTCTTGGTGATCTGCTTCATTTTCAGCTTCTCACCACAAACATGCAATGGAATAATTACAAGTGGAAATGAAAAAGCAATTAGTGGCAGATAATGCCAACATCTGATTAAAACACAGTAGAACAGATTAGCCATTTGGTAACTGCAACTTTGCTGCCTTCAGCAGGGAGATGTAAGTTACCCAGCAATATTACAGTTCAAGCTGCGTTTCCCTTTTCTTGCCTCCCTTACATTGTGGTCTGCCACATTGAATGCTTTCTTTTATTCTTGGGGGCATTGACTTGTTGTAAGTAATTTTTAAAGATTAAGTAGTATTTGAGATGATTTGTCATCCTTCATGTTGAGACCCTCTGTCGAGAAAGAAGGGAAAAAGTACTTAAGCCAAGTCATTTAATGCACTTACAAGTAAATGATTTTTTTTTTTTTATTTGAGGGAGGATGATTGAAGATTTGCTTGAGTGAAGTGTATGGAGACAAAGATCCTGGAATTCAGTCTCCCCTCCCCTAGACAGTATTTTCTCCTAAACTAGAGAACACACCAAATATCTTCTGTTGTAGCAGATGATAGTTGTCTTTACTGTCACAAGCCTAGCTTGGTTTTGAAACATGTAGTGTGATGCTGCTGGGTCTCTAGATCACCACCTCTGAAATTAATAAATATATACTATGACCTTTTAAAATTGTGGATGATTTACATCATGTGGTACCTACAATACCATAATTACCAAACACTTGCTTAGCAAGAAATCCAACAAAGCAAATAAATGGTTTCCAAAAAGTCTACAAAGTTGATGAGGGATCTGAGAACCAAACCTAGAGCTCCTGTTGTGTACACAAACCACAGCAACTGAGAGGCAAAGTCAGCCTGGTCTAGAATACCAGGCTGTGTTCTTGCATTGCAAAACCTTCAGCATGGCAAGTTCCCAGACCATTCTCTGGACTATGTTTACAAAAGGGTTACTTTTCAAATGCTGATTAAAGAAGTGATTTACTATAACCTGATAATTTTACAGTTCTGCTTTAGGTAAGAGAATTCACAAACAGGTGAATAAACAGAGCTGACACAATGGGCACGAAGATGTGTCAGTGGCAGGAATTTCATTAACCTCTTGGTCAGAAAATGATCAATAGCATGGAACTACAGGGTTTTTTCGTTTTCAGTGTAGAGTTAGCACAGTAGTCAGTGTTGTCATGGCATATGATCTGTTGGATATTTTTCAGAACAAAGAATTAAGAACATTTTCGGAGTTAATATTGCTTGGTTAGTTTGAGAGGCTGAATATCCTATTTTCAAAAAGGATAGCTACAGACAATCCATGTGCAGAGATTTCTGTGAGAATGGAAAATTACCTCAGAATACATGGAAAACAGTGTATTTCATGGTGGGTTTAGGTTTCATTTATGTTTCATTCATTTTTAGGTTTCATTTACATTTGCTCCCAAAGATGCATGATGCAGATGTGCTGAAATATTTGTCACAAACCCATGATTTGCAGGCTGAAAGCTCGTTCTCTGTCCTAAGGACAGTTAGAATATGGCAAGAGGAGAGCCTTTCAGCTACTGTTAGTATAGCAGGTTCTGTATTCTCTCTTGTTTTGTAATTTCCTCTCATTTTTAACGAGTCCTGGCAAAACCTTTGAAAAGGCATGCCTTCTGTCTCAACTTCCCTCTCTCTCCTTTAATTATTTATTCTGTTTTCTCCCTGTAGAAGCTTTATTTCTTGCAAGATCTTCCCTTTCTGTCTAATTTTTTCAATTTTCTCCTTTGGTTGTCTTATTCCAGATCTTTCCTTCATTATTTCCTATAGTAGGTGAAAGAATACTTTTGTTTATTTTGTTCTCAGTAAACCAATTATTAAAAAAATGTTTGTCCTATCTCCATTTTCTATATTTCTAAATTATCAGTGTGAACTTTTCACATATGTTGTCTCATATTCTCCTGGGGACAATGGCTCTAAATTATTAAAAATTTGCTCGGAGTTTTTAAGGTACCTCTCTCAGTCAGATCAGAAGTATCATCCTATTACACAACTGATTTCTTATTCTACACCTTTGCTTTGGAAAGCGGTCATCAGCAGGAAAAACTTCCACAGCACTGAGCTTTTCTTTTTACCGGTTAGCAGCCACAGCAACACCATCCTCTCAGTTACTTTCATCTGTCTGTATTACCCATATAGAATTAGAATGTTAAATATGTGAGATGAATTAGAAAGAAGAAGCAATGTATTTCCCTGCAAAACAGCAGTATTTTCAGTCCAGAGAAAGCTTTCATTTTGTCTCCTATTGATACTAATAGCAAATACTGATCTGAAAAACCCACAGTAAAACATTCTAACCAAATGTTCTAACCACATATTTGGTGGAGTATGAACTAGTCAGACTTATCAGCCAAATGTCTCAGGAGAATAACTGAGGGTGTTGCCATAGTACTGTGTTTCTCTCACTTGGTAAACTTCTCCTTTTTGAGATGACTTTCCCTTACTACTGAAGGAGATAGACACATTCCATATAAAATGTCAGGGGAATCATGGTGGCATTGCACTGATGTGTGAAGCTCCTTTTTAGCACAATCTTCATTCAATTATACAGTAATACCTTACACTAAGTTTATAAATGTAGAGGTTTTCAGTAAGAAAAAAATAATTTACTTGGATTTTTTGGGGTTTTTTTGCATGAGCTTTTTTCTCAGTTGACTTACCTCTCGACACAAGGTTCTGCAGCCAGTGCTTGGAGAGACATCAATCAGATTCAAATGGAAAAATAGAAAGAAGTTAATAGTTATTTTTGATGTTTGTGCCACCTGACTGGCTGAATTTTCACTCTGTGTACTAAAATTTTGTTACTAACACTGGAAAAGAACTTTCAGGACAAAATTTGCTTCCTAAGGAAGATCTTGAATGTTTTATATTTTCACTTAAGATATCAAATATAACATTTGTACCACAGAAGCAAAGCTTTAAGTTAAAAACATGCAGCAGTGGTGGCCATTTCCTTTGCAATAGCTGATAAAATAGGAGTCCTGAAATACTAGAGGACATTTGTTGATGCATTATTATATGTTGCATTGGTTTTTTTCTCCTTTCATTTTGGAGTTAGTAATTCAGACTTGTTTTGATGTCGAACATTTACTCATCAATCCTGTAGTATTTAAGGCATTAGTTAGTTTAATGAATTAATTAAAAATAATCTTAGTAGTTGAGAGGAATTCATTCACAGGCCTTTCCAAGCTTCATGAAATGTGATCCTGCATATTTCCTTAACAGCAGCAGAACCACTAAAATGGTGTTTTCAGTACCTATATAGCAAGTCAGTATCGCATTCACAAAGAGAAGGCACATTTCCCATATTGGCCTACCACCATAAATCTATTTTTTCTTTTTAGAACCAACACATGTAGGGCTAATACTACACGTGTTTTCCCTGTACCAGTTTGTCCCTTATGTGACTGGACACGTGATTGGCCTGGTCATCACCATTTGAGTTTCATGGGTTGGGCTGCTGATCACTTGCAAGATCGATAACCTGTTTTAGACGTGAAAGCCTTTACAGCAAGTATTTATCAGCCACCTTACAGGAAGTATGGTTAAAAAGATGACTGTCTCATTTCTGAATTAGCAGAAACACTATCTGACCTTTCAACTGCCTTGGGCAAGTCAAGATCTTCACCTTGCTACTGAATTGCTCTTGTCTTTCCTAAAAGGTTTTAAAAAGCAAGACATATAGCTTTTTTAAAATTAAAATCTATTGCAGGGAGCCAGGGGGTAGAAAGTAAATTATGCTGACAAGTCTGTGGTCATTGTGGAGTACAGGTTTGAGGTCATACAGATGAAAGCAGGACTGCTACTTGTAGTAAGCAGTCAAAAGCAAGAGCACCAGCTGTAAACATTAAAATATTCAGGAAAACAAGAGGTTTTATTTTTTTTTCGTTGACAAAGGATTATCCATTACATTCCCCCAAATAATTTTCTCACTATCCTTAGCGACTCAGAGATTCTGCAACAAGTAATACTGATGATACTTGTGTTCTCTCTTGTATCATGATCAGCAGACTTCATTAAGCCTTACAGATGACATGGTTTGGGTCTAGCTCAAAGTCTGTCTCATCTGTAGTTTGTATTATTTTTAGTTTAAGCCATTCTTATTTTGTGACACTCGTAGCAGTCCACATTACATTCATTCTTTTTCTCCTACTGGGGTGATGGATTCAGAAAAGAAGAGGCAGACTGTCTGTTCCAGTAAGTGCTGCTTGCTTTCTTCAGACTTCTTCAGCTTTCTTCAGAGAGACTTCTCAGTCCATTGCTGTAACTACAACAAGAAAGCATTGCCTCCCAGACAGCCACTCACTTATTGTCCAAAGTCATATTTGACTCTCACCTCCTACTAATTTTTCTCTTTAAATTGTGACTGTAACAGTTTTCCTCTCCCTATGCCTACTTGAATTGTCGGAACATATCAGTAAAAGTAGGAACAAATTTAAAAGTAGGAACAAATGGTGAAAAAAAGGAGAATTCTTTCAACCATTTTGTCCAGTGTTTCCAGGCACTGCTGGCTACCCAACCAGATCTGCTGTATTTAGTTTACCAGCTAACAGCACACAGAGCAGTACAGAGCCCAGCAGGGACAAATTTCCTAAGTCCATACTCAGTAACATGAAAATGTTCAAAGTCTTGAAAAGACTTTCACAGCCTATGGCGTCCCCACACTGCTCTTAAGTCAGTGATAGAGAAAGCTTGTTTAAATGATAAGATGGCAACATCTACATCAGACACTTTGAGCTCTGGTCTTCTATGGAAATTAGTGTCACACAATCAGTGCCACGCTCCTCTAGGAGCTGTGTGATCCATAGGCAGTAACAAACCAAACTGAGCTCCACCCAAACCCCCATCTATCACTCTAATATGCATGCTTGTGTAGAAGGTAACAAACGGGATGTCTTTGGTTTGCAGACTTATTTTGGTTAGCACCTACTTACCAAACATTGTTACAAGTAGTTGCTATTTACAGATAAGATGAAAACAGGTACTGAACTGCCTTGAAGTTAAATTGAAGGGGAGAAGGATGACATTGAGCTCTTTTGTAGATTTGCTGATACAAACAGAGTGAATGACAAGCATGTAATATAACATCCTCTTTTCAGAAAATCCGAATTCTCCCAAAAGGGAAAATGTACCTTCTTTTATTGAAATAGTAGAAGTAGGACCACATAACTCTCTTTTACTTACACCGTCTGCAGTGGTTGGCAGTAGGCAAAATGAGTCCACTATATTCCCACTGTTATGGCCTACTCAATTTATACTCTGCAGACTCTAACTTTAAAAAAGTAAACACAAAATTCCCTTTCTTAAGAAAGTGCCATCTAGAGTTTTCTAATAAACGATGTGGAATAATTCACATGCTATCATGTGGGGATTTTCCCCTTGCCTCTCACAGAATCTGCAAGTCACGATACAGTAAAATGATATCATTTTAATTTATTTATTGACTCAGAGGATTAGGGTGAGGAGTGAAGCAAACACTTCCTACTATACAGAAAATGAGATCCAGGTCCTCATTAGAGTATATATAATAGATATGTTAATACATTTGCTGTTTACTGTCAGAAGAAAGTGGTCAATTTTTCCTGAGACTACAGAACAGTCTCAGCTTCCTGACTTCCAGCCTGTTTCCCTGGTGTTCAGCTCCTAGATTTGCTTCCAGTGGATGCTTCTGGACTGTGAGAAGCTCTTCATCAAAACCTAAAGTCTGACACAAAGGAAACATCTCAGCAGCTGAGTGAGTCTATAAAAGGATTGAAAATAGGCCAGGAGAATAACAGGAAGCAGTTCTAAACTCTAAATATTGATCTACTCAAAGCTTACCTTAATTCGCCCTACATTTACAGTAGACTTTGGTCCTATTGCCCCTCTTAGTGTTTATTTAAAAGACTTTTTATAGCCTGCAAAAGAATCTTTGGTCATGGTGAGACAGATTTTTTTTTTCTATTTCTACAAGGAAACGTGAGATTTCACAGCTCTTTTATCACATTACAAGAGTCCCCCCATGCTGTGCATCATGATCATGCAGACACAAGGCAATGAAGCTTGCCAGGTTACCCAAGCACAGCTGAAGGAACAGAGAGTACTAAAAATACATGTACAATGCATGTAAAAATACGCTACAGTTACATGTGTGCACAGATATTATGTTGTTTTGCAAGATGGAAAAGAAAAATCTTTCCACCAAATGAAAACACTGAAAATGAAATTACAACAGCAGCAGATGTTAAAGCAAATCATCTAATTAAGATGATTTCATCAACCATTTTAAAAGACATTTAAAAAGGCAATATAATATTAAGTCACCAGAAGAAACGTTGATTATGCTTGCATATACAGGCACAACAACACTCCAGCTGAAGCTGCCCTTTGAAGCGTGAAAACAAATGATACTTTCAAAACTGTTTATTTTTTTTATCCAGCTGTGCTTCACATCCTGCCAAGCAAAAGTATACACATTAAAAAATTCTTAAGAACTACAACCCACAACCAGGAGACTACAATTAGAACTAACAGAAGTTGTGCCTGGGTCAAGACTGCAGAGTGAATTCCATGAAGCATGGAGAATAACTTCATTCAGACAGTGGGAAGAATTGTCAAATGAATTTGCAAAAACCGGGGACCTCTTTTTCACCTTCTCTTCATTGCTTGGGTGGGCCAAATTCTGTCTCAAAAAAACCTGAATCAAAAGCCAGAATGAAGACACAACCATATGAGTTTGCATTTTAAGTCTGATGTTGATGGAAAATCAAAATCAAAAGGCAGAACTTTGTCCTGCTCCCTTAGAATAATGTTAGTGTAAACTACCTTCCCCTCTTCTTATGTTTGCTCTTCCTTTCAGTTATACTGTAGGGTGCAGTATCGGGTTTTTACTGTTCAGTATCATTCTCACTATAAAACATTTAGTGTGGGAGAAGTGCATGGGCTGCCTGCTTATCACAACATCATGTATATTCAGCTTCTCCTTTCACTGGGATATATAGCAAGAAACACTCTTGCCTTCATGCCACTTGTTGAATTTTTATTCTCAGCTCTTATCTTCTTTATTTTAAAATGGTTGCTGGATAATATAGTACATATTAATTTTTTAAAAAAAGGTCAAATATATACCTCCACCCTCTTCTTTCTATTCTCTGTGAGATCCAGTTCATACTAGATTTCATACTGGGCAGTGAAAGGTCTCTGGTTCCTCTTTTATTTTTTGCTTATCATAATTGCTTCTGTAGGAATGTATCTTTACTACTTCTAAAGCAGTCTGCAAAAGCCTATTATGCTTTAGAAGAAAAGAAAAAAAAATTTATTGTGAGTGTTACACTAAAGGGTAGTATTTCTCAGTATTGAGGTTTTTTTAGCAATCTTCATGCCTGTTCATCTTTGTTAGTTTTCCTTTTATTTAAATCCTTCTTCCTCAAAGCAGGGCATTACAACCTCATCCCTTTGGCAGAAATCTTTCTATCATTAGTGTTATTTCTAGAGATTTCCAAAGGAGGTTTTTCCCTCTCATCTTGGCCCCAGGGATAGAGTACCTGTACAGAAGGTGAGGTTTTTTTCTTTGCAGAGTAGCTAGTCACACCATGAGCAAGTAAGCAGGCTCTTCCTAACACCCTCTGCAGGTGGTAGCTTACAAGCAGTGCTGTGGGAGAAGAGCAGGCACAGAATAACTTAACAAGCTGGGACAATGAAAGAAGGGCAATGCCTAGTGCCATAAAATAAAGTGGCACTTCAGGAACAGAATTTCCTTTTCAAAGATTACATTCTTGACTGTAGAACTCCTCTGTAAGGAGCTCAATTGAGCTTCACAACAGGTTTGCCACATGGTCAAGGCTCATTTGCATGTTTTGGTATGGATGTTTTCGAGATTGAAATAAAACCTTCTTGAGAAAGTTTATATTTATCCCTCTTCCTTCCTGAGTCAGTTTGGCAGCAAATCCATTAGGCAGTAGTAAACCTTGACTGGAAAGACACTAAAATGATGTTGCAACAGTGGATGTTACTTAAAAGTATTACAAATATCAATTGTTTTTAGAGGTTGCCTCAGCAACAATATGGAGAAAACAAGCACATTCTGACCACGTTAGAGTCAAATGAAATGTTTCCTCTTTTACAGACAAATAGATCATTTGACATTCTCATATTCACTGACACTACATAAAGTTTTTCTTAAGTGTGTGTAGGTAATCACTAGACTCACAAAGTCTTAAAATGTGCTGAAAACTAGAAAATATTACAGGGCAAAGTTCTCAGAACAACACCGCCATTCTTTTGGGGAGGTGTTGAGATTTTTTCAGACAAATTGAACCCTAAAGCTATTCTCATTTTCATCAATGGGGAAGTTGAACATCCAGTAAACCCTCACAGTGCTGAGAATGACAAGGATATTATAACTGTTATTAAATACTTGAATTGGTGTTTAAGGCTGCCATTGTTCCTGTCACTATAAAAAAAAGATCAAGAAAAAGTTGTTTTTTCATTAAAAACCAATGCATTGATGAAGGGTAGAGATATACTATTTCCTTCAAAAGCCATCAAAGGCAAGGAATACCTGCATACTTAAATAGTCTAAATCAATTCATTTGAAACAATGACATCAAAAGTACTAAATATTTATACCATATGGAGGGAAAGAAATTGTGACCGGGGGCTTGAGCAGGATCGATGTGTTGTGGCAGACTGTCACAGCTGCAAGGCAGAGCTTCTTTTCTGACTAAGTGCTCCCTTGCATTTTTCAGTTGATTAATGAAAGCTAGTCTACAGTAGAAGAATTTAAGAATCATCCACTGTGCCTGCTGTCTATTGTGAGTAGATATTTTGGTTTGCTGGTACACAGCAGTGGTGGATGGCTTCTCACAGAGAGGAAGAACCCTTGTCTAAAACCGATTCTTGGTGGAAGTTGATACGGGAGTTTCCTAGCTTGGGAGTAAAGTTAAACTCTTTCTCTACTACCATAAGAAAATGTCTTAGCAACATTCCTAGCTGGAGTTAATTTGTTTCTGCAAAGAAAAATTCAGCTGCAACTACTGGAATTGAAGTTTTGACAAAACATTGATTTTCAGATAGGCAAGTTTTTTTCTTTTTTTTCTTCTCCACAAGGACATTTCAACCAGGCCCTGTCATTTTTATTAAAATTCAAATTTTCATATGAAAATCTAATGTTTTCATCCAAAAATTATGTACGTATTTCCTAAAGAAACCCACACAGCTGCTACAGAAATGTTAACTAGTCCTGTATCTTCATTAGATATAAGTTGTTCTGTTAATTTTTAGCTAGAGTCTTTAAGCTGGAGTTTCTGGATGACAGTACTAATCCTTGTTTAAATGGATTATGAAGTGACATCACAAAAATGAAACTCATTAAAATTACTGAAATCTTTGATTTATTAGCATATTTCTGACACAAAGTAGCCTAAAAACCTCCAGAATGTCTCATTGCCACTTGATATATGCCACCTTTGTACAGATTTGAGTAACCCAGCAAAGCAGAACAGTTACAGCATAACTTTTAGTGCTGGTCTGAAAGACAAGAGGGTGAAAACTTGCACCCTGTGCTCAATCTTTCACAAGTGTCTTCAAAGAGTGACATTTCATAGACCTTTGATTATATTTCAGCTTGATCACAGGACAGGTCTGCTCTCTATGACAGCCAGACATAAGAATGTCCTCATTAATTGTGAAATCTCCCTGACTGGCTTGATCAGTAGTTGGGCAGTGTCCTTGGTGGCTCCTACAGCACTTGGAGTTCATGCCCCATTGAAAACCTGAAGCTAAGCACAAATTAAGGGCAAGATGCTAGAAGAAGAAAAGCTAGTCTGAAAAGTGGAGAGCTAATGTGTTAAACCTCCTTTTCCATTTAGTGTTGAAGGAGGTGTTTGTAGTCTGCAGCGAAAAGTGTTTTGGGGTTCTGTGCACATTTAGCAATGTTTTTACTCTCTATGAACATGTGCCAGTCAAAGCCCTACATATTTGTTGCAGAAGAGGTAGAAAGATATAAGCCCTACAATTTCCTCTCTTAAAGAGCTGGCATTTGTGTGGTTTTGTCTAAGGAGGTGCTTGAATGGGGTCAGTCTGCTGTTAAGGTGCTCGAGGCAGTGCTGCAAAGGTCAAAAGAAAGTCTGTTTTCCTCTTTGCTCACATGTGTGAAGCTGGCTCCCATACACTGTGCTATAAAAGTATTTTTAACATCTTTCACCCAGAACTATGAAGCCATGTTGCCTGTTTGCACACTCTGTGTAAGATTACAGGAAGGTAAGCTTTGCTTTCACTGTTAGCCAGTCATAGATGTGCTGTGGTTAACACCGTGCCACACCTCAGCCAAAAGGTGTTGTTAACAGGCAGCCTGTTTTGGCATGGGCTTGTGATTTGCTTCCAGTTGCTTGCAACTCTGGCAGCATACACATGGTCTGAAAAACTACAGCAAATGGGTGATGAAGAAAATGTTGCAAGGATCATCCACAACTACAGTGTGAATGAGCTGTAAGACATCTATGCCATGCCCCAAGATGCTGGCAGACTTGGGCCTTCTCACAACCCTCAGGAGCTACTGCATCTCTTGTCCAACTCACTGGCAAAATCAACTGCATAACCTGGTTTCCGTGGAGCTTTCCTTAAAAGAGACAAATCTGGGACTGGAGGTGCAGAACTAGAAAACCAAGCCAATCTGCATCACATATTTAAAACAATGTATCTGAACTTGATTTGCATATTTTACATTTCTCTCATTCATTCCTCTTCTACCTACCCCTTCTGGCTCAAATAAACCCATAAGCTGTGGAGCAAAAACTGTGCGTCAAAATCCAGCTGGCCATCCTGAGCACTCCATGACCTGATGTGGGGTGATTGATATGTGAGAGGCAGGGAAGAGATGCTGACCCTTTTTGCATTCTCTTTGGCTTTCACAGAGATAGTGGATACTTCAGCAGTGGAACTTTAGAAGACTCAGGATTAGAGCTGGCTGAATAAAGAGTAAGCGTTCAAAATCTTGCCTAACATCACACAAATTAACCATGTCCTTCACTTTGAAACGGTAAGACTTTCCATAAAATTTATATAAATATCAGGAGAAAATCTACTTCAGGTTGAATTTCGCAGTATATGAACAAGTTCCCATCTACGTAGATCAAAAAAAAAATTACTATTTCTTAAACTGCACTGTTGTCAAACTCTATGAAACACCTTCATCCATCGCTTTTTGGACAAGCGCAACCAGACAATAGTCTTTAAGCCTTAAGCATCTCGTAAATTTCCCATAAACTTTCAATCTGATTTACATTCAGTCTCTGCCTTTGTAGTTTGACACATTAAAACTCAAAACATTCTCACTAAAATTCTGAGATGAAAGTGATGACTGGCAAATTTGCTTACTGTGGAAAAAGTAAAGTTTGAAATAAAAAATTCTGTGGAATTCACCTGGAAATGAAATTATCTTCCCCAGGTACAAAACTCTTATTTACTGTTTCAAGCGCACACTTAATTTATTTTCTCTATCACAAGAAATACATAGCAACAAAACCAACCAACCTGTGCTTCTGCAATGCTCAAGGAAAAACAATTTCATCAAATACAAACTTTTTCAAAACAAGTAACTCTACAAAATATACACCTCCCCCTAGTGAGAATATGGGAGAAGAAAGTGAACTGAGAGGTGTTGTATACAACATTGAATGTTTTCCTACAAGTGACTTCCAAGGTGATCACTGAAGAATCTATACAGAATATGGTTTTGGTATCCACATTGTACTGTTTGAAAGCATCTGTTTAATAGGTTTAAGTAGTGAATAAGTTTGCATAAACAATATGGTGAAAAGTGGGTAAAATAATCTAATAATTGAAAAATTACTCATTTATGAACTGGTAAATGCTGATTACACTTAACATTCCTGTTAAATCCTCATAGCCTATATGGCTGCATAACAATCTAATACAAAGCGTACCTACTGTAAGCTAAGATCATCTTTATAGTGTTAAGCATAACTTAAAATTGGTTCAGAGAATTCAAACACGTAAGAAAAATATTAATCAAAACAAGTGTAAATCATGCTCAGACTCAAAAGCCCAAGCTGCTTTGTTAAAATTGAAAAACTTCAAATGCACACAGAACCTGGTGTATCTTCCTTGAGTTTCAGTGGGTGAGTAATTTCACTTTACCACAACTGCCCTGAAAAAGGAAGATTACAGTCTTGCTCTTCACAATGCCATGGTAATGTAAACTAATCCTGCCACAACAAATTAGCACTGCTGAGAAGAGCTGCTAAACAGCTGCAGACCTTTAAATTAACTGATTAATTTTTAGGAGTATGTGACCTCTCAGAGTGCTAGACTACAGACATTGTACAGTGCTTCCTCACAAGAGTGTGTTAGTAGATCAACTACAACCTCAGCAAGATTCAGCTCACATGATTTCTTTAAAACTTTCCAAGCCCAGGAAAAAGAGTCTATTAATTATGTCCAGCACTAAAATAATAGGCATAGTTTTCACCTCAGAAACTATTTCTAGATGTTAGTGTTAAAAAATCCCATTTCTTTAAAGGTATTCCTTCTTTCCTTTTTCAATGAGAACCAAATGCCCCGTTTCCCTCAGCACAGAATTACCCAATTTGTCTTCACAATGCCGATGTCAATGATCTCAATTGAAAGCACTTGAAACACACTGTACCTACTCAGAAAGGCAATTAAGAAATCAGATAAAGAAAAGCCTCAACCTCAGGCTGGAGATAAGTTCTGCTATCATAGGATACAAGTCAACCTTATGGTTATAGCAGAGGAGAAGCCGTTTCAAAGGTGTCACTCTGCTTTCCAGCGTGCAGCTGCAGAGTGGGAGACCATCACTGCAGGCGTGCGCTGCCCTGCAAGGAGGAGAAGCTGGGGCTGCTTGCTTTGCTTATCCTTTACGTCACGGCCACAAGGCAGAATCAGATAAGTTTATAGCACAGGGCAGGCACTGAGACAGTGACAGCACTGTGTTAGACACAGAAATAAAACTGTGGGTGGTCCTAAACTACTGTGAATATCTCACACTGTTTATTTCTTTCCCAGTAAGACATCTCACCTTTGTGTGGCTGAGAAATCCAGCTAGCTCAGCTTCACACAGCTGCTTACCAGCAAGTCTTTTGCCTTAACATGAAATTCTGGCCACTTTCTATACTTGTGTTTCACATGTGCCTCAAGGCACAAACACATTATATCTGCAGAAGTTTTCTGCAATTTCTTGACTCTCTAAACCCTTTTTCTGTCATTTCCGCTGCTAGGAGCTCTGATGTGATCCTCCTTGCCAAGATTCCAGGAAAGAAATAGGCAAACTCTAGACTTGATGGCCAGGGAATTTATCCCACCACACCAGGCCAGCCCAGTAGCTGCAGTAGATCGTGAGCTAAGGAACTGCTCTTCATACCTCTTGCAACGTAGTGTTTCAGTGGCTATCATGCTCCTTCTTATTGTGATGCTTGCTGCAGCTGGCAGCATGATTGCTCAGCATGTTTGGTGAAGTTGCTAGGATGCTTATGAGTAATTTCCTTTACTGGTATTTAAGGATATTTGTCAGTCTGAGTTCATTCTCTGCCAAATATTGTGTGCACAAAGCTGCCCTATGTCAGAAGAGCACCTATGTACTGTACCTACAATGTAGACACAACTGGTTTAAATCACCCAGATCAGCAAATTCCCACCTTGACTGGGTCACTGCTTGTATGGGACTGCTTCTAGTTCAGATGATCTGCACACTTAAGGATGTCTAGTCCTTGTTAGCACTGTGCTGCACTGTCAGAAATATCTGGATTCCTTCGTGGGGGTTTGAATACCTCCTACTTTCCCATCCAAACCAGAAACAGTTTATCAAATTGATGGTGGGAAAAGGTAGATTTGATTCTTTGCATTAATTAAGAAGCCAAAGAGCAGTGAGCTTTGCATGGTATAAACAAAACCAACTACTGAGAATGTGGTGATGAGGCAACAATTTTTTGCCATACACTTTGAATGGCAAAAAGCAGAAAATATTGGTCTTAACCACTCAACAGTTCTGTGATATTTGCTGTACTACCAGCACATGGAAAAAAAGGTTTTAAGATTTGTGTATGTACAAAAGCACTGGTTTTTATTGCATTCTATATTTTGAAAGAGAGTTTTCTTAACATGCATTCGCAGTACATTTTGTTTTCAGTGCCGTGCTAAGACAAAACAAAACAACCTTTGTATCAGGACTTACCAAAACTTGCGTGGGCTTTCATGGTCTATATTACATAATAATCTCTGTATCTCTTTGTTGCCTTTTTGAAGCAGCTTTTTAGGACAATTTAGTCTTTTAATAATTAGAATTAAAGTAAATGGAGCAGCGTTTCCTAGAAGTGGGTGGCACAGAAATCAGTGCAGTGGGATTTCTGCCTTATGCTGTTGAAATATGACAATGTGTATTTTTCTTCAGTGCACCACCCAGAGTGTCTTGTATTATATCTTCATTACCAGGTACATAAACTGCCACAAAATGTCAAAGTCTATACTGCTTTAGGGCTGGATTTTGTTTGCTGACCTTGATGAGAATTTACTCTTAGGAATTTATCTGGAATTTAATTATTTATGGGAGGCAATATGTTAATTTTTTTTTTCCAAGGAGGTATATTACAGACATCAGCTGGCTGCCTAGGAATATTTTACAATCGTTTTATCTTTTTTTTTTTTTTTTTTTTTTGAGACAAAATTTCCTTTATTCTCCAGGCCACAGTGGTTGCTTCATAATTTATTTTTGTAGGAGAGAAGGTGTTTAAGACCTTCCTCCTTGGATGGTAGTGATCAAATTTTTAAGTTTTGTGACTTGGTGACTTTTTGGCCCTTAATATCAATTATAGTCACAAAAGAGGGATCAAAATGATGCAGTGCCCTAGGATAAGAGAGGCAGATTTCTACTGCGGAGCTCTTGGGTTTACCTGGCAGCTGTGGCAGACACAAGGAAAATCTGGTGATGTGCTGCAAAGTTAATGGCTTTTGTAAACTATTTGCTGAGTCATCTGTCTGCTTCAGTCTGAAAACACACTAGTTGCACAGGGAAAATGAACCTACAGCACCACAGTGAAACACCATTCACCGCACTGTTGAGGGAGGGTTCTTTTTTCTGCAACTCAGCTTTCACAGACATTGGTAGGACTGACTGTTAGAGACCAACAGTGATATCACTCCTGCTTTGGGGAAACCGAGAGCTGTCTCAGAGGACTGCCAACCATATGTGTCTTAGGGAGAAGCAACGAAGAGTATAACTGTATAACATCCATGTGTGAGTGTTGGGTTCTCCCCATCCCACTGTCTTTGTCTGCCAGGCTCCCACAGGCAGAGTTCACACCTAAAGGCTATGTGTGTGTTCTCCACTCTTCAAACACACAAACAGGAAGAAGCAAATAATTGCTGAAGACTTTGGAGCAGGAGACGGGATCTGGGGTCTCTTTGCACAGTCCATGTGGGGACTCTCCCCAGCACCTCCCCCCTGCTTGTGAGAACACCGAGGCTGTGGGCGAGTTGCCCGTTTGCACCAGTGGTGTGAAAGACAGGAGCAGACAGGAAGGGATAATACAGCAGTTAGCAAGAAGGAGGTAACACCTCATCAGACTTTCCAACTGTTGATTCTACCCACCCCAGCCAGATGAATCAAGTAACCTCTGGAGTTAAAAACCTCTGAGTTATCCCATGAGCTGTCAACCCCATTCAAATCGCTATGCTATTTTAATTTAAGTGTGAACTATAGAATATCTCATTAAGTTAAAAGTACGGTTTTAATATTAGCATATGGAATGGAGGGGAATATTTAGGATTTTTGGCAGGGGATATTGTTTGGAGGTTTTTATTTTCAAAATTTGTTTTGAAAAAAAAATTGGCCCAGGAATCAAAGTTTTCAAATTTGGTAGTATCCAAGTAAACCATGTAAATGTCATCACAGGAGAATTCTTGTGGACTTAAAGCTAAGTGTATGCAATGGTCTGGCTACTACAGTGAATCATTCTTTTAAAATTATTTAACTAGCAAGGCTTTACAGTGAAAATCTTCTGTGACAATTAACGCCAAGAAGATTCCCACCCCACTTCCACTTTATTTCCCCACAGCTGTAGCAAATGCTTCGTGCTATTCATTCTTGGGAGGCTTGTTCTTCCATCTCCACAGCAGGAGCCTTATGTCAAACTTTTTTAGGTGCTATTCTTGGAATCACCTGTCCAGTGATTCAGAAATAGATCTCAGCACAAGTTTGTAGGACCTTTTTCTTTTTTTCTATTGTGATTTCTGGAAACAATTTTTCCTAGGAAAGAGTTGGTGTGAACACATATCCCATTTAAGAATTTCTCAATAGAGATTCAGATTGCTCAAATACCATCTCACCATTTCTGAAATATCTCAAGTTTTCATTTCAAAATGAAATCTTTAAGGCAGTTTAATCCCACCCTCCCCCTATTTTCACTCTAGTCATTCAGATTTGTTGTTAATTCAAATGCCGAAAATCTTTTGCTAAGTAAAATGCAGTCTAGTTTAGCCATCACTACTTACAAACTAAAATTCAGGCATGGAAATTTACTTGGTTTCAAAAAAGACCAGCTTTTTTAAACATGGAGATAGTCTGCATAGATAATGTACATATGTAATGAAGATAATTCAATATAAGAGTGGTTCTTGTTCTTGCATGTTAAATATCTAGGATTTCTCTTTTTTGACTGTGATGAACATCTTCAAGCTGAAGTCCTTCTAGGAAAAATGCGCACAAAAAACTCAGTAAAATTTGAAATCCTAAAATGGCAGAAAGTTGATAACAAACAATATATATATGACTTAGTTTCATAAACAATTGAGGAGCTGTAAAATCAGATATAAACCCCAATATCCACAACACATTACAGGTTCAGAATTTATAGCTGTGGCCCCAGCAGCACTTTTTGTTAATTCCACTCCAACTTTATCAATAATTCTGTCTGAACTACATGTACAAGTGCAAGATTCTTTGAAGTATGGAGACAAAATTCAGCCAAATTATCTCTGGGCAAATTTCTGTCAACACAAAGCCCTGTGGAGCTAATTTAAAGTCAATAGGAGCTTTTAATGAACAAGAGAATTGGAGTGGCAGGGGGCACACAGGACCAGTCTGTGCCACTTGTTCCTCCTTGCACATTGCACAGTACTGGGTTTATGCAGTGGGCAGGAAGGAAAAGAAACTGATTACAAAGAACAGCCCCCAAGAGGAGGGCTGGCAAAAAAGGAAGAGTGAGAAAACTGCTTGTCCAGCCCCTGTTGTAGATAGCACCATAACACAAGAGCAGAATGCAGGGTTGCCTGTTACACTTCAATATTAGCCATTAGTAGATGTTAAACATACCTAAACGAGAGAGACGTGATCAAAGCAGCTTCAGAAAGCTGAAGTGAGAATAAGCAAAACAGTCCTCCAACTTCAGTGCTAAATATATTGAGTAGAATACTGTAAATGCTGCTGACATTTTCAGGCAGGCTGAATGGTAACTACATCTTTGCTTTCTCTGACCTTCTGTCTGGTTTTTTCTTTCAAAATTGAAACTGAGCTAAAAGTGCTGCTGCAGACTGGGAGGATACTGTGCCCACAATCGAAGGAGTGATGGTGATACAATAGCCTAGAATTCCTCAAGCAAACATAAATGCATGTCATAGGCTGGATATGACAGAGAGACAACTTCATCTATCACACAATTACCTCTAGGGTAGAAGAGGGGAGCCATTTAAAGGGACATAACACAATGTGTCCCAATGACTAAGAACAAAAAGCAAAGATTAGCTACAAAACTGAAATTATGCAGGAACTGTTAGGTGTATAATGGTTTATAATTTCATTCTGCTTCCACTAAAATCAGTTTGACTATTTCAACATGGGCAGAATTAGGCCTGCTGTTATTTCTCAGTGGAGGTTTGATTAAAATATGACAGCTAATATCATATTGATAACAAAGAACACTGGAGGAACAGTAGAGATTACAAGCTCTCAAGCCCTTGAAATGGAAAATTCTACCTACCAGTCCTTTCTGAGAGGCAGCCATGGGGTGTGAGTCCAGTATGCTGAATTATCACAACCTGCTCTGTGTCAGTTTTTTGGGAATTTGCCTATCTGATTAGGCCTGACCTTTCCTGACATCTGAAATCAATCAAGAAGGAAATTAAATGGTACTAGATTATCTATAAGACACCTGTTTAAGCATGCAAATTTGTAGAGATCTGATGTGTCTCAGGAAAAAAAAAAATTACTACTTGAGAGCTGGCCACTGAAAATTGTAAGTTTTAAAGCTATTATTTGTTGGATGTACTTACAGAATTACCAATAATCTCAGAGTTGCAGCTGAAAATTCTGTGATGAAGCCTTGATGAAAAAGATACACATTTCTCCAAAGATGTTGAGTCATTGAAACTAAAGCTTCTGCTAGACAGGGTCCTTCTCCATGGATTAGAGAGAGNCTTATCCAGAACACATTTCTACCAGTGTGGTATTCCTCAACTGTTAATTCCACTATATCTTTGCCTAGTCACAACTCATTATATAAGATTAGTAACCTAAATCACATGGCACTGTTCCTACTCTTTGACTGGATGATGGTGAGTGCCCTACTGGGGCACCAATACCTTATTTGCAAATAAAATAAGTTGTCACTTAGTGAAAAGCCAAACATTTGTGTGGGCAGATGTCCATTAGCACAAATGTTCATGGATTAATCACCAAAAGGGGTGTGAACACTTTTGAATAGAAAAGCAATTTAGAATTCATGCAAACATTTGTGAACAATTTCCCTAGCTTTTCTTTAGCTTGGAGAAGGCCTAATGTTTTGATGTGGGACTCGCTGATTATTTCAGTGCAAAATGGAGTATTAGAACTGATACATGAATTTTAGTTTCACCGAGACATTTACAAGTGAATTTACCTCACTGTACTTTCAGGTTGTACTTCCTACCTTATTGATTGCAAGGCGAAAGCATTTTACAAAGCAGGGCTGTTCACTGTACTACACTGTAGCAGCTCAGTACAGAAGTCAAGGACCATTTTGGGACACCTTAAACTGATCAAATAATTTGTTTTCAAATCAGTATGCTCTTTTAAATGCTGTATGTTTCAGTGGTATATTCCAATTATTATCTGCAGATGGATGGATCTGCACAGTGCTCTATACAGCAATCTCTCCCATTTTCAGCTACACTTAACATGCTTATCAAGCATGCATTACCTCAAAGACATCACCTGTGTATCATTAAATGCAGCTTTGTAACATAAGTTGAGACTTCTACTTGTGATTTACGGACTACAGAANAATCAAGAAGGAAATTAAATGGTACTAGATTATCTATAAGACACCTGTTTAAGCATGCAAATTTGTAGAGATCTGATGTGTCTCAGGAAAAAAAAAAATTACTACTTGAGAGCTGGCCACTGAAAATTGTAAGTTTTAAAGCTATTATTTGTTGGATGTACTTACAGAATTACCAATAATCTCAGAGTTGCAGCTGAAAATTCTGTGATGAAGCCTTGATGAAAAAGATACACATTTCTCCAAAGATGTTGAGTCATTGAAACTAAAGCTTCTGCTAGACAGGGTCCTTCTCCATGGATTAGAGAGAGCATGTATTTGTCCAGAACAATCCAAACTCAAGCCTCAAACTGAATCAGAAAAGGATTTCAGTTTGGTATTTTCCCACAGGTACGTATGCAATCACTAGTTATTTGCTACTTACAGCTTGTTGAGCCAAATAAGTCTTAAGCTGTTGCATTCAAGTAATTATTTAGCATTCAGAATTGAAAACATTTTGAGATATCTGTCAACCAATAGCGCTTTTCAAGTTTTTCCTTAAAGCTCTTTCTTTCTTGCAAAGGCCGTGAAATATGTGACAGTAGGACATCAGCTTGTTTCCTGTGCCCCTGGACTGGCACATTAACCGATGCTGTCACTTTGAAAGCAGCCCTGTTCCTATTTTCACAGCAGCCTAGGTTTTGAGTTGAGTTTTCGGATTTGTTTCGGGAGTTCTTTTGATTGTGGGTTTTGGGGTCTTCTGGTNCTTAGTGAAAAGCCAAACATTTGTGTGGGCAGATGTCCATTAGCACAAATGTTCATGGATTAATCACCAAAAGGGGTGTGAACACTTTTGAATAGAAAAGCAATTTAGAATTCATGCAAACATTTGTGAACAATTTCCCTAGCTTTTCTTTAGCTTGGAGAAGGCCTAATGTTTTGATGTGGGACTCGCTGATTATTTCAGTGCAAAATGGAGTATTAGAACTGATACATGAATTTTAGTTTCACCGAGACATTTACAAGTGAATTTACCTCACTGTACTTTCAGGTTGTACTTCCTACCTTATTGATTGCAAGGCGAAAGCATTTTACAAAGCAGGGCTGTTCACTGTACTACACTGTAGCAGCTCAGTACAGAAGTCAAGGACCATTTTGGGACACCTTAAACTGATCAAATAATTTGTTTTCAAATCAGTATGCTCTTTTAAATGCTGTATGTTTCAGTGGTATATTCCAATTATTATCTGCAGATGGATGGATCTGCACAGTGCTCTATACAGCAATCTCTCCCATTTTCAGCTACACTTAACATGCTTATCAAGCATGCATTACCTCAAAGACATCACCTGTGTATCATTAAATGCAGCTTTGTAACATAAGTTGAGACTTCTACTTGTGATTTACGGACTACAGAACATGTTTTTTAAACATGCAGCCTTGTGGAAACAGAGCCCTTACACTTGCAAGACATAAAATGTTACAAAGACCCTGCATTTTAAAACTGTTGTAGGAGTTGTTAATTGCTGATTAGATGGCTTGTTACAGGTGGTTCTCTCCCTACTGCAGCCAGAGAATGTTAGAAGGAATTTACTGCAGAGAATTTTAACAAAAGCAGATAAGCAAAAAAGCTGCTTGCTTGATTATGAGTACCAGATAATGGAGCTTTGGGAAAACTTAGATTTGTATTAGAGTCTGTGAATCGCAGAAAACCATTTACTCGACTCCTCTAATATTTTGAAAGGCAGTTTGTAAGTATTAAGTGCTTGATCTTTGAAATAGCAAAGATTTACTTTGAACTGATGGTACAGAATTAGATCTCTAACACTGGATATGTGCTTTTAAATAAAAAATACTGCAGTTATATTTTAAGTACATATCTTACTATAATAACATATCCATTAGTTATAAACACCAGCAGTTGTTCAAGCACAGCTGTTTACAGTGATAATATATGACCTGACCTTCATAACAAATCGATGTAACTTAAAGAAAACCTAATGCTATGATCACAAAAAAGAAATGAGTAAAGGAAGCACAAGGTCTGACCAATACCAGGAACATCCCTTTTTACCATATTATTCTCTCTTTCTCTCTTCCCTCTTCCCTTCTGCCTCTATGATTTTAGTAATTGAAAAAAAGAGCCATTTTCTTATACAATCTCTTAACTGTTGTTACATGCTTGTCTTTCCCTTGCCCACAGGTATCATCAGCATGAACTTACTTAAATTTTCTCAACAACAAAGCACTATGATAACCTAGCAGTACCCTTTAACAAGCTGCTAATTCGTATTGCGGTGTACAAAATCTGGTCTTTTTTCTTGGGGAAAAAAAAAGACACCTACTAAGACAGAGGTAGGAAACCATCAGTGAGAAAAACTAACATCCTAAAATGCCCTCCTTGTTTTGCATAGTTGAGTTGAACATCTTGGACAATGATCAGAACCTAAGGAGAACTGCCCTGTGGAGAAAACATAGGGAACAACTACACGACAAAAACCTTTGTCGGTGATGGAAAAAAGAAACAGTCTTTCTGTCACCTGAAGGTCCAGTTTTCGGATAGAAGTGAATGAGAGGGAGAGTGAGATAATGTACACCAGAAATGCCATGTGAGGTGCAACTGCAACAGCTGGCCAAAAACACATTAAAGAAGAAATCAGGTTGTAGGATGTGACAGGCATCCCCATCTTCCACCCTCATGTTACTTTTGGCGTAATGATTTTGTGTCTTACTGGTGAAGCCCAGTTGTGATAAGATATACCAAATAGCTGTTGTCCTCCCTATGTCAACCCCTCTTATCCCCCACCAAATCCCACTGTCAGCAAAGAAATAACCATGAGCTTTTTCACATCTGATCTTCTGTGAGATCCTTTTACCTGGTAGGAAAAGAACTATAGGAAGAAAACTAACGTACACTCAGAAAACAAAGCCTACAAAGCCATCTTGGGCTGGATGAAATAACTCTCTATTGCTACAGACAGTAATGAGAACAGGAAAAAGACAGATATCAAATATGACCATTAGGTATATTTTTAAACATTGACCTGTGTAGAAATGAGGGGTGGGAGAGAAAAGAAGGTATAATAGGTTAAGTGTATATAGGTGCTTAAAGCCTTACTGAATTGAAATATCACAGCCTAGTTTATCTAGTTAGCTAATGAGACTCATTCTAGGAACCGAAGTGATACAGCACTCTCCCCCTGTAATAGCAGCTAGCTTATCTGATACTAGGAAGAGCTGGGAGTCTCTGAGTTATCAGCTGCTAGGTAAGAGCAGTGCAGCAGTGCTGTGGTGCCTGCAGGAAGTGCTGGGGTTATTTTTCCCTCCTGAGGCTGAGGAGCAGCCTCGCTGAGCCAGGCTCTGCAAACCAACAGCTGCAGTGTATCAGGGAGGGCTGCAGCACAATCAGCCCGCAGCTCCTGTAGGCAGCGTGTTCCTCCGAGGGTCCCCAGCCAGAGCCAGCTGGAACCAGTTGATGTATTAAGATGGGAGCTTGTGCTTAGCAGTGCTGCTGGGTTTGGGCACAGGCACTGAATGAAACACAATCTGACTCTGACCGAGCACTGAAAACACATGGAACTGGGAGTAAAATGAGCTAAGGAAATATTCTGAGTGGAAAATCAGAGGAGATAAAAACAGATAAAATGCCATACTGTAAACTGTTGAAAAACCTGTAGGACAACTGCAGATGTTTTAAACTATCCTGTGTGCTGAATCTGCTTGCAAGGAATAAGGTCTGTGTAACTTAGTATCCGCTAAGAACAGCTTCTGTGCATTCCATTTCTTGCAGTAGTTTTTAGGCCACAAATGAGAAGGCATACAATGACTTTTCAAGTGAGCAAGTGTCCTCTTTTTGTTGCATCAATGAGTAGTATGAGAATGTAATTTTGCAAACTTTGATCTGGGAAGCAAAATCTAGCAAATTTCCAGGATCTCCCAGTGTTAAAAAGCAGCACCTTTTACTAGATATAGGTAAAAAGCAAAATCATTGTTTACAGGGAGTTCCTTCACTCTTTCTAATCTTAAGACAACTACTTGTATTTGCTAAGTCTTATTCTGGCCACAGAAGAGCATTAGGGCTGCAGACAGCCAAGAGGAGCATCGCAAAGCTGTGCTCCTGTGATTCATACATTTCTTTGTATTCAGCTTGTGCATCTCCTTGAAAGAGTGAACTGCACGGAGAAGAAGAATGCAAAAGAATTGGTTGTAAGTCTTCAGAGAGTTATACAGAACACCACATAAGTAGGTTAATCTGCCATCTGGATTCTTTCTAGAGGAAATTATTTTAGAGACTTGTGTGTGAGCTTTTATCTTGAGGACCAAGAGACAAAATATTGATCCCTTTTGTACCCATGGGAAAAGATTTCTCCCTAGAAGCTCAGCAGGGAATAAAAAAAGGGATTCTTTGGCATTAGCTGTGAGTGATGCTGTGTGGACACTCAGACACAGCCCAAAATCTGAAAAGAAAGTCTATCCCTAGCATCCAAGCTAGCCCATGCATTGCTCTTACCTATATTTTATAAACGTTTGTGATTTTGAGAGGCATCTATTAATTAGTGGGTGATATTCTAGCAGTGAAAATGGTTTACTGTACTATTTATATTTTTTTAAAAAAATTTCTCCTAAAGAAACTATTTACAGGTTTTTTTTTTTACTTACTAAATACTATAATGCGAATTATACATGGAATACATAAATTCTTCCATGTGGGTCTATAAATGTGTATAAAATGAGTTATTTCCTAATGCAAACAACATTTCACAAACAAACCCTCTAGTAGAGATAGAGCCTTAAAATGTCCAAGGTAGCAGTTTACTACTTCAGCTCTGGAACTGGGCATTAAGACTAGCTATAGCAAAACAGCCAAATTTTGAATCTTCAGATGCCTAATTTCTGTAATACTGCTGAGATTTAAGTGTCTAACTACTTTGACAGAGCTGACTATATATAGTCAGACTCTTACTGTAGCACAGAAATTTTTGACTCAGCTAGCATTTCTCAAGTTGCATGAAAAATAGTAGTTGCTTTCCTAAAAAGATCCTATCCCTGTCAAGCTCTGAGAATGTGGAGGCAGGAAGTATGTTTAATATTTCATTCAGTGTGCTCTTCTAGGGGAAGAAAAAAAAAATTGGTTCTTAGGATCTTTTGTGCAAGAAGATGGTGGTTAAGGTTACACTCCCACAGTTCATAGGAAGCTGGTGGGCGTAAATCATGCAGTTGGTTTCTGGCGTACTGCCATGGGCAGACAGGTGGTTCTTTGCAGCCCTAAAAGACATGAGGAAGTTGTCTTACAATGATAAGTATAGCTCATATCTTCATTAACATTCCTTTACGAAAACTTCTAGGTAAGGACCTGCACAAAAATTTAAGATTTTATTGGTATATGTTTTGTGTTTGACTTTCTCATGAGTCAGCTGTAGAAGTAGTGTTGAAGACTCTAACACTTTTAAATAATACAGTGAGACAATTTTACCTATTTAGATCTTGCAATGAAAGAAGAGTTATAAAGCTCAGATCCCTAATGCACCATGATCTAAAATCTCACTCTTAAATGATGGATTATCAAAGGGTTAAATGAGAGCTAGCTAAATTTTGCCTCTCCAGTGTTTCTGGGATTATATTCTGTTCTGTTTCCCCCAGGGAGTTATCTGTCCTTCTGCTGCTTCAGCTAAAGATTTCCACCAAGCTGTTTTCACACTATGGTAATAGTAGAAGGCATGACTGTCACTTTGTCCAAAATACACCCTCTTGGCTGTGAATTCCCATCCTTGGGTTCTCCTGCGCTGCCCCTTCAAATGGTGTAAGAGAGCCTCACTTCCTGGGGTTTTGCAGTCACAGGAAAGTATGTGCTGGTAGCTTTTCCAATAGCCAGACAAAAATATTAACCACAGTTTGAAGTGTCTGAATTGTTTCTGCCTAGGCACATTGCCTTTCCCTTGTTCCTGCAGATTATATATCTGTGCTGTGTATTTACAATGAGGAACCTGCGAGTGAAAATTAGTATGTGTGCAATTACCTGAACACGAGTTGAGACTGTTACAGTGCTGATGTTTGCAGATTTGTTATTTACCGGTTAATTTGGTGAGACAGACAGGTGACATCGTGATTTGACAGCAATTACACCACTTGACAGAATACCAAACCTTTGGAAGAGATAAGTCTTGCTCCCTTGCACAAATTATTCTTTTGATTACAAATATTAAAAATCAGTCAATACTAGGGAATATCAATGAATTATCATCTTCTGTCTAGGGGAATCAAAAGGGCAGAAAAAAATTAACTTTTTAACAAATAACATGGTTTGCCACTAATAGCAATGATTCTAGATGAAAGCAAGCTAGCTCTTAAGTGTTTCTGCCTCAAAATTTAACACTTTGTGTTGACATTTTAGTATTTAAGATCCTCAGATTGTCACCAATGTACAAATACATTCATTAACTATTTACACTCTAAGAAATACCTTGGCTTTAGCATATGTTCTTCAGGTGATCAACTGATTCAAACCCTATAACTTCATATAGATATTGTTTGCAGATTTTAAAGATAATTAGATCTGTACACTGCAGTTCTGACTTGCCATTGAGACCACTTCAAATAGTCATTAATTACACTGAAATCAGAAGTAGGTATTAATCCCCAGTCATCAATGCTGGCTAATTGTGTGGCCTGAGCTCCTCGTGTTGGAAACCTACTTCCCATCTTTAGAGGACAGGACATTCTCCTTGTCCATGCTTCTCTTAGCTGCTCTTCAGAGTTATTGTCAGAATAATTACAATGTAAGGAAAAATACTGCTTCTCATTAAGCTTATGATACTTACACCTAAAACTTTGAGCAATGAATAATACCTAATAAGATGTATAGCATGAAAACATAGAAGAAATGTCAATAATGAACCAGTTCATAACTGTTTCAAACCCATTTTTATAATCTTATTTTTTCTGAATGTGCTATTTATTTTCTATTTCTAATGTGCTATCTGTTTCTATTTGATATTTTGTAAAGTCTCAAGAAACAATTCTTAAATTGCCAACAATCACCTCCTAGCATCACACAAAAGCAGTAAGACAGAGAAAGCAGGGTTCTGCTCTCATTAAACCTGAGGAGAAATTCCAAGGTGCTACCCATTGACAGTGGAGAGTCCTGTTGATACCAATGGAGGTGTTACAGTGTGAGCATTGTGCATCAAAATGGTGCTTCTTCAACAGTTGCAAATGTGCAAGGCAAGGTTTGCCTTTCCTTGACTCATTTATAAATGAAGGAAAAGTAACTGATGAACAGAAGATGAAATAGAAGCAGAGATGTCCCTTTGGTGCAAGTCATTAAATGTCAGGTGAGAGGATCAGGTGGCTTGGGACAATTTTTCCTGCTTTTAAAAAAATTATTTTATTTTCCTCTTTTGCTCATTACTGCGCAGACAACTGTCAGGAAAAGCTTTAAGACAGGAGTTTCTGTTTCTTCTGTCATGCTCTTTTGAGCTGAGTCTCCATCCAGCTCTACTACACACATAGACCAGCAGAAGCAATTGTCAGTCCTGAAGACAAGATAAGAAACAGTGGTGGCATTTTTGGTCTACCAGGAAATGGCACAATAGACCATAGAATTCCACCATTGTGGAGAGTTCAATAATGGTTAAAATAACAGGAAAAATATTAAACGTGTGTTTGGTAATAGTAACTGTGTGAAGAAAAACACTTAGTGAATTAATCCTTTTACATGTGAGATTCCATAACAGTGTATGTAGAAAAAAGTATTCAGACATATTGAGAAATTATCGAGTTATTTAATACTGAGAACATCCAGCACATTTTATTATTGTCAGTGTTGTTTGAGTCAGTTCTGCTTCTGGCTTACAATATTCTTAGCAAGCTGAAATCTGTTGTGTTTTCATGATATTTATGCAATGATAAAAAATCTGTGACTTGATGCAGAGTCTTTCTGTGATGTTTCTCACCGTCAAAAGGGGACACAGACAAATTCCTTTCTATCAAGAGTTCTTTCCCAAAAAATACAGGACCAATTACGTATTTTATTTCATTGCCCAGAAGACAGTCAAGAAGGGGTATGCCTTTCTTCTGTTAACAAAAGCATAACAATAGAGACGTTTTTAAAGGGCTCACAACCTGAGTAAAAGGCAAAGCAGAGGGCTGAATATGGAACTGTGGGAAGTCCAAGGGAAGAGTGGAACTAGTTGAACCACATGGGGAGCAGAGGTCTCAGCATTAGCCATGTCTCATCATTCCAAGACCTTGGTTTTAATTTAGGACCTCCCTGATGCTAATGGGATGTATTATTCTAATATTGAGCCATCACTTAGGCCTTTTGTTAAACTTCAGTACTGTTATATTGTTCACAACATAAAGAGGTAAATATTAAAAGGAGGGGCGAGAATTGGCTACTTTAAACATTCTTGAATAGTAACTGGTTTTGTTGCAAAGACCGTACTGAAAATGTGATGCATAATTTTGGGAAAGCATGATTTGTTGAGTATCAAATTCATTGTATTAGCGAGTACAAAACTATGTTTGCCAGTTAAAGCTGATATAGAAATACTTACTCTTCTGTTTGACAGTGGAGGTACCCAAAAGATGCAAAACACTGCATCAGATTTTGTCAGTGTTTCACACAGCAGTCAGGAATTTTCAATTTTCCACTATACTCAGTGAACATTACTAGTTACAAGCCCCACCTTTGTTATTATTTTTCAAAAGCTAACAATGTTAAAAAAAAAAAAAGTTATGTTAAGGAAAATAATTTGGTTCATATAAAACACTATTTTTTTCCCTATTCTATAAGTAGCTCTCTTAAAACAAAATACAACTTGATTCAATTGCTACATAAATAATTCCCAAGGTAATTTTCACAGTCAATTTCTTTTCTTGAGTAGATGACTGCAAATGGTGTAAACAGGCATTTTAAACATGTTTTGGGGCTTGGTGATTTTTTGCGTGGTGTTTTAACTTTTTTTATAACTGTAATACAATTCTTCTATGGCATGAAGGCTATTAATTAAATTTCAGAATCAGAATTGCATTTAACGAGTACATATCTCAATATACTGGATTTCAAAGTCCTCTAGCTGCTACCTGTGTTACAGTGCTAAAATAAAGGACTGTCACTAAACTTGTGAGCTGAAATAATTGCCTGCAACAGATACCCTATATCAATAAACTGTACTAAAATTTAAATATTAGAAGAAAGTGGTTTTTCGCTATTTTTCATGTTGTATGCAAAAGTAGTATTGGACAATCTGAATTTATGGCTTGCCTTGTACTTCAGAAGAAAGGCTGACAAACTCCTGTTGAATAGCCTAAAAACCTCTATTCTCAGAGGGTTTTATTAAGACTTCTATACATGACTTTACATTGAGTCTCTTCAACATAAATTGAGCAATCCTCAGAGGGCCTCAATTGTATTTAGGATTTATAAACTATACCTTCAACAATGTGAATATTTGTATTTAAGGAACTGAGATTGCAAACCACTTGGACAATAGTTTCCCAGAGTCTGCAAATGTGGACTTACAATAGAGAATATATTTTTCTCATTTATAAACATCTGGACAAACTGGTACGCTGTCTAGATCCCACAGCAAATTAGGGTCTGATTTTTAATTAAGTTTGGCATGCATCAGAGGAGTACATATGTTCAGCACATGTTTTTACCTTATACATCTTTTGCTCCATTACCTACGTATTGTTCAAAATGACTTCTGCTGCTGAATACAAACTGTCCAATTTGCTTTATTTGAAAAAATTTACAAAATGAAAAATAATCCACATCTTTGACAAAATGGAGCCATGATCTTTTTGGAGAGAAAATCCATGCTCTGGGGAAAAAAATTCACTGAACTTGAAAGATTATTAGAATTAGTTGCCAAACCACATACACTGTCCAGATTTTGAAACTTCACAGACCGAGTTCACCAAAAAGGTGTTAATTTCTAACTAGTGTTTGAGGATGAATGCGGCTCTTCTCCAGTGAAACTGGAGTAAGTTTACTGTTTCTAACTAAGAATAAATAAATAATGTTTTAATGTAATTCTGATGTGGGAAGGACTTAAAAATGAAACCATGAAGCTTATCAGCTTTGAGAATTGTGATCATAGGTACAATCATAGTGATCTGTTCTACAGGAGAACTTTTGGAAATGAGCTTTATGATCTTGAGTTGCAAAATGTTGGGGATTCATCACATGTCCTTACAACTAGGTCTAAGGTTTCTGCTGAACAACTCCTGGCCTGATTGTGCTCCCTGAGCACAACTGGAGCTGCAGGACTGGACATCCCAGAGGATTGCACCAAGGCAGATGGGACAACATTTCCAGGACTGCTAAATATTGCATCCTTCCAGGAGTAAATACTGATTTGTCTGTAACTACATGAGTCTTGAAAGGCAGAACTGTACCAGTTATGGGGTATGTGAGCTGTCTCTGCTATTAACATACAGAAAAGGAAACTGAAACATTGGAGACAAGCACCCACTGGCACCTTTCACTTCAAATATGTGGTCTTGCAATAGTCTCGTTAGAAACAAGATTTAAATGGGAAAGAAAATACAAACTGATTTATCTACTTAGGCCTCTCAGAACAGTGAGACAAGACTTCATGAGTGAAGGTGAAGCCAGTTTGCCAGGGTTGCTGTGGAAATGAGGTAGTCCCAAAAGCAGATGTACGATTTTTGCCCTCCTCAGCCCTGCTGGTCTTAATCAAGAGTCTACACTCAGAGCACACCTATGTTTGGTAGCTGGAGAAGCCTCCTTTATACAGAACAAAAAGGCTCTTTTACCCACTTATAACTCTTGTCTACTCAAGCCCCAAGGAAAGTGAAAACAGTGGATTCCGTGTATTCTCAACCCCAATCACATCCCATAACCTGAACTGATAGTTCCCTGTTTCTAAGGAAAAAACCCAAGAAGACATCTCATAGCTTCATGTTTTTGATTGGCACTGCACAAACATAAAACTATTCAGCTCTTAAAGGTACACATCCTGTGTGCTTGTGTGGTTCCAAAGTTTGTGTTTTTGAAAAAAACGATTAAGTAGTTGCATAATTGTTTCAAAATTCATGTATTTAATATTTTTATGATGACAAAGACTTAATATGATTTATTTTACCTTATGTTTCATTAATGAGGTTATTATTTGCATTTACTTTTTAGAGAATGTAAAAACTACTGGTACAGACGTGTTCCTAAGGCACGCCACATTTTGAGTAAACACTCATATAGTCAGGGGAGGGGGAGTTTGCTGCCTTTTTTTATACTTTGTAGATTTTTTTGAGTCCTTAATGAATGCTGAAAATCCCTAACTCACAAGACTGTTGTGAGGATTAATTAGTGAATGCTTGTAAGATGCTTTGAAGATGAAAGGTGTGATGTAAATGCTAATTATTTATTATTACTATCTTCCTAGTCTTGGACAAATTTCATTGATGTGGAAGTGAGTGATTGATCTTGCTAAACAGAGGTATGCACAGTGGAGAAGGGCCTTTGCAAGATTCACATTAATAATTCTCCCCATGAATCTCAGCTCCATTCTGAATCTCTCCATCTATCCTAACCCACTGCTTCCACATGGCTTTGACAGTGCCCTTCAGACTAAATTGCTACTCTACTGCAATCTCTGGGCCTGATCCAGCAACCCATGAAATCAGAGAAGATTTTTCCATTACTTTCAGGGAACTGGGCAAAAGGTCAAAAATAGTCTTTTAAGCAGTATTTTGGATAATAACTAAAAGACAAAAGCCTGTTTTCTGAAAACTGCCCATACTTGGTCTCTGCATGATTAGCTTGATACATATTGTCAGGTTTTGTCAGTTGTGTCAGATCATATTCATATCATACAGTTTCCTTTGTGCACAATAATATGATTCTTTGCAGGTCTGTTCAGCTGTGAATCTGTAGCTGTCCACTGCATGAAATTATGCGCAACTTTAGCATCAGTGTACTATATCCCATAGGGCAAGACATTTTGGTGTTCAGGGCATGAGAGCTGTTTGGTCCCCACTCCAAGAGCACACCAAAAAGTCGTCTTTGCAAGATGAAGGGTCTCAGCTCCTATTGCCTTCATGACTCAGCAAAAGCTACAAGCTACAGCCAGCTATCTCTTACATGCTTATCTTTGCCAGCTGTACCTCAGAAATGTCCTTGTACTGAAAGCTGCTCCCTTCAGCCTTCTCATTGTAAGGATGCACTGTGGGTAGTCACCAGCACAATGACCGTAAAATCAGAGGTTTGCTTAGAATTGAGCTCTCTTTGACTTTACAGAAGATTCCAGCATAGAAAGAGATATTAGCACCTTACATCTAATTGAGAATATAATTCCTTTAGAAGAGTCAATGGGTATACAATATTTGTCAGGTACAGCAGAATAGCAAACTATTAAGGGAGAGGAAACATGCAGGAGCTTTCTACTCACAAGAACCAGTTTACATCTGTGCGTGCTGTCAGTGTGCTGCAGACAGGTATCAGGCAGGAGATAAGAGATTCAGATGGCCAACAGTAAAGCTACAACAACTCGGACTGGAACGGAACCTGTGTTGTTCCTGGCAATGTCAGTTATGCAAGGACTGTGATATATTCTTTATCTCTCAGCATTTTAAAAGGCAGTTTAGATATTCTGTGTATTCATTCAAATGAAAAAGTGAATCCCAGGCATTCCAACAGCTGATACGAAATGAGGAGTCAGGCTCCTTTCACCATCAAAGCATCCAGGAGTGCACACAGTGAAGTGTAATGCATTGGGTTCATTCATTACTTGTGATGTCTATCAAGCAGAGGCAACAGGAGCAGGACACAGCTCAATAAAAAGCAGTCCTCATGGACTATCACAGCATGTCATGCTACTGAAAGCTGAGGTAAAAGAAATCCTTTCTGTGGCCGTTTGTGAATTGGCTCAGCTATGAACTGAAGTTGTTCTCCACCCAGTTTGGCATGGGTTACCTAGCTCTGTTGTGTAAGGGAATAGGACTATGACCTACAAAAACCAAAATAAACCAACAGAGAAACTGTTCTGCACCTACAGGTATGATATATTGCATCTATCCAGAGCTGTATTGGTGCTCTGGGAAGCAGAGAACGTGTAGACCCAGAGCAGTCCCCAAAGCAAATTTGCTTTTTTGTTGGTGACTCCCAATTGTCACAGTAAAGCTTTTGGGAAGTTCTAGAGCTTTTGTTCTCAGACTGTGGAGTGTTAACAACTACAAATCAGGCAGCAAGGGTGCTGTGTGCACTTACAGTGGGAGTTCTTACAAGAGAAAAGTTTACATTTGCAGGTTTTGTTGACCTCTTTGTAAATGTGTTGTGGCCTGTGGGGCTTTTACATTGTCAGACCAGGAAGTAACATAATTACTTTCAGTTAGTTTTGTCTTGCTTATTTGTTTTTGGTGCTTCTGTCATTAAAGATACATCATTACATCACATTAACCAAGTGAGATATTTTAAAATAATATGGAACGGGTATGTTGGAAGCGTTGATGCTGCACTTAGGGAAGTTAATACACAGCCATGAAGTTGCTTCCCATCTATCTCAGTGAAGGCCTAAGTGCTGAAATGCAGATAGAAGGCACTTAAAGCACCTCTATATCTCCACAGATCTGGCCCTTAATTTTTAAGTACATTGCACAGTAAAATAGGATTAGCCTCTTTAGGAGTTTCCTTTAGTCTGTTACTGCTCTACTGTTCAGTGCCCTCTCAGAACAGATACAAAAAGCTACTCACAGGGTCTCCAAATTCTCAGTGGCCGTTGGCACTGCTAGGTCACCCTTGCTGCATATTAAGTTTTAAATGTAACATTTTTTCACCTGATCAGAAAGATTGCTGTCTGCCATTAATAGAAATGCCAACGAAATTGTTAGGGAAGTTTGTCCTCAAGTTATAAGCATCACCTGTCACAACTATATTTTCAGTTTAAAGATATGACAACTGCAAGGACTGAATAATTTGTCTTCAGTGCTCCTTATCCTGATTCATATATTATTCTGAAGTGCTGAGGAGCCATATGAATCTCAAATCTTGAGCTTCACTGTACTCAGTGTTGAATTACTGTTAATCTGGAAAAGATTAGTTATTGATGACAGGATAAATATAGTGTGATAGACCAAACTAGCCCTTCAGACCACAAAAGCTATGCCTCTCTAATGTAGCAACCGTTCTTCAATAAAATAGTAAGTACTTTCTGATGACCTAATGAACACAATTACTGAAATAATTGGAAGTCTCAGTAAAGATACTACAAGATGCTTTAAAGGAAATCTGTAAAGCACCAGAAGCATTATTTTTCTTCAGATTAGAACCCACTTTCAATCTATGCACATGGACATGCTGTGCAGGGGAAAGGCTCTGTGTGGGAGGAGTGTGGAGGAATGGAAAAACAAAAACTCAGAGGGGCGCACACAGAAAAGGACTGTTTGCAGTTTTGTATAAGCAGGAAACTAATTCACCTCAGAGACTGAGAGCCTGCAAAACAGTCTCTAAATCTTCTGCAGAACATCTGTGCTAGAGATGGGCGGACACAGCCACTCTGAATCAGTTCTGCATTTACTAATTTATCACATATTACTTTTCCCTGAAGGTAAATTATAAAGGCAAAGCACATAGGACATGGCAATTGTATGTGAAGAAGTGTCAGTATATTTCATTGCATTGCTGGCAAATCTTCTGGTGAATCTAACTTGTGTTTATTCAGGTTGCATCATACGTGGGTTTGGATGATGGATTGATTCTCCCACAGGGTCCTACAGAAAACAAACAAAATACCCCACTAAGCATGGAACTGAATTTTACAGGGATTAAATGAATGAAAGGGCACAAGATGAAATTTCCCATCTCCGGATTTAATACTGCAGAATGAACTAATCATATCTCTATTTTTCTGCAGTGTCTGACTGGCTTTATCCCATGTACTGTTCAAAAGTACTACAAAACAGGACAAACGAAGGTACAAAGAGATATAGGCCATGAGTTTACATCTTTCATGCGCATTAACATACGCTTGAAAGAAAAATGCAGAGGTTGTGATGATAACTGGAAGAAATCAAAAGACTCTGTAGTCCTTCAGATTGGGCTATTAACCATAGTTATAAGCTTATATGTTTATTCCAGCACTTATATTAACAGGAAACACTGTTCCAAAAGATACTGTCCTATCCAATCTTTCCTGGTATCCCAAGTAAAATCATTTCCTGAAGAAGCAGACAAATTTCATGGAATTCCATATTTTCTTCGGACTGATTTCTGTCATTTTTTTAATCTTTCATAGCTGCTTCTATTCTATAACCATGTGGCTCATCAATGACTATTATATTCTGTATTTTAAGATGAGAGTCAGCTATATACCACAGAGAAGTTTTTTCATACAGACAGAAGATTAAACTGAAATACAGAAAAAAGAAAATACCAGTTTGATCAAAGAACATTCCTTTAATCAGTTCTTTCACTCTGAGCTGTATTCAGAAAGGAACTCACAGATGATAACAAACAACAGCTCAAAAAATAATAATTTTATTATTGACTTGAAGTAGCACACGTCCAGAGACTTTCACAAGTTTTTCTTATAGTAATCACAGAAATAACTCCTGGGCAAGTTCCCATACAGTAAGTTATGTCCAACAAGGATGTTGATGGAAGTCCCTCTGGGGGTCAGTTGAAAAAAAGGATGTTTAGCTGACTCTTTTCTCACAGGGATCTATTTTAGGCAGAAGCTTAATTTAAAATGTTCTTGATTACTTTTTTCTTTACTAGATTCACCTCCTAGACTAATGTTAACATTTCTTGTTTATATATTCTGATTGAGGAAAATTAAAGTATCTGGTCTGTTTCTGCTGATGGAAACAAAGAAAGTCTCATTCATGTGAACCTAAACATGGTTATGTATTGATGCTAAACATATTATTTTATTCTTGTCAAGAGTATATTATGGATTTATGTTACGGGTAAATTTAAACTGTTCATACAGCTACCAACTGACATCAATGATTGCTTACAGTTGTGTTTAACACAAACAGTCACTCTGTGCCTTTTGCCCAGGCCAAAATCTGCTTCTCTTCTCTGTGCTTTGGCAGTGCCTACAACTGAAATTATACATTGTGTATTTTTATATGCAAGTTATTCTTCTTTCACCAAAAGCCTACTGTAAAGACAGTTCTACTGAAATTTCATGCACAGCAAGAAATTTTAAGAACAATAGCCATTATTTGCCTGCCATTAACATTACAGTATTTTTTAAGAAGTGTGAACCTAAAACTTATGACAAAACAGAGATTTAGTCTTATTTTGGTGACATGAAACCATTATATGTAAATGAGGCATCTTTTATTCAGAAAAATTTCCAATGAACTGAACAATCTCTTCCCAGGCCTAAGAAGGAGAGAGCTCAAAGTCCAGCACAAGTGTGCAGAGTGTCTTAAAGGGAGGTGTCTGAAAACTGCAGCTGCAGGTGCTTTGGGAGAAGTAAATATTCCAGCCAGTAAGTGTGTGGCATCCTTATCATTGCTCATTAAATGATGCAAATTACATTATATGATTTTATAATTCATATGCGAAGTCTGAAATTTTGACATCTTCAGTCACACTTGAGATTTTTAGTAGCATATTTCTTGAATTATTTTTCTTTATATTTTCATGGAATTTACTTCCTTATTTTCACCCTGTAAAATCCCTTTTAAATATGTCTGCCTATCCCTTTACTGAGGTAAACTTCACAGCAGTCAGTGTGCTTGATCAACTTTCACCAAAGTTAACACTTCTACTTGCACTTGTAAGAAGGCCCTAGGCCTAGGGGCTTCAGAAGAGGGTTTTTTCCCAGGCATTTGCAATACTGTTAAGAATCTATAAACCTTCTGTATTTTGTGGCACTCAGATCTTGCTCTGTTTTTAAATACTTTTGCTGCTTTTGTTGATGTGGAAAAAAAAAATCATAGGAAGCATCTCTTTATAAAAAAGGGGGAAGCTGAAACAAAGTAAAGACCAAGTACTGTCAAGTGGATAATGCAGGGAAAATATTTCTCTGTAATTATCATGATATAAACTTATTCTTGGCAAAATGAAAGATGAAACAAAAATAAACAGAAAAAAATATTGATTTAGATGGTATCCCTTGAAGTTACTTTATTATAAACAAATCTTAACCGTCTGAACCCTGGGAGGGACCACAGAATTTTCGGTTTGAACTCAAGCTTTCAGGAACTGCAGAGATCCACTGAAAAACAGGGACCATCCAAACTCACTTCATATAATCCATTTCTTCTTTCAATAAGGCAGGTGGTGACAAAAATAATAATAATAATAAT
>VZTH01000236.1:0-112022 GCA_013397815.1 Aleadryas rufinucha
TTTTCCTTTTTTTTCCCCTCTTCCCCTCTTCCTTTTTTCTCTCTTTTTCCTTTCCCTTTTTTTGTCTTTTTTTCTTATTTTTCCTTTTTTTCCCTTTTTTTTTTTCTTTTTTATTTTAAGAGGAATGTCTTAGCACAAGAGTAGAACCTGGTTCAAATGGGTGGTTTCTCATTCGTTTTCACCTGACAAAGCCTTTTTTTTGTTCTGGTTTATTTTTTTAACCTTCTAATGGGAAGATTTACCAGGCCTTTCCACCTCCCTCAAAGTGATGAAAACCCCTCATTGCTTTTCAGGCTGGTGAAACGGGAGTGAAGAAAGGGACTATGGCAGTAACTACTTGCTCAAATATTCTGACTTCTTTGTCACTCAGGTGAAAATAGAAGGATAAAAAGGAGAAAAGAGCTGAAAGAGATTGTTCTGTTTCCTCTGAAAAATTCATCTTTCTTGCTGCTGGTCTGGCTTGTACAGAGCTTAAAGTGGAAATGTAAGGCCCTACAGAAAAAAAAAATGCAGTATTTTCAAAAGTTTTGTTTTACATTTTTAAAGTAAAATTTGTTGGGGTTATTTTTTGGAGGAAAGGTAAAAAATCCAGTGGAGAAATAGTTTAAAATGAAAAAGGATCACATCCTGGTAACTCTGGTTCTTCCTAGCGGGGCAGCTGATGTGCAGTGAGGTCTGTTTGGTTCTTGGTAATGAAGCTCCATCATGTTATTTCATTCTTTTCCTCCTGATTCTCCTTTATCTCCTTCAAAGGGATGTGGAGCCCCCTCACCTGCTGGACTTTGTGTGCCCCAAAAGCAGCAGGAGATCTCACACCTGCTGATCCCAGTGCCAGCTCCCCTGGAAGTGCTTTGGAGAGAGAACCAGGACAGAATGAAAACCGTCCCCTGAGCATCACCCAAGGTTTGGTGTGGGGATGTAGAGGTGGGGAGATGGCTCAGCTGCACCTCCCCCCGTGCCAGGCAGGGAAGAGGCTTTGGGCAATCCTATTTCTGAACGTGTCACACGGCATCTGAGTGCAAACCCCGCTAAAGGACAGCAGGGGACACTGGGGCAAAGGAATTTCCCCGGACACAGCTGTAGGTTGTGCTGTAAATGGGAGAAAGAGCAAGACTTGCAAAGGTTATCCCTTGGGAGCTCTCACAGGAGACAAAATGCTGGAAAACAAAGGTGTCAGGGGCAAGGAGCTCTGAAGATGAGGCATAAAAGAATCAAATCAAACTACCTGAGGATGAGTGGGATGGAAAGCAGTCTGCCTGCAGGACCACATTCTCTGAGGAAGCCAAGAGCTTTCACCTCGCTGCACATCAGCTGCCCTGCTAGGAAGAACCAGAGTTACCAGGATGTGATCCTTTTTCAATTTTAAACTATTTTTTTCCACTGGATTTTTTACCTTTCCTCCAAAAAATAACCCCAACAAATTTTACTTTAAAAATGTAAAACAAAACTTTTGAAAATACTGCATTTTTTTTTTCTGTAGGGCCTTACATTTCCACTTTAAGCTCTGTACAAGCCAGACCAGCAGCAAGAAAGATGAGTTTTTTGGGGGAAACAGACCAATCTCTTTCAGCTCTTTTCTCCTTTTTATCCTTCTATTTTCACCTGAGTGACAAGGAGGGGCACTCTCTCACTCAGCAAGCAGCCCAGGGAGCCTCTGCAGTGGCTGGCACAAAGTGCCATGTCCAGAGCATGGACATGCCCAGGTGGCCACAGGAGAGGCTCTTCCACACTCCCCATCAAAAACACCGCATGGAAAAGGCAGGAGATTAAATCCACATGAGGAATCCTCTCCTGGCCAGCAGCAGTTGGCCATCCCCAGCTGTTCCAGATGTGCTCGCTGTGGGCTGGAGGCCAAGGACAGCTGGCTGCTGCTCTCTGAGGCTCAAGCCGCAGCTGCGAGATCCAAGGCAGGCAAAGGCATCAGATGGCTGAAAATTCCTCCCCAGAGTCTGTGGTGAGACCTCATTGGCGTGGCAGGCATTGGAGGGGTTAGCAGAGCTTGCTGGGTGTGCTTTTAGTGCTTTTAGGATGTCTGGAGTGTGCTTTCACAGAGCTTTTAGGGAGTCAGCCCTGCTTTCATACGTGTGCCTTTCCACCTTTCCATTTGCCCACTGTTCCTCTCCCCTGACCTCTGCACTCTGGGTATCTTTTCTTTTACAGCCAAGGGTTTTAGGGTAAATGAAGTACTGGCTCTTAGACCAGGCAGTTGTGCTTCCTTGTCAGCAGCTGAGCCTTTTTGCAAACCTGGTGTTCCCTACCTTGATTTCATTGGTCTTTTTGGCCTACAAGTTTTCTTTTGTGATGCTTGAGTTTTTGTTTGGGTTTGGGTTTTTTTGGGTTTTTTTTTGTTTGTTTTTTGCCGTTTTTCTGTGGGGATTTTGTTATTGTTCGTGGGTTTTTTTGTTGGGGTTTTTTTTTGTACCTTAATTTTTAACCTTCTGCTCTTTACCAAGCTTCTTCTCTCCTAAGCATGCTGATGGTACTGAAACGTTTCAGCAGTGAAGCCTGAAGTTCAGGGAGATGAAAATTGAATCTGCCTCTCTTACCTTACCCCCACCCCTTGCTGTGCACATGCATCAATACAGCCCAATTATGTGACCCCCACTGATCTCTCCAGCACCTCTCCCTCACTGAGCACTTGCATTCAACGTGGCTTTTAGGGTTTTTTTTTCCCTTCTGCCTATTGTACAATCTGCTCCTTTGCTCGGTAGTACTCATCACCATTGTGTTAGAGTGCTTCACACATGGTAATGAATTTAATTTCACACCACCACTACTGGAAGACAGGTTATTTTTAGCCTCTCTTTAAATTTGCGAGAATTGACGTGCAGAGCTTCGAGCAGGGGAGCAGTGGATGCTTTTGGCTCTCAAGCCGGAGATCTGTGGGGTCGTGATTTTTGGAATTCTTAACCCCAGAGGGTTCTCTGCAGGGCAGCTGCCCCTGAGTAAGAGTAAGGGGTGCCTGGCACACCCGTAAATCAGACCCAGGAGGTCTCTTACACCTCTGGGAGCCAAAGCAAGTGGCTCCCTATGGAAACTTGGGATCAAATCCTTCCCTAAGAGCCAGAGGCAGCACCTGCTCCCACAATGTGCCCTCGCAAGAGGAGCATCCTCTGTCTTCCTGCAGCTTCATGGCTGTCTGCTGTTTGTCCCTCATTATCAGCTACAAATAGCAGCTCCCTGTAAACAGGAACTGCTGCTCCTTCATTGTGCTAATTCCGTCTGGGATAGACACATCTGGCTGCCTGGAAGAGCCGGAGGTGCTGCGGTGGGGTAACGGGATTCTGTAATTAAACACCATCGTAATTTGCTGCTCTTCTCTCTGTGTATGAGGGCGCTGGGGCTGCTCTGAATCCTGGCGCTCCTGATTGGAGTGCTTGACTCTCTAACCTCGTGGATATTGCTTCTGGAGAGGCTTCCCAGGCTGCTGGCAGCAGGCACTTGTGGCCATCGCAGTGTTTATGGGCTCTGGTCCCCTCCCCACGTGCTCTGGCTGCTCTTTATGACCCAAAGTCCTGCGTTTTCAGCCCAGCATTTGACCAGTGTGGCCTCGTCTCAGCTGTTCCTGCCTCCCCTACCAATCCCAAAATCCCCGTGCTCACAGGTAGAGCTGTCAGCCACTGAACTCCCTCTTGTCCTTTTTAATTATTCCAGGTCTTCCCGCCCCTCCAAATACCTTCCTCAGCTTTCTCTGTCAGCTCAAAGGGGACCCTGGTCCCATCACAGCTGGAGAAGCTGAGCTCAGTTTACAGCTGCAACCGAACAGCAGCACAAAGGCGCTGCTGAGCTTTGGGGAGAACAAATCCCCAGGGAGGAGTGAACTCTGCACTCAGGACCTGCCACACCTGGACACTGACACCTGTGCTTCCACCCAATCCAGATTTATTCCCACTGTGGGTGTTCCGTGTGTGTTTATGCCCCTGCTTGCTGAAGGGCGCTCAGGCTGGTTCAGGGCTCGGAGGAGCCCAGCTCCCTGCAGCCATGTGGGAAATGTGCGTTCCTTTGTCCCCGGCGTTTCTGCTCCTGTTAATTGTGATGTTGGCCAACACTCAATCAGGGATAATGATATGGACTTCAGGCAGCGCCATGTGATCGCTCTCCTCGTGGATCGATGCTCGGGTTGGCTCGGCAACACAGCCACGGAGCACGGATGTCAGCGAGAGAGGGGAGAGCAGCGCAAGTGGAAAGGGAGGTGGCAATTCCTGCTGGAATAGGTGACTAATTGCTGCGCTTTGAATCCAGGGGATTTGAGAAATGTCTGCACAGAGGCTGATTAATTAGCGGTGATGTCATTCTACCGGCAATTCCAGGGCAGGCCAGCTGAAACATCACCTTTGGATGTAGATATAATCCTCGACAAAGTGTTCTGCATTGGAGTGCATAATGTGGAGCTGCTTTAAGGCAGCCGCAGGGAAGCTGGAAACGCTGCCACTGTCAGGGCAGGGGAGAGGGAGTTTGCCCTTTGGTTGTGCAGTGTGATTGAGGAGCGTGAGTCCGTGCCTGCCTGAGGGTGGTCACTTGGACTCTCGGAGTCCTGGAGAAGTTGTAGCTCCATCCACTTATCCTGCTGCTCAGCAAAAGCTTTCCTGCAGCATGCCCCTCCCTGGCTTCTTTGGCATCTGAAGACTGCTTTGCTAAACCCCTACACCCCCAAAAAAAAAATTAGGAAGGGGTGAAATTTTGCAGGTATGGTGTGTTGGGCTGCATGCAGGGCTGCCTTGCTGAACCTTGCTGCCGTGCCCTGCTGGAAAAAGCTTGAATTTGGATGAATCTTTGCCGGTTGACAAAATGGCCCTTTGGTGAAAGGTTTCTCATCTGGGGACAAAGCTTCCACCATTCCTTCCTGATAGTGTTGAAGTAAAACACGAGGTCCAATGGTCTGCCAAAGGCCTTTTCTGCCTGGGGGCTGCCTTGGCTTTGTGGAAAAAGGTAGAAATAAGCAAAGGACTTCTGGAGCTATTGGGGTGAAGTAGAACCAAACCTCCTCCTTCCCCCACAGCTCCTCTTCAGTGTCTTTTCTTCTCATAGGTTCTGCTTTCTTCCCACTTGATTTCTTTTTTTCCCCTCCTCTTTATATAATTTTTTTTTTCAATTTTGTTGTTGGCAGCTCCTCTGTTTCAGATCCTCTTCAAACTTAATTAATGTGCTGCTTATTCCCTCTTCCAGATCGGTAATTATTACATTTAATAAGACCAGATCCAGTCCTGATCTGTGCATTACCTCCTGCTATCTCACCCCTTTGCAGCTTGCCAGGACGTTACAGCTCACAGCAATGCAGCAGCACATCAGTCCATGCAGAAAGGTCAGAGGGGCTTTCTTGGCAAATAAAGAGCAAAAATGTATCAGGCCCAGGGAAACTCAGCTGGTGCTGTTAAACAGAAGGTGGAAAGAGAAGCTGCTGGAGTGGTTCCTTTCTGCCACAGCTCCTGACACGTTGGGTGGATCCAGATCTGCAAATCCACAGAGCAAGGTCCCCTCTGCTGCTCCTGGCAGAACATGTGAGCCTGCTCCCTCTGTGGAGCCGGACTGTGGGCTCCTGGAATTCAGCAGAGCTCTTTCTTTTCTCTCTGCCTTCCTAATTATCATCTCTGCATCTGCTAATTGTTAGGGTTTCATCAGAATCTTGGTGGTTTGCACGCGGAGAAACTTCCACTTACGGAAGAGGGGGAGAAAAAAACCCCGTCCTATTGACAAGCTCTGTCTGGGGCCCTTCGAGGACCTGGGAGATGAGCTCCACATCACCAAACTCTGCCTCCACCGCCCCTCTCCAGGCCAGGGGAGCTTTCTGGGGGTTGCATAGCTGATGCCTAATGCTTCCCACTGGTCTTTTGTATAAGAAAAGTAACAAAGCACGCTGATTAACTGGGATTGAGGGAATTAAGCCCGTGTTTGTGGAGATAGTGATCAATGAGGTCCCTTTTAACACACTTGTTACTCTGGGCTTCCTTTGATTGGCATGTCAGGAGCTACACACCATAAATTACCTTGATGGATTCCCCTGCGCATCTGAATTTAAAAGAGATGAGGCACAGGGTTATTTTAGTTAATATTGCAGTGTGTGACTTGCCAGGTGCTGTGCAGCTTCTGCCTTGACTCATAACCTCTGTTCCTTCACTTCCCAAGCCCTGTCCCACGGAAACAGCCCTGCAGCTGCCCTGGAACCTGCCCCTGGACTTTCTGTAGCTCCCATATTCCCTGACCCAAGAGCCCTTTCTGCCTGGGCCATTCCTTAAACAGTTTGTGCCTTGAGGAGGGAGCAAGTGCTGTTGAGGCTGAGGCAGATGAATTACTGACACAAACTCTTGGCAGGACCTAGCAGGTCCTCCCAGGTGAGCAGCTGGGGCTGCTGGCATGGACCCTGTGGAGAATTAGCTGGAGAAGTGTTCCTGGGTGTGTGTGGGACCACAGGAGGAATTTTGGTGCCCCCCACTGCAGCCCATTAGCTCAGTGAAGTGAGAGACTGCCTTCCTTGGATTAGAAAGCACTTGAGGATGTCATTTACTCAGGCAGATTTCCCAGCTGACTGAGCATTCTTATTCCACTAATTACAAATCAAGAGGGTGGTGTGTGCATTGGCTCCCAGACAGGAGGAGCTCTCCTGGAGGGGCTGGCTGGACTGGGGGAAGCAGAACAGATCCTGATCATCATCATCCTCTCCCCTCCTATCAGCTGGAACAAAGTAAAGCTCTCTCTGGTAAATCCTGCAAAGTTTGGTGCTCAGGTGCTGCAGCCTGGTGCTCTCTACATTGCTGGGCCCAAGTCCAGCCCTGCAGGTGAATTCTGTCAGCCCTGGGGCTCACTCAGAGCCAGGACCCCACTGGTTGCTGCTGTGGAGTCCCCAGAACAGGCCAGCACCTCACATGAAGGAAATAACTAACCTGAATCTTTGGTAGGTTTTGCCCAACCTTATCCTGTTCTGTTTTCAGCTGGTGTGGGAGGGAGAAGACATAGGAAAAGTTGCTGGTTTAAATTTCCCAGCGTTGAAGGCTTTGGGATATGGAGTGGAAACCACACAGCCCAACCAGCTCCAGGGCTTCCTGCTGAGTTAGGGCTGTTCTGGATCACACAGCTTGGCCCGTTGCGAGCATTGCTGGTTTGGGGGAAGTTACAGCATCTCTTTTCTCATTTTCAGTGTCCCTGGGTCTGTGTTTTCCTACTTGGCTGAGGCAGGCTGCGTTTCCAGAGGCTCCATGTCCCACTGCCAGGCACTGAGAGCAGCAGAACATCTGCCTGTCTCCGTGCCCCGTGGCGCTTCCTCCTGTGCAGAGCCGTTCTGCTCTGCCATCAAATGCACAACTCCCCTGGCTGTTTGTCTCTGGCCTGTTTACACCAAACACCCCCTCCTGAAGCAGGCAGGCCCTGGGAGAGCGCTGCTATCAGCTGTACATCTGCAGTCACAGCTCCAGCTGGATCCTCCAAAGCGCCGTGCCAGGGAGGAGTTCCAGCTGCCCGCCCTGGGACCCACAGCCTCGTGCCCGCCTCGGTGCTGGCCCAGTTCTGGCAGCAGACTGGTGCTGGGGCTTCTAATGCACGTGACTGAGTGTGTTCCAGAGCGTGGGGGTCACCATCACTCTTGGGGAAGGGAGGCAAGGCCAGCACTGATGGCCAAGCCAGTCCCCCAGCAGGGAGGCAGCAGTCCCCCAGCCCTGGCACCAGCTGTGCAGATGGTGCAGCACGAGGAGCTCTGGGAGTGACAGCAGAGCCCTGGGGCTCTGAACTGCTCCTTTTTCCGTGCCTTTCTGCCAGGACAAGGCTAACACACCAACCACTTTCGAGCAGTTCTTCCTTTCATTAACCCAGCCTCAGCTTCCGCAAGGGTGGCTCCAGCACCTGGGGCTTGCAGCGGCCTGGCCCTTGCAGCCACTTTAATGTCTTATTACCTGGGTCTCTGCTGGTTTTTTTCAGCTAATTAGCGCTGATAAAACCCACTCACTGTTAGGCATTGCCTCAGCTTCCTGTGCTCCCTGTGAACTTCACCAAACGGGACAACATCTGAGTCCTTCCAGGGCCCATGGCACAGGCAGGGTGGTGACATTTAGAGCTCTTGTTAAAGGATCAGGTTCAGCTGAGTTCTTTGGGAATCTTCTCCTCTGCTGCTGACAGGCTCTATCTACAGCCACATTGCATGGGTGACTCTCCTGCTGGATGGAGAGGATCTTGAGATGGCTCTTTTGAGGGAAGTATGCTCGGATTCCAGATGTGGTGGGTCCTCAGTGCACTGGGGATTTATTCTCCTAATGGCCTTTGCACCCAAAGCTCAGCAACAGCTGTAAAACAAGCTCAGTTTATCAAGCTATGATGAGACCAGGGTCTCCTCTGAGTTGACAAAGAAAGCTGAGGAGGATATTTGGAAGGGAGGGAAGACCTGGTATCACATATTGCATGAAACATGAACAGAGGGCATCTTCCAAACGCTTCAGCTAGCGTTGTCAACTCCAGCAATTTTTAGTGTGAACCTCCTCATATCTGGCCCTGTTTCAAGTTCTAGGTTTTGGCTCCGTGCCACTCTATTCCTTCTGAATAAAAATGGAGTTCACAGCTTTGTGGGTGCAGAGAAAAACTCAGAAGGACCCTGGATCAGAAAAAAGCCAAGCACAAACAGGGACTCTCAAAGCCAGCCTTGGCAAGCACTTGATTTAGGTGTTAGGTACCGAAATTGTTTAAGAATATTTGGACTTGACAAGCATGTGCAACGTTAGAAATAGAAATGCTGAGGCATCAAAAACCTTATGACTCCACAGGGGGATTTTTGAACTGATGCTGCTGTTGTAACTGCAGAACAGAAAAGAGGGAGTATGTGAACAGGTCTTTCTCTCCAGGTTTATTTTTGCTCTTGCCAAGGGACTGCAGGACAAATACAGTCTCTTTCAGGCCCATTAGCTTTTATGAATTTGTTCCACTGCCAGCATACAGCTTTTGAATTTCCAGACAGCTCCCCCTGCTAAAAGAGCTCTGGTACTTCTCCATGTTGTTGGACCTGGCTTCTGGAGATTTGGACAACATGTTTTGTCATAGAAACGAGACTCCAGCTCTCTGCTTTACCAGGATCTGCCCAGACACAGCCCTTGAGCTCTGCAGTGCTCTTGAAGGAAGGGATTTTTATCTCTGTGAGGTGTTGTTTGGGTATGCACATTGAGCATCTGTGTGAAATGAAGATATTCAGCTATCCCAATGGTCATTGCTGGGTTTCCTTGGGCATGTCCGAGCTATTGGTAAATCCTCCGATACACTGGAACCCTCAAATAAGGCAACAAAGATTGTGGTCTTGTGTAGAAATAATACAAGCATCCCTTGGGATTTTATATCAGTAGATACATAGACCAGTTCCTCTCAGGGAGTGGGGAAAGGTGAGGAAAAAATCTCTTTTCCACTACTGCATGTTTGGTTGTGGATTGTGAGGGATCTCAGGTGATCCACTGCATGGTTGTGCCTTAGCCCATCACCTTCCCACCAGCACAGCCCTGCAGTGCCCCAACAGCTTCTGAAAATGATCATTTATCTCGCTTACTTTGCCAGGCTGCTCCTTCAGTTGCCCAAACTTCCGGTGGCAGGAGCCACCTTTGCATTTGTGTCAGCAGGATTTGGTCCCAGCATTATCAGGAATTTATGGGTGAAGTGACAAACTGCGTAACACGTGGCATGCAACGCAAAAGCTCTCTCAGCTTTCTGGGGTTTCGAGGGGGAGTTTCAGCAGCAAGAACAGGTTTTGCTGTGTGTTTGAGAGGGTGAAAAGAGCATGTCCTGTAGCCCATCCCATGAGGACAAAGTGTGTGGGGAAGGTCTGTTCCTGTGGGGACCAGCAGGTTGCAGTCACCTGCTTTGAACTGTGCTGGGGTAAAACAGCTCTCGAGCTGTTTCTGGACACCAGGGAGAGCACAGATTTTAGGTGGCTTTTGTCCCCTCAGGGCAGGCTTTGAGGGCTTCACCAGCGACATGGAGGGGAAGCAGCTGCCTTCCCGAGGGGAAGGAGATAGTGCCTTTCTCCCTCAGCCCTGTGCTGTTGCTGGGGGTTGTCCCTGGACTCTGCTCCCTCCCCAAAGGCAGCAGAGCTCCAGCTCGGTGCTGGTTTGTACAGGTGGCTCCAAACCACCAGCTTTTGGATGCTGTCTCTTTGGATGGATATTAGACTTTGCTCGAGGGGTGAAAACGTGGTGCCACAGATGGCGAACAGCAGCCCCGGCTGGGAGGCAGGGACAGCGGCACCCAGGGCGAGCCGTGACCCCGCGCCCGACCAAGGATGAAGGCGGGTGGCTGATTTATGGCAGAGAGGAGCTGGGGGTCTCTCCGAGTGGAGCTGGAGGCGAGTTGCCATGGAGATGGGCTAATAAAGCACCGGCAGCAGTCGGCTCTGACGCTGCTCCGGTTGCAAAGAGCGGGCGGGCGGGGAGAAGGGGCAGCTGCCACGTGGGGATGGAGAGAGAGAAGGTGACACCAGCACAGTGGGACAAGAGTTTGGTCTGTAAGGCTCTTGAGCTGTCCCTGGGTGCTTTAAGAGGGGAAGGGAATGGGAGAAAGAGCCCTCCTCTCCCAGCTCTTTGGGATGTGGGACATAATCATGGTGCTCCTCGGCAGTGAGTGACCAGCAGCTTCCAGGGAAAGGCAGAGGATCTTTGTTCTGGCCTCCTGACTGCTCCAGCCACCAGTCTGCAGGCTGGCTGCTTTCCCTGGCAGCAGGAGAGGGCTCCAAAGTGGATGTCAGCTTGCAGGGACCACCTCACACAGGACTGGCACAAAGGACTCCGCTGTGCCCAGCACTGGGTCCTGTTTTCTCCGCACGCCAGCTCCTCCGTGCCAAGGCGAGTGCCTGCACGCCAGCAGGACCTTTGTAACTGCAGTGCCCTCCCTCTGCTGATGATCTTTCATCCTTGGAGCTGCTCTGTGCCTCCCAGTGCCCCTGTGGGAGGTGTTACTGGGACATGTCCCTCTCAGCACGCTGCCTTTCAGCGCTGGGGAAGGTCAGCTGTGCCCTGGCTCAGTCCTTCCCTGCAACATAACTGCAGCCAGCTTCCTGGGATGCTGACTTTGGGTGTAGGGTGGGAAAAACTGGGATAGCCTGGACTTGCCCCCAAGAGCTGTGTGTCCTGGAGGTGTGCTGCACATCCCTGAGCTCTTGCTCCAACCTGCCCCTGCAGAATGGACCCCCCTGCTTGGCTGTTGTAGGGCTGAGATCTGCAGTTCCATTCTGTTCAAGGGCGTTGCAGCGTGGACCTAAAACCAAGCAGACTTCTATCCTGGCTTGTTGAGCAGGTTGATGGGAGGGAAAGGCTTTGCTAATTGTTAGCAAGATATTCCCAGGCTGCTGTACTTCCATTTTGAGAGATTACTCTTCAATAATATGGTGACAGCCATATTTTAACCTTGATCACCGTAAGAAGGGTTTTGCCTCAAAGCCATGAGCTGCTGGACTGTGCCAGGGTTCAGGGAGGTGTTCAGCAGGTAAAGGCAGAGATGGGGAGGTTATACAGTTTAAAAAAGAAATAAAAAGCCTTATGATGGAGTGATGCATTAGAAGATAATTGCTTACAGGTTTCACAAGATGTTTTTATGCCTCTTAAATTGATGAATGTATCCACAGAGACTGATACTCTTAATGGAGGGTTACCTTTACTTCTGAATAGAGCAGAGATCAAGGCAATTACAACCAGATATTGATAACACTACCCATACCCCCCAGAGAAAAGGTTGTCTAAAATTGGACTTCTTAAGCTACCTGATGCCTGCTTCCCTGGCCAAAGCCTCTTCCTTCCATCCTGACAGCCTTCCCTGCTGTCCAAACCCCTCCTGTGCTACTGCTGGATAGCCCTTATGTCTTTAATTCCATCCTCATGCACTATCCAGATGGTGGGAGCACTCACTTCCCTTATGGGTCAGTTGGTTTTCGGCACTGGCTGGGATAAAGGGAAGATTTCCACAGCCTCCCTCGATGTCCCTGCAGGGCTAACAGGTGGGGTGAGCAAATCATGAGGGGCATGAAGATTTTTGGGATCTCTGGCGCAGCCTCTCCACTCCAGGAGGGCTTTGACTGGTGGATGTTTTGATTAATGGTTGGGCAGCTGGAAGCAGCCCTTGCTGTGGTGCACAGCTGCCTGCTCTGCCAAGGATTTGCCTGAGCTGATTTTGATGTGGATCAGCACATCTGGAGGGGCAGAAAGGGTTACAAAATGCACATCCACAGACCTCCTAATTCGGGGGGTGTACCTTTCTTGGGTGCTGCACCTCCTGCTCTGCTCTTAGCAACTCACCATTCACGTGGTGCTTTCTTTTCTGCCTGACTCCAGTTAGTCTCTTCCCCACCTCTGTAAGGACTCGGCGTGTGCTGTGGCTATGAGGGGAGGGATTCAACTTGATTTTTAGATTCTTGAAAAAGCTTTTCCAATAAATTGCCTTGTGCCCAAGACTTGTTCAGGCTGCTGGCAGTGTCAGAGACCTCTTGAGCACGGGAGGCAGTGTTTGATGAAGGCGTCTCAGGGCAGAGTGAGAGATGTTGCTCTTGGGGAGGTGTGCATGACTGTTGCTCGTGGAAGAACAGGCCTCAAGAGAAGCATGGTTTTCATTGCCTCTGACTGTTGTTAGCACTACTGAAACGTGTAAATCTTGGAACGTTCTTCAATATGAGCCATTTAAAATCCTGAGTCACTTCTGTCTCCGGATATGCCTGTCTCGCTGATTCTGCTTCATGCCTCTTCTCATATCCAAGGCAGCTCAATGCCAGCAGCTGAATCAGTTGGGAAAGGAGGAAGAACAAGTATTAGGACCATTTCTGCTCTCAGCCTCAAGGCCATAAATGTTCTTCAGGAGGCCAAGTCCCGTGTCTGGTCCCATCCCTGGGCATGGTCATCCTGGTGTATTCTCCAGTGGAGCATCACCTCCCAGTGGGAAGATGGTGGGCCACATCCTTGGGGCTTTTAGCCAAGGGAATGGCTGTGCCTTGGGACTCCCTCTGGGCTCTTCCCTGTTCCCTTGCCAACACTCTTTTGTTCACAAGCATATAAATGAGGGACAGAAGATGTGTCTTGGAGGAAACGTGGATGTAAGCAGGGATTCCATGTGAAGAGGTATGGCCAAATTGTGTTGCTCACAGGGCTCTTCCTTAGCTGACCATGCCCTGAGTAGGAGGCTGGACTAGCTGCTGGTGTCCTGAAATCTCTTCCAAGATGAGTTTTCCTATGATCCTATGATTTGTCCTAGTTTTGTTTGGAGACCATCAAAAAGCTCCTCTGCTGGCGTGCACACACAGCTGTCTCTTTGAGTGATGCTTTATATTATGGCAGGGGGAATTCAATGCAGAAACAGACTTTTTAAAAATGTCAACAGCCCTACACCATGTACTGGGTGCTGTCATTCATGTGTGAACAGTCTAAGGACAATTAAAATGTTGGCTGTCCACATGAGATCTCTAAAATAAGGTCTCTGCTGCTCAGGCATAATATTTCTCAGAGAACAGAAAATAACAACTTGAAGGTCTTGCTGCTGCTGCAGAATTGTCCTGTGAGTATTTAATCTCAATTGTCTGGGGTTGGATGTGATGTTGAGGGCTGGAGAAACTTATCTTGATTACGGTTTGTGGTGGTTCAGAGTTCCTGTAAGAGAGCCAAGCGTTGCAGTAACACTGAAGACGCCTCCTGCTCTGGTCTAAAACATACAGATTTGATTGTGGGGGCAGTGACCAGTTTTTGTTCGAGATGTTGGTCTTCAGATCTTGTGAGCCCCTCGGGTCTTGCCTGTGGACCCTGCCCAGCAGAGAAAAGCAGAACTCTACTGGCATTTAACCTGCTGCTTGCAGATACATCTGGATACGTGGATTAGTAAAGACCATCCTCAGATCACAGGGAGCTGAAATTTGGCTTTGAAAGAGAGATGAGGTTCTCTTCCTACTGTCCAGGAATATGTCATGATAAATGCTCCTATCTCACCAAAGTCAGGATGGCTGTGGTCTGCAGGGGTGAGGTAGAACAGTGATTGCCCCTCACTTTCTCCTGGAAGCAAGAACTGGGTCACTTTCTAATACCTCAATGCAGAGAAGTGACAGTTAAATTGGATTTAATCACTCATGCCTTGAGGGCCCTTGTCCTGAAGTATGTTTCCGTGTTATTTTAAGTATTCAAAACCAAAAAGTATTTTATAGAGGAGCTCTGGGGTGGTCAGCACTGCCTGCAGTGATGCTCCTTTCTCTCACCCCGCACCCTCGGTGATGGAGGGCTGGTTCTGTACCTTGGAGTCAACTGCGGCTGAGCCTTGCAGTGCGTGTTTAACAAGGAGAGCTCTGCAGGGACAATATATTTTGAGTGCGCCTTACTGTCAGCTTTCGCCTTCCCAGCTTCGCTGCCGTGAGGCTCTGCAAAACCTCCCCGAGCCCAGCCAGCTCTGGCCAGCCCTTCCTCTGGGCTCCCTGCATTTCCACACCGCTTCTGCCCTTGCTTTCGCTGCCTGCTCCTTGCCGCGTTTTAACCTCTCTTCCTCCTCTCCCCTTCCCCGCGTTTGTTCCCCTCTGCCTATCGTTTTATTGCGATATAAGCCTCGGCAACCCCAAGTTGCGGGCCAAACTTCCCTGCCCCGGCGGAAGAGCCGGGATTTCGGCCAGGCCTGGCAGCGTGGAGGCAGCTCGGGGTGCTGCCCACCGCCTCGCCGGAGCATCCGCGCCTCGAGGAGCTCCCCCCTTCAACAGGTAGGGAGCAGCCAGCCCTGCTCTGCTCATCCTCCTGCGCCGAAAGGATGGATGGCGGTGCTCCGAGGCCGGGGCTGGGCGGAAGACCCCGGGGCATCATCCATCGCTTGGGGAGGTGGCCCCAAACCGGGGCAGCCACAGCGACCCGTCCCCGCTGCCTACGCTGCGGGGCGGGCAGCTCGGCACAAAGCGGGTGGGTAAACCCTCCTCCGGGGCGCGGGGAGAAGGAGGAGGAGGAGGAGNCGGCCGCGGGTTCGGAGCATCCCCGCTCCCGCAGCGAGTCCCGCGCGTGTCGGTCCGGAGCGGAGCCGTGCCCCGGTGCTCCCCGCCGGGCATCCAGCCCGCCCGCCTGGCACTGCCGGCTGGAGAGCGGGGAGAGAGAGGCTGCGGGGAGAAATGCCTGGAGGAGGGGCGATCCTGAGCTCCCCTGGCTGGAGCCGGACGGGGGAATGCAGGGGAAGGGCTGAGCGGGGAGAAGGGTGTAGTAAAGCAAAGTCAAATTTCCCCCTGAATCCTGCAGCCGGGCCTAATGGGCACAGAGGTTGTGTTGGGCTGGGGAGGGAAAGGAGTTTTGGGGGCTGCAGTTTCTGAGGCTGGTATGAGGGAAGGGGGGAAAAGAGCTCCAGGTCTTTTCTCCTTCTCCCAGAGTTGCTAGGACTGAGATACGGATCATTAAAAAGGAATAGCCTAATGCAATTAAGCGGCAGACGGTCCCCACTGCAACACTTATCCATTGTTTCTCGCTCTGCCTTCTGCCAGAATGGTTTTCGCCTGGACAAGAGAAGTACAATTGAACAAATAGTTCATTTCCCTGGCCAATTGCATCTGTAGTGTCTCCCTCGAATCTGCTGCTGACTGGCTGCAAATGCAGCAGCGTCCCCAGACAGAAACAGAGAACCGGGACCCTCTGGTGAGATTCCCGCTGCCGTGGGCTGCCAAGAGCAGCTCCCAGTGGCTGCTCACCCGAGTTGTTCTGATGGCAACAGCAGAGCAGGTTTGCTCCCTCACCTCTCCATCCCCTTAGTGCCCTTCTGGGGAGCGCAGAGAAGAAAAACAGCAGGTGCTGAGGCAGGACCAGCCCACAGCTAGAAGATGCTACTTGTGGTTCAGGCAAGTCTTCTCCTTTCTGTAGTCTGTCTCTTAACTTTTTCCTTGCCCTGGAGGATGCGGGATTTTGGGGTGTTCTGAGGCGATGCTGTTTCGGTGGAGTTTTGCCAGCCTGCCCTTCAGCCTGTGCCCGTGGTGCCCCGCAGTGCACAGAGGCAGGAATGCTCCAGCCTGACCCCGCTGCTCCTTTCCGAGAGAGCTCCGAGCTGCTGGAGGGGTTGCAGCTGCACCTGGGGCCCTCGGCACACGCTCGCCCAGAGGCTGCTGTGTCCTTTCCTCTGGAATCTCCTCCCGGTTCTCAGCGTGTGGGGATGCACAGATGCATTGTCTGCACTGCTGCGAGACACCCTCGGCACTGGGTGACTGCTGCTTTTCCTCGCTTTGGAGCTTCTTGTCACAAGTCTGCATCATGGAGCTTTTCTCCTTCTGTTCTTTCTCCTTTCCCCTCCCTTTGTCTGTAGACTGCCACCTGCCCCACTTCACTCTCAGCTTCTCCTTCGTCTTTTTCTGCTTTAATGTGTTCTTTCACCTCAGTTTCTTTTTGTCTAAGTAGACCGTGTCCTCTTCAGCTTGCTTCTCTCGACGCTGGAGACAGAGCCCAGCCCCTCATCTCAGTCAGAGTATTCCTGCCAACTGTTTACAAAAAGTAGCACAATACCCAGGCTGAACACTGACATAATTACATACCCAGCCAGAGAGTGTAGTAAATAATCCAGCTTTTCAGGCTTTTGCCCAGTGGTGAGTCTTTTGCCATCTCCTTTGCCCATGGGCTAAATGTATTGTACTTGGCTTGCATTTACTCTCATTCTGGAAGCACGGAGCCGGCGCAGCCGTGTGTGGCATCGGAGTGGATGTAAGGGATGTCTTGCACCATGCACCCTCCCTGTGCCTGTGTGCATCGTGTGTCTCGAGCTGCTCCTGGGGCCAGGCTCTGACAGCCGTGCTGGGCTCCTGGGGGGGCTGCCAGGGCAGGGACAGCTGCTGAGGTGTGGGGATTGTTCCATCAGCGAAGGAAAGATGGCTCTGGGGTGAAGGTCAAAAGCGCCAGCAAAAGAAAAAACCCGCGGGGCTTGGTGCGCAGTGTTTGCACTGCTGGCCAGTCTTCCAGAGGTTGGTGTGTACATGGAATTGCAGACCGAGGGTATTGGCAGCACGGTTGTATTTCCAGTTGTGATTGTGAGCCCGAGTCTGTCTGCAGTTGCTTTGATTGTGAGTCAGTCTGTCTGCAGTTGCAGTAGCTGTGAATCAGTGTCTGCCTGTAATTATGTGGGTGAATCAGTGTTGGCTTGTTACACTATGAGTGCAAACGGTTTCCCATAGCAGTTGTGGGTGTGAATCACTCTACAGTCCCTCTGGATGTGTTTTTGAGTAGAGAGATGCAATACTTGGATTAATTTTGTTTTGATGAGGAAAAACTGTCAAGCGGCTTCTCATTTTGGAAAATTAAAGCTGGGTTGGGAGTCGGGCACAGACCTTATTTCTTTGTTACCAGCAGAACAACTTAGAGAAGAAATCCACTTTAAGGCTGGCTCCCAAGATTTACATGTTGATCTAAACCTTTAATTTCTTTGCCTGGTGCCTCCGCTTCCAGTGTCTTCTTCTGCTGGCGTGCCTTGCAGAGCCGCAGACAACACATTTGGTAACCATCACGTGTGCCTCGTACCTTCTGTGTGTGGCAGATTCACGGGAAGGTTGTTTATGGCTTGTTTGATGTGTGTGTGTGTGTTTGCAGGGCCGAGCCAGCCTGTGCCTCTTGGGTAGGTGAGCACAAACATTTCCACGCTCGGGAGTCGAGGACTTTGCGGCTCCTGTGCCACGTGCCCCTCGCTGCGAGCCAGGGCTGGTTCTCTACCTAGGTGGTAAACAGCAAGTTGGATCCAGGTGGACGGAGGTNGGGATGCTGCTCCCCTCCCTCCCTCGCTGTCTGCCTCGCTCGCCGCGGCCGGAGCAGCGCGCAGGCGGCACTGGCAGCCCCGGCCGGGCGGCACGGCGGGCTGGGGCGCGGAGCCCTNCGAGCCAGCCTGTGCCTCTTGGGTAGGTGAGCACAAACATTTCCACGCTCGGGAGTCGAGGACTTTGCGGCTCCTGTGCCACGTGCCCCTCGCTGCGAGCCAGGGCTGGTTCTCTACCTAGGTGGTAAACAGCAAGTTGGATCCAGGTGGACGGAGGTGCTGCTGCCTGTTTCTTGGTCTCTGGTTTCTGTGAAACGCTGTTGTAGCTTCTGGCCTTCAGCAGCATCTGTACAGCACCAGAACTCGAGGCGAGCTGGAGAAATCCGGGCGACCTCAGGTGATGGAAGCAGAGTGCCGGGCTGGATCCAGGCTCCCAAAGCCAGCCTGGCCCCGTGCTGGCCGGTGCAGGTAGAGCTGGGAGCTGGCAGGGCTGGGCTGCCTGTGAGCGCTGATCTGGGTGTCTGTGCCTGCGCCGTGCACACGGGCATCCCAGCGAGCTCATTTCAGAACAAAGGGATGCAAACAACCTGGGAAGCAAAGGGATGCGAGACGGGGGTCTTGTGAAACACCACCGTGTCTTACTCTGCCGTGTCCGGGCTTCCAGAGGAACTGTGGCTGCTCGTTGCTGCCCCTGCCCTCAAATGAAAAGATGTTTTTATTGCGAGGGACCCTCCTTTTCAGCTGGAGTGATTGAGAACTGAAGGAAGCCCTCCCCAGCGGGGACACAGGGCAGCGTGTGCCTCGCCTGTGTTTATTGCTGCTGCACTGAGCACTTGCTGGCTGCTGTCTCTGCGGAGAGAGCTTGGAGCTTTGCTCAAAGAAGCACTAAAGAGGCGCAGCAGTGGTCACCAGAAGCCTGGAGTGCTCACAGAGGGTCAGGGGCAGCTGGACAGAGCACAGCCCGTGCAGGCTGGATGATTCTGCAATCCTTGAGGGGTGCTGAAGGACCTCTCCTGCTGCCTGGGACCCGTTTTGGAGAGGCTCTACTGCAATGAGGAAGGGCTTTAATGAGCTTCTTGTGCTGTGCAAGTGCTCCTGAATCTGGGGGTAAATATGCAGGTGCTGTGAGGTCACCTACAGTGCTGTGCTTGGCTGTGCTGCTGCGCAGGTGGGCAGATGGTGCTTGGCACCACCAGGCTCTGGATCACCCTCTTCTTCCTGCACGGAAGTGCTTTGATCTGGGCTTTTGGGCTGAGGCTGCCTCTTCTTCCCAGTCTGATTTCCAGCTGGCTCCCAGCATCAGCTCCTCACTGCACAGCCCTCCCTGAGATGCCCGGCTTGACAAAAGATGTGGAGCTGCTGCAGGTCCTGGGGGCTGAGTGGGGGCTGTCAGTGCTCAGCTCCCCTTCAGCTGATGCCACCAGTGTCCCTCCATGGCACATGGGGACGCTGATCCACTGACACCACAGGTGGACAGCAGCTCTGGGTGCGGTGCTGGGGCAAATCTGCCCTTTGGGCTGGTTTGTGAACGCTGCCTGCATGGTGAGACTATTGCTGAGTGAATCAGATGGTTCCCCTGGCTGTGCACGTTCCCAGGAGGCAGTAATTCAGTAAGAGATCCCCATGTGATTCTCACAAACATGCCCAGGTCTGTTTATGGGCCTCTTCTGCCTTCATCTCTTCTCTGGTGCTTGCAGTACCCCCCCTCTCTGGCTGTTCTCTCAGGTTTCTTTGCAAGCTTTACCTTTCAGTCTCCACCTCCAGAGTTCTGTGTCTCTCCCTTGTCAGCAGTAAGCCTGTGCTTATCACTCTTTCCTAGGAAGGCACTTCAGAATATTTAATGGTTTCTGGAATAAGGATTTCTGGGAAGATCAGGCTCAGTTTGCCAAGTCAAGAGATACCCAATGCTGGCATAGTTACTCGGGTACCTTGCTGATTTGGAAGGTTCCAGCACTTTTTTTGGTTCCCCTGCTTCAGTGGGAGCAGGGGCTGGAGCATGTTGCTGTCATGAGGGGAAGGAAGGAAGGAAGGAAGGTTTTCCAATTCCTTGTTCACAGCACATCCAACAGGAAGGCTGTGTTTCCCTCGGGTGTCGTTGTGCTTCGATGCTCTGGAGATGGGACAGATTGCGTGTCTTGGAGAGGAGTGGGATGCTTGTGAAGCCCTTAGGTGCGTGGTTACAGAGACACCTGCCAAATTCCACGTGTTGTAAACTCCGAGGATCGCCGGCTTCCAGCTGCAGAGCGTTTCTGAGCAGGGCTCCTCAGAAAATCTGCGTTGGATTCAGCTGTGGAGGTTACCAGCAACTGCACAATTAGTGCTGAATGCATTTGCTAACTGTGCCATTAAGGAGTGAGCAATGGACAGATGGAGGGAGGAAGAAGTGCAGGGCTGCTCTGAACGCATCCTATCCCTCTAGACTCCATCTTGCACAGACATGGATGAGAACCAGAAGCGCTGGGGAGATGTTCTTTAACTTACATGAAAGAGGGGGTCAGTTTAAAGAGTTGTACCACTCTTTCCCGAGCATGGAAATTTGGGCATTCTGCACTTTTTTCTTCGTGGGCACTGCACGGTTTTCCCTTCAGCAAGTCCTAGTGAGATTTGGGGCTTTTTTTTTTTTCTTCTTTGAGGCTGTTAACAGCCAATTAACATTCCTAAACCCTCGCTTGGTTACACGCAGTTAAATGCACTGCATCCTCCCCCCTCCTTTTCCAGAGGATCAGGGATCCCTGCAGGTATTCAGATCAAGGCGTTGGCTGATTCAGAGCTTTCCTGAGTGGGAAGTGACAGCTGAATAGCCTTGCACGAGGACAGCCCCAGCACGGGCTGGAGGAGCTCCAGTGCTGCTTTTCCTGAGGCACACTCGTGGGTGTTCCCATCCCTTCTCCCTGCTCCAGCTGCTGCTGTGCACCGAGGGACCCCTTCGCCTGCTCTGCCATCAGCATCCTCTCCAAGAGCCACTCTTGTGTGCTGAAATCTGAGGAGCTCGGTTACTGGGCTGTTGAAACCTCAAGAGTGGTTTTACAAGCTGATTTTATTAGGGAGGCTCTCTGGCCAGTAGCTGTTGGGCTTCTAAAGCCCTTGCACCAGCTGGGTTCTTGTGTGTGCCTGTGGCTGGGCTTGCAAGAGCCCCAGGAAATGGGAGAAGTGATGCTGAGAGCTGCTGTGCCATGGGAACCACACTGGGATCAGGCTGTGGGGAGCTTTGGAAGATCCCCTAAACCGTCTGAATGGTGAAGCCTCCTCCTCTGCAAAAGCCTCCTTGTGTTTTGCAGCACGTTTCCTGCTTGGCAGCAGGGTGATGAGCAGGACTGGGTCTGCTTCTCAATCCATCTCCAAGTGTAAAGTAGCCAAAGAACGAGGAAAACGCCCTGCAGCCTCTTCTGTCCAGCTGCCCAGGAAAAACACAGTGCATGAACTGAAGGAAAGGGGTAGGAAACAGTGCCAGGCTGTTTTCCAGGCTGTGCTGTCCTTCCCGAGTCCCTAAGTGCAGCCACAGCAAACCCCCATTTTGGGGACATTCTCGGTGTGAACAAACTGAGATGTGACTGGCAAAATATTCACTTGGGCAAGCAGTGAAAACAGATCTTCCTCCCAGTGCAGGTATGTAGAACTGCTTCTGATGCTTCAAATGAGGCTTAAGCACAAATTTGACTTAATTCAAGCAGCCCTGTTACCCCTGGCTAGCATCTTCCTCATCAGAACTATCCAAAGTAGAAAATTAACCTCCATCTCTGTGTAATATTGAAGGAAAACTCTATGAACAACGTTTAGTGGAAATGAAATTGTTTAGAGCTTCTTGGCACAGGCAGGGCACACGCACATGGGAGGTGTTCTGGATTTTGTCACCATTCCTGACCCTCTGAATTACCTTGTTCCTCCATTTTCTGGTACTCTTTTCTTCAGCTTGGCTTTTCCACTGTTGGTGCAAAATCTGCCCCTCCCACGGTCTCACCAAATCTGATAAAGAAGGTCCCAGATGTTCTACAGGAGCCACAACAGTTCCTGCAGAGCCAGGAGGCACCTGCTGCAAATCCAGAGTGTCCTCGTTTGTGTGGGGATCCCTGGTCAAAGTCTGCTGGCTGTGCACATTCTGCCTAAACAAAGCATTTTTTGAAATCAGCAGCTGAATAGGAAAATGTTGATTTCAGTGAAAATTTTCAGCGGTGTTTTGGGGAGGGGAGAGGGAAGACAGCAATGGTTCTTTTATTTTTTATATATTTTTTTTGCTTTTGGCTAGTGTTTGAAATTGCCTTAGGAAAAAAAAAATCAATTAAATACTATTGTATAATATGCAAGTTGAAGTGAAATGAAAGGGGAAAGTTGAAAGGAAATCCGTTGAGAAGCTGCTCATTGAAGAAGTTCTGAATTTGCCTTGTAAGGAACATCAACATTTTATCTGTCCTTGTCGTGGTTTGGATCGAGTCTCCCCGAAATGTTGGAATTTCCCACAGAACAGATGTTCAGCCAGTAAATTTGTGCTTCGCCAGCAAATACGTGAATTTTCCAAGGCTGTGTGTCCCTTCTCAGTTGGAAGGTGTTGAGAGCCAGGGGAGCCATCCCAAATCAGGGCTTTTCCCAGCAGAGCTGTGGGTGTGTCCGTGCCAGAGGCTCCTGCAGCCTCCTTTGGTGTGGGGATGAGCTTCCCTGGGTGGAATTCAGGTAGAATCCTGATTAAATAAAGCCTGAGCACACTGTGCCTAAATTAATCCAGGCATTAATTTATGCAAGGATTTTAAGTGAGTGATGGGTAGGAAGATAAAGGTAACCAGGGCCAAATGCTGGGTTTGTTTTTTTTTCTCCCCTGTGCCTGCTGTTAGTGAATATCCTTCCAGAACAAAAGCTGAGGTGGGTGGTAAGGACTGGTGGTGTCTGGCTCTTACCTTCTGCCTGCCTGGCAGCTCGTGTGCTCCTAGAGCTCAAAAACAAGGATCAGGCACAGCCTCCAGAAGAGTGTGGGGCCAAAATGCTGTGAGGAGACCAGCTAAATGCAGAAATGTGGACAAAACATGACCCAGCCCGGCCTTGTGCCTCTTCTATTCCAGAGGCAGGGGTAGCCAGGTACAGCTGTGATCTCCAGGTGTTTTTATCCTGCTTGGCTGAGCCTCCTGCTCCCTCTGCACGGGATTTCTGCTGGGGCTTCTCCTCTCCCCTGTCCCTGTGCAGAAACCCCTGCTCCTTGGCAGCACTTAGATAGTTCCCCTGCCCCCTTCACCCCGGGGCAGCCTCATCTGGCTGAGATTTGCCATCCAGCTGCTGGGGTTTGGCTTTCCCAGCACCTCCTTTTCAGAGCTGGAGGGAGCTGCCTGAGGCTCTGCAGCGTTGAGAGGAGAAATCCAGAGGTCCCATTTGGCCGGCACCAGCATCCTTGCCCTGGTTTCTGCGTGCTGTGATTGACTGGAGCCTTCACTGCTGGCTCTGGGGGCTCACAGGGGCCGGCTGTGCCTGGCTGCCACGGTGCTGAATCCCCCGTGTGCCAGACGTGGAGCGTTGTGAGGGGGAGATGTCACGACAAGCTGTATTTATCCAGGCTGTTGCTTGGCAGTGCTGCTCCAAGGTGCATCAACATAATGAGATACATAAAAGGAGAAGGCAGTTAAATGTGCAATAACATCACAATAAAAGTAAAAGTGAGCATTAATGAAAACTCAGAGCACGCTAAGTGCGGTATCGTCGAGCGTTCCCACCACCTTGGGCCTCGGTGGTCAAACTTAATAATAATTTCTGGCAGTGTCATTACTGGAATTAAATGAGGGTTTAACTGTCTAGAAAAAGATGTTGGGGGAAAAAAATGGGTCTCAGGACTTCACAAGTGGTTCTGCTGTGTGGATGTCACCGAGGTAGCAGAGGCACCAGGTGAGCTGGGGGCTGCTGCGAGGGGCAGGCGGTGACTGGGACTGCGGGGTGAGCTGGAGGAAGGGGTGGGTGGAAGAAGAGCCAGTGTGGTTACTTTGGAAATTGAGCTTTGCACTTGCTGCTGAAGCAGCTGGGGAGCTGCAGGATCTGCTGTGAGGGTTTTATGTGTATTTACCTGTTTAGCTCTGACCCCACAGTGCAGCTTCCCCAGGGCATGATGCTGCCTCTGGGTCCTGGGGGTTCCCTGAGATTTCAAATACAGGACCCCAGAAATATACTGACTGCTGCCCAGCATGGAAAATTGAACTGTTTGCTTTTCCCTAGTAAATAAAATCTCTTCTCTCTCCTCTCATTCCCCTCTGTCCCTCCCTGGCAGGTTTTGGAGGCTCGTTTTGCAGTGGCTGCGTGCTGACACCATGGCGCCGAGGCTCCCGGGAATGGGGCCCTTCTCCCTCCTCAGCCTCGGAGTCCTAGTCCTGGTTCTGGCTCTCCCTGCTGATGCTGGGTAAGGTGGTGAGTGCTGAGCTCTTGGCTGAGGCTGCAGTCCTCTTGCTGAACTTAAATATCCTGGGGTCAGTACCTGCGTGAAGCAGTCCAGGGCAAAGCACCGTGAAAGTGTCTCTGCTGTGTTTGACCCTCCCCTTGTCCCTGTCCCCGTGCCTTTCACCCAGGGACTGTTCAGTGGCTGACATTGGCATTATTTGAGATGCTCTCACTGAGGACAGTTGTCAGCATTTTTTTGCAACAAAACCTATTTTCAGATTTGGCCTCTGCACGATTCATTCTGGGCAAGGACTCTGCTTGACTGAGTTTTAACCTGGAAGAGAGATTCCCCCCGCACCCCATTTAATATTTTAATACTATTTTAAAGAACAGAAAATCAATCTGCTTCATCTGTTTGGCTGTTCATGGTGTAATGAGCCACGGGCAGCACACCTGAGCTGCTGCAGCACCGGGGTTCTCTGCCAGCCCTGGCTGGGCATGCTGCTCTCCTGTGCAGGCTCTGGCTGTCCTGGCAAGGAGAGTGCTGCTGCCAGCCTCACCTTCCCAGCCTCTGGAAGCTGTCTGGAGGAGATGAAAGCCTGTTAGTCCGTGACTGCTCACCCCGTGCTGGGTGAGCTCGGGGAGCCCTTCGAGGAAGGAGGATGGAGATGCCGCCGGCTGTGGGGAGGGAGGAGCTCTGCTCAGAGGGAGAGAAATGCAAATAATACATGACTTCTATGAAACATTTAGAAAAGCCTTCAGAGTGCCAGGTATGGACACTGAAATGGTGTCTGTTGAGTTACAAGTCCAGCAGGGATCAAGGATCCTCACCCATGAGAAGATGTCGGTGCTGCCCCTCCCGCCCTGTCCTGCCTGTTTGGCTTTGTCTGCTTGGATCTGGCTCTGCAGCTGCCTCCTGAGCGTGCCTTGCCCTCTAAGTGCTGACCCTGCCCTCCTGCCTGGGCACAGCCAGCCCTGGGCACTGCCCTCTCACCCCCCCCAGCTGCTGGGGCCGGGTCCCCTCCCCAGGATGGCCGTGGGGGTTGTCCCCATACCCTGTGCCTGCAGCTCTGCCTTCCTCACCGCTGCCTGTTCCTCCCCATCACGTACTCACCGGAGCCACTGCTCCCTCGCCACGTGCCACACAGGGATTGCTCGGAATGTTGGTCCCCAGGAGGATTTGCTTCCTAAATTGTGTGTGAGAGGGGACCCCTGTGCTGCTGTGGCACAGCTCCCCAGAGAGCCTGTGCACAAGTGGCGAGGTAATGACTTTTCCTCAAGCCTAGCCTAATTAAATTTGCTGTAAGCCTCCGTCCTTCCCGCCTAAAGGGTTTTAATTATTTTAAAACCTTGATCCCCCACATCTCCTTGCAGTTCCTTTGTGCCTTGCCAAAGGGCAGCTTTAGCTTTACCTTGAGGTGAGGTGAGGCAGCCCAGAGCTTTCCTGGGAAGGGAATTATTAGCCCAAATCAGAGGTGCTGCTGGCTCTCCGCTGCCTGCACCTTCCCTGGTCCTGCCCACGCTGCTCTTCCCCCAGCACCTCCCGAGCAAATCCCACACTGCTCACATTGAAGTCAAACCCTCGAATGTCAGGCTAAGTAAAACAGCTTTGAAATTTGTAAATTCATTTTTCCCATCACCGCCGAGCCTCCGCCAGGAGTTCCTTCACAAAAATCCGTGTTCTCTCTCTTTATATTATGGGTAATTTTTAAAGATAGCTTATAAAACATTAATGAATGAGCTTTCATGAGCTTGCTAGCTATTCATAAGTTATAGATGGTTATATACTCATCAGCAGACACTGGGACAGATTGCTTTTAACCATGACATCTATGGAAAGCTGGTACAATTGAAACCCCACTAATTACTGCAGGCATTTGTTAAATTTCTCAAAACTCTGCTTACCTGCAGGGAGTTCAAGTCCAGATGAAAAGCCAAAACCAGCGTTTGGATTCAGGTGGAAATCTTGGAGGCTGTGATGCAGTTTGTAACGTCAGGGGTGTTTTGGACCTGGCAGGTTGCATTAGGGCTGGGTTAGGTGTTATCCCAACCATGCCTCACCTCCATTCCCTATGGAAACTGGAATTTCAGCACTGTGTTACCCTCCTTGTGTTCCTGGAGGCTCAGCTTCCTGGCTCAGCTTCCTTCCTCAGCTCCAACTCCTCCACGTGTTGCTTTGCTAGAAAACAGAGGCCAAGTGGCCCTGTGAGAAGTGGGATGTGACCCCCGGAGAAGAGGACCTCAGGCACTTGAAATGCAATTTCCCAAAGTGTTTGGTCAATGAAGCCAATGAAAATTAATGTCAGAATTGCCCAAAACGGAATATTTCAATTAACTGCAGCATTCTGAATAGTATTGATTCAGCCTGACTCTGGAAGTACCTATCCCCTGCTCTCAATTTTTCCTCTTCTGCTAGGAAATTCCCTTTGCTCTTCTTTTATCTCACAGAATCTGGGTTTTCTGTTGGGTGAACATTTTGATAGAGATCTCCAGGCCAGCTCTGGTACTTGTCACCTTACTGACCCTTCACAGTGTATTTACAGGTGCACCAGTAGTGTCAGGGGTAAGCAGTCTGATCAGATGGGATGCAGCAGGATTAAGCTTTGAACTCCTTAAATAATATTCCTTTTTCAGTAGTTTTTGGGTTGTTTTTTTTTTCCCCCTGGTGTGCATGCTCAAACCAGTGGCTGCACACAGCAAAAGAAATAAGGCTGGGATGGGAAGGAAAGGGGCAGAAATGTTAGAAAGTGACAATTTAGGGGCTTCTCTTCCCCCAGGATGACATTGCTGATGGTCATAGGGGCTGTCCTTGGTAATTGCAACCATGACTTGAACCACCACCACCTCTGGTTTGTGGCATCCGTGGTCTTCCTCTGGCCAGTGCTCCCCAGTTTTCCCCTCTCCCTTTAGTGCCAGTTTGCCACTTGGAGCTTCCCTGTTCCTGAGGGGCTCCTGGAGCTGCTGCTGGGCATCCCTCTGCTCCAGCAGCCTTTTTTCTCCTGCCTGGCTGGGCTCCCTCAGCCATCCCGCTGCCTCTCTGTGCCTCTTAATCTTTTTTTTGGCCTCATTTGTCTCTCTTTTATTTCCTCTTCCATCTTCCTTGAAAACTCTTCATCTCTATAGATTTTTCGTTTTTGTTTTCTGTTACTTAATCTTCTGCCTTTCCATTTGTTTTGGTCCTAACAGCTATTTCTGCTGGGGAAAGCTGTGCTTGAAGCCACAGCACTGCTACTCTGTGTTGTTTGAAATCTCTTTTAGAGGCAGGTGGTTCCAGAAGGACTCACAGGTTCCTTTTCTGTTGATTGAAAGGGAAACACAAAATGCAAATGTAGTACTTGAGCCCCCTGTGTTTGCAGAACTGCACTGAAGATTTTGTTCAGCGAGATGTGCTTTTTTTAGAGGAATTTACTCCTTGTTTTATTCCACCTGGGGCAGAATGCGTTCTGAGGAGATCATCTTGTTTGGGGGCTTCCAGGCTTTTTGTGTTGAGCAGAGATGGAAATCTGGAAATTCATTTGTTTTTACAAACAGGGGAAGTTCAGCAAACTGCAGAGATGGTTCACTAAGTGTTTTAATGATGAGGCTTTAAGCCTGTGTACTGAATTCCTACTTTTCTGTCTCCCCTCTTCCCCGGGGCAGAGATCTTTGAAATGGCTCAATCTGGCAAATCACTGGTGTCACTTCTTCCGTGCTGCCTGGAAGGAGACACTTGAAGGCGTTTGAATGACTGAGCTTCCCACAGCCTCTGCTCAGAAAATGCCCATTCTCGGGGGCAGGCAAGGGACACTGGGGCAGGCTCTCTGTTAAAACAGGACTCCTAAACCACTCCCCATGGTGCTGCTGGCTCTGAGCAGGGAAAGGTGGGAATGGGGCAGCAGGGAGGCCTCAGTGGTGAGGTCTGTGGGGGAAGCTGATCAGAAATTCCCTGTGGTGAGTCCTGCAAACACATCACTTTGCTGAAAGCTGAGCCCCATCCTGCAGTTCAGGCTGGAGCAGGAACCAACATCCCTTCATTCCTGCTCAGAGCATGCCCAGCGTAGGTTTCCCTTCTAATGTTTTTTCCTGGTTTTCCCTCCCCCCTCCACGTGGGCCAGGCTCTCTCAGAAGCACGTCTCGGACGTCGTGGACGACAGCAAAGACAACATCACCATCTTCACGCGCATCCTGGACAGGCTCTTGGATGGATACGACAACCGCCTGCGGCCTGGGCTCGGAGGTCAGTCGGGTGCTTCCCCCTGCTGTGTGGCTTTAGCAAGGGGAGGCAGCACAGATGACTTTTTAAAAGCTCTGGAGCTGTCAGGAGGGGAGGCTGGTTCAGTGCCAGGCTCAGCCTGTGGCTGTTTTCCCCGTTTTGAGTCCGTGCTGTTTCGCTGTTTGGTATCTCGAGGGTTGAGAGGTGCGAGTCCCTGGGCGCTGTGGTGGCCTGTGACAGTGCGAGGACAGGCCTGTAGATGGAGCAGCTGTGGGTGAACTTATTCCCGCTCGTTTAGAGGCATTACCCTTCCAGAAATGCTGATACATTCAGAAAAGAAACAACACTGAGGGGCTGGAGCGTGTCCAGAGAAAGGCAGCAGAGCTGGGGAAGGGTCTGGAGCACAGATCTGATGGGGAGCAGCTGGGGGAGCTCAGCCTGGAGAAAAGGGGGGACATTCTCACTTTTTTGCAGCTCCCTGAAAGAAGGTTGTAGCCAGGTGTGGGTCAGTCTGTTCTCCAAGGGAACAAATGACAGGACAAGAGGAAATGCCCTCAAGTTGCACCAGGGGGAGTTTAGATTGGATGTGAGGAAAAAAATTCACAGAAAGGGTTGTAAATCACTGGAATGGGCTCTCTGGGGAAATGGTAGTCACCATCCCTGGAAGTGTTGGTGTGGTACTTGGGGACATGGGTTAGTGCTGAACATGGTGGTGGTGCTGGCTGGACAGCTGGACTTGATCTTTTCCAACCTGAACGATCCTGTGGTTCTGTAGCACCAGCTTGCAGAACCTTCAGCTCATGCTGGCGTTGCTTTTTGGTCAGTTTGCTTTGCTACAGAGCCTCTGTCTCCACATCTTCTCAGTTATTTCCTATGCAGCTGTCACCTGGCAGGCTCTCCCCCCGTGCTGCTCTGGGCACCGGGCACTCACCCAGGCCCTGCTGCCTCCCGAGCTGCATTGGGCACTGCTGCCACCATTGCTGCTGCTGCTGCTGCAGAGGCTCTCTGCAAGCTCCTGCACTTGCCTCAGGTGCTTCAGAAAGCGAAGCCACGGCAGTCACCTTCCCACCTAATGCCTACAGCTGCAGTCAGCATGATGTGAGGGGGCAGAAGAAATGGGGAGATGTGTGGGGAAGACAGCTGTGAGGTTAGGGAGACGTGGGCCTGGCTGCTTTCCTGGTGTGTTGTTGCTGTGGCAGAGATGGCCCCTCTCAGGTGATGACAGCTGTGTGTCCCTGGGGCTGCTGAGGGGATGTCCCTGCACTGCTCTGAGCTCTCCAGCCCAGCAAAGGTGTGCTGCTGGACCGTGAGTTACACCCAAATCTGGAGTCACCATGTGCTGTCCCATTTTCTGAAGGTCCTGCTGCCAAGAGCTGCTTTCCTGAGCTCTTGCATGCTGATGGGGTCTCCTGGAATGGCACTTTCCTTGCCTAGAGCAGCCTTTGCCTCTTCCCAGCCCCATGTCCACCTCTGTGCCACAGCCCTCTGCCCTGCAGCTGCCCTCTGAGACCACGCCAAGCCTGGGGAAGAAGGGCTTTTCCAGCGAGCATCCCCCTCTCTGCTGTGCTGCAGGACGCAGACAGGAAAGGGTTACCGTGTCTGCATAAGCAATCAATCAGTTTTATCACTTCTGTTGCTTGTTTCTTTCCCCCAGAATTAACTGTGGTCCCACTAATAGCTTTGCTTCCTTGAGTCTCCCCGATGGCTGTATTGATTGAACTGAAACGGGTTCTGCGAGGGGACTGAGGGGGCATTTTTGTTCACTGCAGGCTCAGCTGCAGACAAGCCCGTGCAAAGTATTAACAGGAGGACTCCCAGGAGCCCCTTGCTGGGGGAGTTCAAACCTTTCTTGGAACATCTTTGCTCTGTTGCTTTAGATCCTTTAATAACGTGTTTAACATAATAAATTGCCTTTGCCTGGGCCAGCCTGTTGCGTGCTTAAAGGCTGCTTTCACCTCGGTGTTCCCCTGCTGAGGCGCTCTGGCAGACCCAGGTGGGAGGTGTCGATGAGGGCTGCAGGTTTTGGGGGGCTCTTGATTGGAGTGAGTTGTCCTCAGTGTGTATGGAGCATTCTGGTGAGCCAGGCTCTCCCCACTTTTAGTTGTTTTTCCCAAGGCTGAACCCTTGGAGGTCTCCCAGGAGGAGAATTAGAGGCAAAGACCTTTCCCACTGCTGCTTGGTGGCCAGAGAAGCTGAAATGGTCCTGCAGACTCCAGAGTTTGGGGCTAATGGAAGAGTCTGGGGTGGCAGGCAGCAAGAGCTGGGCTCCTGCTGTCCAAGGCTGTGTGAGGGCTGGGAAAGCGATTGCCTTGCTCCAGGTGAGCAGCTGTGCTGCTGTGGGACCGGGTGATGGACAAGGAACATTGGTTTTCCTGTGAGACAGCCCTGCAGTCTCCCCATTTCCCTCAGGAGTGTCTTCCACGTGCTTTTCTGAAGATGTCAGGCAAGAGCATCCTTTAGGACCCTGCAGGCCATGGAAAGGGCAGATGTGGTGATCTTGTGCCCACACCCAGGCTGGTGGAAGGATGGGGTTCCCTAAATTGTGTGTGACCTGCGTGAAGCAGGACATGCAGGCTCCCTGCTCAGCTGGTTTCCCTGTTCTGGATGGGATCCCCCTGCAGACATTTGGGGTGTGGAGGGCTGAGCAGGGCTTGGGGCTGCAGCACCTCTCAGGGCTGTGCAGTGCCCTGTGTGCTCAGGGCTGTCCCCCTCCCTCAGCTGCCCGTGCGCCGGGAACCGAGCAGTGTTTGTTTAGACTCTGGGAGAAGACACTGTGTAAGCAACAGAGTGTTAATGTGGTGACTTCTCCCCTCAAGATAGCCTCTTTGTATTTATTTTCTTATCCCCTCTGTTTTCACCATCTGCTGCCACCCACTCTAATAGCTCCCATGCCAGAGCTCCTCTTCCTACCAGGATGCTGCAGACACGAGCTGAAGCAAACCCGTGCTGAGGCTGCTCAGGAGTGCCTGGTGCTGCAGAGCCAGGCTCCAGGTGAGGGTGGCCCTGGGCCCCAGACTGGAGACATCCTGTCCAGCCACGAGTCCGTGCTGTCCTGAGGCAAGGGGAGGTTTGTGAGCACAGTCCAGGCTGACTTAGGAGAGGAAAGGCAGGGGGAAGGTGGCTGTCAGACCCCTCCTTCTGCACTGGGGACACGACCATTCGTGTCCCAGTGTCTGGCAGGACGTTTCTCCCCATCTCTGCCAGCTGAGCCAGGGCTGGATTCCTCATAGGAGCAGACCCAGATCATTCCTTTGGCCTCATGACCACTGGAGGACGTTTTGGGCTCGGGGAAGGGGTAGCTGCATAAACACATCATCTTCTAGGACTCAGAGTGGGGGAGGAGAGGAGGGAACTGTCAGCAGATAACCTGTGTTTCCCCTGGGAGAGCACAGGGCAGATTGGTTATTAAGTCAGAAGAGGACCCCGAGGGAATGGAGACATCTGTTGTCATGGCCAACCTTGCAGGATCAGAAAATGTCCCGAGAGAGCTCCTGTGGACAGCAGGGGCCTCTGCTCCTGGTCTGGAGCTGTGAAGTCACACAGATCCTCTGCCCAGCCCGGAGGGGCTGCAGTGGGAAGTGTCTGTTTGTAGCTCTCAGGTTCTCCTTGCTGGGGCTCCCTGCAGAGCCTCACTTATGCACCTGGAGCTTGCAAGAGCAGGAGAGAGGAGATGGGGCCAGGAGAATGAGGTGGAACTGGCCGCCAAAGGGAGAGGTGTCCTGTGCCCAAAAAGAAGAGCTGCTCGAGGAGTGGGATGCAAATGATGGGACCACAAGTGATGCTCCAAGAACGATGGATGTGCAAAACTACCCTGTGTGTCCCTGCAGTCCTTGCAGGGCCAGTGTGCTGTCCAGCACAGTGACCACGAGGGAGAATGCAGTGGTTGGGGGTTTGAGGGTCAGTGGTGCTCCCTGGGCCGCTGTGCCCCCTCTGCCTGATTTCCTGACCGATGACAGTTGTGTCCATTGTGCTCCAGCCGAAGCAGAGCCATCCTGGGAATGCCTGGGCAGGGGCAGGAGAGGATATTTCCAGGCTTTTCCTTCCTTACGGCCTCGAGGATGCTTTAAATCTGCTTTGGCAACGCAGGGCTATCAGGGAGCACCTTACTGCTCGAGGAGGAGGCAGATGGGACCTTTCCACAGCTGTTTGCAAATCAGGGCAGGGGTTTCTTCCAGCTCAGCCAGAGACTGGCTGCTCCATGGGGCCAGGGGTGTGCCTCAGGTACATTTGGGGTAAAGGTGAGGAACCCAGAGGGCATCTGGAGCAGTGCTGGACAAAGTCCCTGTATTGAGTGGCTGGGAAGCATTCCAGAAAACTGCTGGCCTTTTCCAGGGCATGCCAGGAAGGAAAGATTTTGCCCCAAGGAAGATGAGAAGAGAGTAGGCTGATCAGTTTTCTAAAAGATGACTTGTAAACATCTCAGATAAGCCAGTTTCTCCAATGGCAATTAAAAAGCAATTTGTACCGTGCTAAGCAGCCGGGCTGGGATCGATCAGTGTCATCCCTCCTGGATGCAGCACAACTGACAAAGGAACTCGTGGTGTTTCCTTGAAGCTTCTACGAGGTGTCTGGAGTCCCTGAACAGCTCAGCCCTGCTGAGGGGGTGGTGGCTGCTGAGCATCCTGCCAGGCCAGCTCTGCACCAGGGGCTTCTGGACACTGAGGAGCCTCCTGAAGCATCCATTGGGTTCAGCAGGACCAGCAAACACAGACATCTGGGTTAAAACAACACAATTCCCCAGGCAGAGCAAGGCACTTCACCCCTTGGGTTCCTTCTTCCTTGGGCACGAGGTGTGGCACCCATTCCTTGTCCCCTGGGTTTAGTCCCATCCAGGCAGAAGGGAAGCCCCAGTTTGTACCTTCCCAACTGGGCATATCCAGAGAGTGAAAGCAACCCAGGCTCCTCTTCCTCTTCCCCACTGTGGTGCTCTTTGTGGCTTGGTGTCAGCACCTCCCAGCCCACGCTGGGCCTGAGCAGGGCTTGGTGCAGTCAGGACCTGCTGCTCACAACAGAACTCAGGTCAGGGATGCCCCACTGGGCCTGTGGTGCCTTTTTCTATCCTTACTGTGTCCTCTCTGTCTTGCCAATGGTTTTGATCTATAGCCACCTGTAAATATTTATCCTGCTGTTGTATTTCCATTATTATTTTGTTGGTGATGTGCGCCTCAGTTGGGGTTTCTCTCGTTCCCTCTTCCTGCTCTTTTAATAACGGTGTAGTTTGGCAGGATGGCTCCTGAGGAACATCTGTAGCCCTGCCTGGCCACCTGTATTTCACTAATTCAAGTGCTGATGGCCAAGAGGTTTTGGATTTGGGTTCAGAGCAGGTCCCTTTAGGTTGAGACATTCCCGGGAGGTGCTTGGTGTGTTACACCTCAGTGCATCTGTCATTTTGGCCTGACCTCCTGCAGGTAAGGGCTGGTCTGTCACTGTGGGAGGATTAAGGCAGAGAGGCTGAAATAGTCAGAATAATTAAATTACAGAAATGCCTTCTCCTGGAAGTACAGTGCTCTCCAAAATGAAACAGTGAGACTTTATCTGTCTGGCAGGATCCAGGAAGAAATCTGTTGGCACTGAAAGTAACCTATAACAGGGGTAGAAATTGTTAAATTGTCCAGATTGAAGTTTACGGGACTTTTATTTCCTAAAATCCGGATGAAACGTTGAAATTGTCCTTTTCACTCATGGATAGGTTTTTCACCTGTATGTGATGAAGCTGCCTTACAAACATTATCTGGGTCTACTGTTTGTGTGAGAGAAACAGGAGATGACAAACAGAGTGGTCCTCTGTGGTTTATTACAATTTCTAGGCTTTCAGGTCTGTGTTTAGTCTGTTTTTCTGTCTTAATGTTCCACTTCTCCCAACTTCTCATCTCTTCCCTCTGATCTGACTTCATGCTTTGTACTGATTACTCCAGGGAAGAATTTGATCCTTTCTTAGGAAAAAAAAAAACCAAAATCCAGGTCTTATCTCAGATTTTTGTCTCTGTCTGAGCTTCCTTGATGAGTTTTAATTCGAAGCTGAGGCATTGCCTGAGCAGCGTTTCCTTCTGTTTACCTTTCTGGGCAACGGGGACTTTGCTCTGTCTCGTCAGACTTCTGAAGTCAAGATCTGTGAACAAATTAAAGAGAGGTTGTCTCCCCCTCGGGGGCAGCTCTCCAAAGGCAGCTCTGCCATGGATTCTCCTCCCTGGCGCAGAATTCCCGGCGGTGTTGCCGTTTAAACCCCCGGTGCACGGCGAGAGCAGGCTGTGTGTGGAGAGGCTTGCACACATCAGAAGGCAGGCGAGGAACACGGCCCTGACAGCTGTGCCTGAGGGTGCAAGCCTTCTCTTAAATAACTTATGAATGTGCTGAGGGCAACAAGCCTGTACCAAAGCCTCAGGGATATCACAAACACTCGGGAGGGGTCAGGAACCCAGTGTGAAAAGAGATTTCGGTGTGAAACAACACCTGGCTTTGGGTCAGCACCGGGTGCTCTGGGGGCATCTGGCAGCTAACAGTGCCACTGCAGAGCTGTGAGTGGTCACCACGCCGGGTCCGTGCCCAGCCACCCTCTGAAGGGGCAGCCGTGTGGCCAAAGTCCATCACCAGCTGTCCTGGCTGTGCACGCTCCTGGGCTCTCCAGTGATGCCTGAAGTGGCTACCTGGAAACAGAGACTGGACAGGAGTAAGGGAATAAAGGTGATATTTATTTGAAAGGCCTTCAAAGGTACACCCTGGGGAACCCAGAGGCTGCTGCCAAAATGGACCCCAAGATGGACCATGAGTCACGAGTTCTTCACACTGTTATAGGTTTGGTCCATTTGCATATCAGCATAAATTCACCAATTAAAACTTTAGCTACTGATGTAAGTTCTCCAAGCTCAGTCCCCCTTCTCCAAGATGTTGGGTTACACAGTTCTGGGCCCAGGACAGCCTAGATGTCCTTGGAGAGCAAACCTAGGGACTTTGTTATGTCTATCTGAGCATGAGAGAGCAGCAGCAGCAGGCTGGGAGACACTTCAGAGTTTTGCAGCAGGCAATACAGAATATAAGAGCTAAATCTCAAGGCATCACCAGCACAGCCCAACCAAGCCCTCAGGCTGTGGGGTTGTGGTTTGTGAGGAGGGGAAGGTGTTTGTCCTGCTCCTGTGGATGCCTTTTTTTAGCTGGTGCCTTCCCTTGCTGTGTGTGTTTCCAGCGAGGAGCTGCTGACCCTGCCACGCGCCCACGCAAGAAGATTTTCCCCAAAGGGCAGGAAATTTTTCTAGGAAAGGGAAGTAAAGCCATCTGGAGGGGATTTTTGCCCCAGTAATAAGGACTGGAGTAACATCTCAGAGCTCCAGTGCTGGATCAGACACCTGCAGTGAAGCAGTGTGAACGTCGGGCAGCTGATCCCTGCCCGAGGGGGAGCTGTGGATGTGTCACAGACGGGGTGATGGTGTTTGTTTATAATGACTCTGGAAGGCGGTAGCTGATGTTTCAGCATGTTGAACATGTGTTAGATGGGTTTAAGAACATTAGTAGATGATGTTATAGATGGCTATAAACTGCTCGTGAGGATGTCTTTATTGATCTGTTGTACTATGGCAGCTTCTCCTTTATTAGAATTTCCATTCATTCAGTCCCATGTAAAGGATTTATAATGTGGCTTTGATATGGATTGAGAAATAAGATTTTTTTTTTTTTTTTATTGGATGTTACAGAGTTTAAAAACAACTTTAATTGGTTTGTTCTGGGAAGCTGTTGGTGAAACAACTGGTCAAATAGTGGGGAAACAGCAGCTATTTTATTTGTTGAGCTAGAGGATAAAATGTTTGCATCAGTTCATGTAGTAATACAGAGGCACTGTTTATGTCTGATGAGGCAAAGTCATTGATCGTGTTGGTGGTGAATTTCAGCCCTGATCCATCTGGAAGAAACAATCAAATCCCATCTATGTGAGCCCCCTGTGGAGGGGAGATTAATGCTGCTGATTCAGACCTGTTAGCTTCTTAATGCCGTTCCATTTATTTAAAGGTTATTGTTTGATTAAATAAAAATGCTGGGCTGTTTGTGAGGGTGAAAGATGCATGGGGCTTTGGGGAGCGCTGTGAGGCTAAACTGTGCAGGGTCCCTTAAGCAAACACTATTAAAAGTCAGAGGGAAATGCCCTGTTGCAGTAAGTGGCAGAACTCTCACCTGGTGGGGCAGGAATTCCCTGTAATATTTCTTTGTCTACTAACCTGTAACTTAACTTTAAAAAATGTGTCTCTGAAGGATGTGCAGCTAATGTTTATTAAAAAAAAAGAGTGCTTGTGGAGTACTGACAATTACAGGCACAGAGTATAGCCTAGAGAGGGATTTTAATCTGCAGTTTGCATTGTGAGAAAAGGACACCCCGTTCTCTTTACCTTCTGGAAGGAGATAATTCAAACCAAAGTGTTGAGAACAACAGGCATGGAAGAAGCATATGATGATTTTTTTTTTTCCCCCCCCTCTCCCAACCTGCTAGAAAATCCTATTGATGATAAAGTTCAGGCTGAGTCAGTGGGTGGAACGACTCGTGACTGGAGCGAAATAAATTGTGTCTGAAAAGTCCAGAAGCTGTTACAACGTCACAAAAGCTATTTCAGACAGCTCTGGTTTGGAAGGATCGGTTCTGATATGAGTGACTTTATTGAGGAAAGGGTCTGAGGACCATAAGAAACCCCCCCAAAGCACAGCCATTGGCTGGGTACGGTGCCAGAGGCTCTGCACAGGGCTTACTGCATCCTTCAGAGCTCTTGTTGAGGAAGTTTTGTGTCCATACAGGCCAGAACAGGTCTTTTTTTTCTGTCTGCATTCCTACTTACTCACCTGAGTACTTATCTCATCGTGTGGATGTCACTTTAGCCAGCTGTGGCCACTGTCCTGCAAAAAATGAAGGTGCAAACTCTGTTGGTTTTTTTTCCCTCCCCAAGTTGTGTTTTCTATGAAGGGTCTGTGCACATATGGGAATTGAATTCCAGGCCTTTGTGCATGAAAGATTAGAGCCCTTCCCTTTGGAGAGATGCACCTGGTCTCGCCTGAGAATTTGAAAAAGCCTTTTCCTAGAAAAGGGCCTTGTCTGCTTTCATGAGGAAGGGTTAAAGAACAAAAGCATGAAATCTTTCTTCTCCCCTGATCAATCTAGCCATCATTATGAGAGAAGCTTTCTGATAGCTTCTCTTTGTCATGTAATGTTAATACCATTAAGTCCACTTTGGCAAGGGAAGCGATGTATAATTAATTTGCAAATCAGTAAAGTGGATGTGATTTTTATACAAAGGAGGAGGTCTTTAACTGCAGAAGGCTTTGTGTGGGCATGGCCATGCACGGATGGGACCTCCCTGGAGCATCCCTCTCCCAGCAGCTCCCCTGTTTGTCCCTTCAGTGGGGCCCATTTGCTGCCCTCCAGCAAAGGGACTGAGTCTAACAAATAAATGGGAACCAGGTGGGGCAGGGCTGAGGTTAGGAGTGTGCAAGTGCCTCTAAACATCTGCCCAGCTGGTGTTTGGTTGAGCCAGCTGAAAATACCTTTAAGACTTTGCCTCCATCCACTGGTTTTGTTGTTTTGGGTTTTTTTAAAGCTTTGGCTCTCTTGGAATTATTATTATTTTGATGCAGAATACATTAAAAAGGGAAAAGGAAAAAAAATCCAAGCCCTATCCGGACTGATTTGTTCCCAGAAAGATGTTCAATTTTGTATGTATAATTGAAAGGGGCTAAATATAGCTGTATTAATATTTATGGGCCTTATGTTGGAGTCAATACAAGAGTTGCTGTTCAAGGCAATTAAGCTTTACCTTTTCACATGTAGGATTTCGGTGTTTGGAGATGACATTAGTGGTGTGACCTGCATCCGAGAGAGATAAAATGAAAAGCATGCCATCATCTGTCGAGTGTGATACCCTGTACTTAGTGCTGTTTGCTGACAGGCAGTTTGTCTCCAGCCAGGGTGATCTCTCCAGAGCAGGGCTGCTGTCTTAATAGCAGGGAAATCAAGGAAATCAGTGCTGTGGGAGGGCTTGCAGGAGAGCTGTCCCTGCTGTGTTTTGGGAGGAACTGAGCGACGAGACTCTGGTGACATCACAAAGTGAGGATTGCCCACCTCTGCTGGGGTTAAAGGGACAGCGATGATGATGGCACTTCATGGATCCCGTTTGTCTTCACGCCATCCACGCCCCGGAGCTGGAGCACAGGGAATGTGGCTGTCAGGAGTGGAAGTGCACGGGGCAGGGAGGGCTCTGTGCCCTGTCCCTGGGCTCGGGCTCTCTGTGCCAGTCTGCAGGGCCAGTCACAACCTTCATGTCACCAAAGCACAGGGAGAGCAAATCCTGTCCGGGGCTCTGAGCCGCTGTGTGCACGGGGAATTAGGTCGGGGCTGTAACGACGAAAACAAGTCGGTTTGCGTTAATAACAAAGGCAAAGTGACGGTGTGCTGGATTTCTGAAGCACTGCCTTTCAGGAGAAGGGTATCACTGGGATAACATGACAAGAATCCCGTCAGTGGCTGAATTGCCCTGCATTGCTGCTTTTTGGGAGCTGCGGCTCCTCGCTGCTCCAGTTAACAAAGAGCTGTTCGATGCTGTAAAATCTCTCACTGATGGGGACTGTCTGAGTCCCGCCTGTCTCCTAAATCTGATCAATGTGTCAGGCTTTTCCTTTCTTCCATCTGCCTCTGACAGCCGCCCTTGGGAAGGAGGGCTGCAGCAGGGAGCCTTGGTTGGGGTTACCCTGCCCTCCCCAGGGCTGCAGGTGGAGATTGTCTCAGTGATGCTGATCGTGGTGCTCATCCCTTCTCCAAGGACTCTCGGATCCTGAGTGGGTGTGTTTCTGTTCTTTCCCTGGTGCATGGTGTGTTTTGGTAGCTGAAAGCCTTTTAACCTCCTTCAGTAACCATCAGGGGGCTGCATTTTCTGAGGATTTTCATTAGCTTTGGCTGCTGGAGCACAATGGCAGCTTAAACAGGGAGGGGAAAAGTGGAAATCAAAGGGCACACCTGCCGAGGTAAAAATGGGGGCCACTCTCTCAGTGGTGGAAAATGAGTTTTCAACTCCAAATGGCCCTTTGGAATTTCACCTCAGCTCTGGGGATTCGCTCTGGGTGATGCTGACCCCAGCACTGGTATTTCCAATTACTGGTGACATAATCTTGGCCCCAAGGTGCTGGCTCCAGAGCAAAGGAGGTTTCCTTGGTGTGCCTGTGAGTGAGCCAGTCCCACCTCGTCTCTGTTCCTGAGCAAGGGCAGGCCAAGCCATATATTAAGGAACAAGGAAATTGCACCAGTTAAATTTAAAAAACTCATTTAGCTAAAGCAGCGTAAGCGCCCATGAATATTTATCTGATGTTATGGAAGCGTGTGGACTCCCACCTACTTTATTAAATTGATTTTCAATAAAAATGCGAGTGGAAGACATTTGATTAATGGCTGGTGGGACGGGACAATTAATGTGAAGTCTGGAGTCAGCAAGAAGTGTCCCCTGAGCCTTTGTGTCCCTGCTCGAGGCTGGGCTGAGAAAATGTTTCTAAACTCCTCCGAGGGACACCAGCAGCGTTTATCCATGTGGTTTCTAAAATAGGGTGAACAGGAGCTGCTGTTTGGCTGAGGTTTTGCTGAGGTCTTGACCTTGAAGCTGGCGTGTGGTGTTTGCTCCCAGTGCTCTGATTTTCCCTGCTTTTCCCACCCTTGGAGCAGGCTGCACCTGAGAATTAAACCCAGCAGCTCGCGTCGGGTTTGAGTGAGGCTCCCTGGGCCTTTGCATTTAAACATGCCTGGGATTAGCTCCATCAGCCTCCAGATCTGCTCGGCTCCTACCAATTTCCTCGCTCGGATTTGTCTCCTGGAGGAAGGCAATTTGGAGCTGTAATGTTACAGCTCTATTAAGGATCTCCAGCGCGGTTTCCCGCCGGGATCCTCGCGGGGCTGGAGCCGCCTCTTTCCGAGGAGCTGCCGGGAGATGCTGACTGTGGGGCATGTGAAGGTACCTGGGGGAACCTGGACAGCCCTGCAGGGCCTGGGGGCTCCCCTGTCCTGGAGGGCAGCAGAGCTGGGGGCTCCTTGCAGCAGCAGAGCTGGGGGCTCCTTGCAGCCTGGAATAGAAACTCTCCGCTGGGGTCTTGTGAGAAATCTCTGGAAGCTGCTGTGGGAGGGATGTTACATCTCCCGTTCTCTGCAGGGCCTTGCAGAGCCAGGGGTGTAGGATTTGGAGGGGTGGTGCTTAGGGTCAGGCAGCGTGCCTTGGTGGGGCAGGGAAGGCTGGGGTTAGGCAGGAACGTGGCTCCATCTCAGCATCCCTCAGCTCCACCCCTGTGGGGAACAGAGAGGTACCACAAAACCCTGAACCCCTGAAACTGCTGCCCAAGTGGCACCAGATAAACAACACCTGGGGCACGAATCCTTCCCCCAGCCAGGGTGGGAGCCCCGTGCCCAGGCTCCTGCACTGGGGAGCGGGATGAGAGTTTTGATGCCCTCACCCCTTCCCGAGGGGCACGTGGCACCCAAAGAGCTACAGCCAGGTGGCACAGGGAGGGCATCCAGGGGCAGGGAGCTGCAGGTGCTCTGCTGCTGCACCCCCAGCATGGAGGGGCTCGTGCAGTCTCTATTTTGCAGTACTTTGGGGTTTTTCTACGTGCAAACGTACCAGCAGGGAATGGGCACAGACGCTGTCGGCACGTGCTGAGCCGGTTGGGCACTCCCCCCATGCTCTGCTGGGGAGCTGGGCATGGACAAGAGTGATGGGAACAGAAAGGAATTAAAAAAAAAATTAAAAATGGGAGCAGGTGCTGGCAAATAACTGTATGGCAGGGAAAGAGAGGGAGAGTTGTGGTTGAAAACAGAAGCTGAGGAAAGGCAGATTGGCAGGCAGCATATTTCTGGAGACAGCTCTCTCCTCTGTAGGCTGAGTCACCTAAGGAACGTGTCAATAAAACACACTCCCGGGCACTGTCTCTAATAAATATATATTTAAGAGAGACATTTCTTCAAAACTTCTGCGAGGAGATGTCGAATTCTGAAGGGATGGCATGAAAAATGACATCTCCAGTGGAAGCAGGGAGTTGCCATGGGAACTGGAACGCTTTGAACATACATCACTAAAACAAGAAAACATTTTCCCCAGCAAAGGAAATTAAAAATTACATACATCTGGAGGCATCTGCCCTCTGCCTGTCTCTGATGGGAGTATCAGAGTACCATGCAGCATATCATAATTCATGTAGTGGGCAGGACTGACAATTCCGTATCAGCTGCTGAATTTTTGTGAGTAACTGTGATGAAAAAAGCCTTCCTGTCCTTGGGACAGGCAATGCTGGTGCCTGAACTGTGCTGGGGAGGGGGAGATTTAGAGCCAAAATGGAATTTCCTCTGAAATTGTTTTGCTCACCTGGGGATAAAACAGCAGCCTGAATGCACAACTAAGCCCATCTTGCCACGTGGGCACGACTCCACTGGTGCCAGGGTTTGCTGGCCCCATTTGGCAGCCAGGGACTTTTCCTGGGAAGCAGGGGGAGGGCAGGTGAGAGGGGATGTCCTGGAGGAGCAGAGTGCAAATTTGGGGGTTTTTCTTGTGCTTTGGAGACACTGTTTTTCCGTGCAGCAAACCCAGGAGGAATTATTTGCACCTGGCAGTCGGTGCACTTCTTTCTTTCCTTTGTTTTCCAGCGCATTTCCTTTTCCTTTCTTCCCCGGTCCCTCTCTCGGTGTGTGGCAGCCCCGTGTGCAGAGGTGGCACAGGGGGAAATGCTAAACTGACCAGTGCAGGGCAGGGTGAATGAAATCAGTTTATTTGCACGCTGTATTGGCACTGCTGAAGTAAATGAGCAGTGGCCACGCAGCCCAGCGACCCGTGCGTGGCAGGGGACAGGCAGCTCGCTGCAGGGCTGGGCTCTGGCACAGCTCACACCAAGCTGGGGTGCATGAAGAAGGGACAGCGTTTGTCTGCAGTGCCCTGGGAGCGGAGGAGGTGAAGGATGCCAGAAGCAGCACCGGAGGGACGCTGTCTGAGGAGCTGATTGAGTTCTCCACTGAAGGAAACGCCAGCCAGGAGCTAATGGATAAGGGAACCAGAGTGCAAATTACAGCGCTGCTCCCTGCTAGGGTGCTCTTGTATCTTGTCTCAGTACCTGGCGCTGGCCTCGGGGGACAGGCTTGGAAATTAAATGGGCCCTTCCTCTGAGCTGCACAGCAACCCCCAGGAGCCACTTCCTATTTTTTTTTTATTTCCATTTTTTGCCCACTACAGCCTATCACGTGCTCTGGCAATCCTCAGCCTGCAGAGCAACCTGGAATGAGAGAGAGCCAGAGGCACGGGAAGGCAGCTCTGGGGCTGGAAGGCAGGTGGGGAGACCGAGGCACAGCAGAGCTGCCTTCACTGTGTGTCAGTGCCACGGTGCAGAGAGCAGCAGGGCTCAGCCTGCAGACCTCATGCACTTCACTGAGACATCTCTTCTGTTCCTCCTCCCTCTGCAATGACATAAATTTAATGCAGCGTGTGTTTCATTTGGTTTGAGTGAGACTGTGTTCAGTTTTGGGCCCCTCATGACAAGATAGACATTGAGGGGCTGGAGCATGTCCAGGAAAGGGAATGGAGCTGGGGAAGGGTCTGGAGCACCAGGAGTGGCTGAGGGTACTCATCCTGGAGAAAAGGAGGCTCAGAGGGGACCTTATCACCCTCTACAACTCCCTGACAGGAGGGGGCAGCCAGGTGAGGGTCGGTCTCTCCTCCCAGGCAACCAGTGACAGGATGAGAGGAAATGGCCTCAAGGTGAATCAGGGGAGGTTCAGGTTGGATATTAGGGAAAATTTTTTACTTAAATGGTTGTCAAACCCTGGAACAGGCTGCCCAGTGAAGTGGTGGAGTCACCATTCCTGGAAATGTTTAAAAAACACATGGATATGGCACTTGAGGACATGGCTGAGTGTTGGACATGGTGCTGGTGCTGGGTTGATGGTTGGACTTGATCTTAGAGGCCTTTTCCAACCTTAATGATTCTCTGATTTTTCCTGCATTCCCATGTTTCCTTCTTGTCTTTCCAATCTTTGCAGCTGTTTTCCCTGTTGTCTATCAATGATTATCAGCTTGGCAACAGCAGCTTTGTATTGCACCTTTGTGCTTATCTTTCTGCTGGGGATCTGCCTGATGAATTGCAGGGCTCAGTAATTGCTTCACAAATGCTAAGGATGTTACTGGCACCGACCTGAAGGTTTTGCAACTCCCCTTAAAGCAGCTGTGGCCTGTTGGGAGGTGGTGATTTCTGTTAAAGAAAGGCTTGTTGAGGATGAGTTAACAAAAGGCTCGGTGTTTTTAGGAAAGGGAGTAAACAAAAAGCTGCCAGGGCCAGTCTGCCTGAGGAAGAACCTTCAGAGGCACACGGTGTCCATGTAGGTTATGGATAAGCCTGATCTAATAACTGGTTTTCCCAGCTGGGTTGTACATGTGTGAAGGGATGCAGCAAAGGCAGGAGCCCCTTGGCTGCTTTGTTCTGGTGCCTCATCTCTCCTGTGTTTGCAGCCTCAGCCACAGCACTGAGGCACTGAACCTGCTGCAATCTTCCCCTGAGGGTGCTGTTCACCAAGATCCTTGGATACAGTCAGCAAGAACGCTGTCATTGATCCCTAAATGGGAAAATTAACTGAGGATTAAGTTCAGGCAGGCCCAGACCAGAACACAGGTGGTTTGCAGGTAACATGGAGTGGCTTGCCTAACACTGAGGTAGCAGACTGGCATTTTTGCCCTCATGTTCCTGCTCCTGCAGCAAAATTCTCCTGGCTTTGGTTTCCTGAGGGCACAGCTGGATGTACCAGCTGGCAGCACGGCGTTGCCTGGCTGCTCTTCCCCTGTCCACAGGGACCAGCAGGGATTCCCTTTCGCGGGCGCCTCTGGCTTAGCCATCAAGGACAGGCTTTAATACCGAGCGTGTTAAATTATGCATGCTAATTTACATTCACACATTTTCTCATTGTATTTATAATATATAACAAACATGTTTGTGTAGCATCTCCCTTCCATTACCACGGGGTCTCGGAGCACTGCAGAACCTCTAAAAGCATGCTCATACATACATATTCCTCCTCTGTCTTCCTGGCATCTGAGGGTGTCCTGAGTCCTTAAAATAGCAACGACAGTAGCTTTGTTCATTCCGTCTTAGTTCTGTCTGTGGCAAAAATAGCACAGCTAATTTGTAGGCTCTGTTTGTAGTCTGTGTGTGTGTGAGAATGAGGGGTGTGTGTAAAGCCTCCATGGCTGCACACCCTCCAGCACTCGCTGCTTCTGACTCTTTCCTCTGTTCCTGCTGGGCTGGATGTTTATCAATAACTTGCACCACATCCCTGAGTCTAACCCCTGGATGTGTGCCTTAATGTGGTGATGAGGATACATGCACGTGGATAAATGGAGGGGGAAGCTGAATTAAACTACATTCTGTGGAGCCTTGTGGTAGGCTTTTAGCCAGGGCTTCTAATGGTGTCGGGCTTACCACACCCATCTTCCTGCCTTTTGTCTTCTGTAAGCTTTAGAGCCCGCTGGCTGATCTGAACAAAGCCCGACAGAAAAGGTAGATAACTCCGAGATTTGGAGTCCCCGCAAGATGTGTGGAATTATGAAGCTGAGTGGGAAAAGACCCAAAGCAGAGAGAGGTAACTAGGTGGGATCAACTGGTGTTAGGCATCAGAAGAACAGGGAGGAAAAGCTGATCTGCGGGGAGCAGGGTTTGTTGGCTCCACTGCTGGTGAAGCAGCATCTCTGCTAGGCTGCTCTGCTGGATAGAGCTGTAACCTGCACCCCACACTCCTGACAAGGGTGAGAAAATGCCTTTCACCAGCCTGGGAGGGTGTGAAATCCCCGTAGCACCTTCTGCAGCAACACCTGGGCTTACCCAGCGTGCCAGGTGAGCCTGGAGTCCCCTTATCCAGTGTGTGTTGAGACAGGGGGGCAGTGCAGCGAGGTCAGAGCAGAAAACTGGGCTACCCTGTGCTGCTACTCCCACAGAAGTGCTGGGGAGGGAGTGCAGTTACTCACCCAGAAGGGACCAGCAGATGCCCCTGTGCTGAGGAACAAGGTGTGCCTGACTCTTGCTTTAAGCAATAGCTGTGCCTTGATCCAAACTCCAGTTGGTTATGGAGTTGTGTAGGTGTACAGAGAGCTCAGACCTGGGTCAGAGCCACCAGCACATGGGGGATTTCTCTTCCAAAAACCGAGCTGATCTTCCCTATGCAGCCCAAGGAGTTTGTGCCCAGGAATTCCTCATCCATCTATGCCTGACAGCAGTGCCATAAATCCCAGACAAGCCACACTCAAGTGGTAACTGGGTCACTTCATGGCCCTGCAGCTCGTTCCTGCGGAGGACATTGGTTGCAGCCATGTGAGAACTCTGCATCTGCAGCATGTGGTGTGAGACAGGGAATAAATCTATCCCCTGCCTCAGCTCTCCCATGGCCCTGCTAAGAAAGGGAGCCAGGGCAGGCTGTCTTTTGGAGGGTTTGACAGGCATCATCTCACTTCATCTGCGCTGAAGAATTAAGCACATGTAATTGCAGGCCATGCTGATCTCCCTCATCACGTGCGAGTGGCTTCGTTGTTGGCTGTCTCTCGAGACAGCCCCTGAAATTCTTTTGAACTCCTCGTTCTCCCTGAAATATCCAGGTTGAGGGGAGAAGGGAGAGAAGCACAGCTGGAAGCGACACCACACGCGTCGCTGTGTTTACAGATCGGATGATTTCTCTCTAGTCTGGCTGGAGGACATGCAATTGTAGACACTGATGTGCCATCACACCAGAGAGAAGGTAGTAATTAATCACCATGGCTCACAGAGCAGCAACTTGGGAACTGGCTGTACAGCAAATGCTGGCAGTGCCAGGGGATTGGAGCAGCAGCAGTGGGTGAAAAAAAAGCCTCGGCACCCCAGGATTGGGGAAACAGGCTTGATGCTTTCCTGGCGAGCAGCAGATAGCCTTGTTCCCCATCTGAATGCGATGCCTTTTTGATCATAACCCTGAAGGAGTCACTGGGAGCGTAACTGAGGGTGTCAGAGCTGTTACACAGACCCAGTTATTCTGGAATCAAGCAAATAGCCAGGCAGAACTGCGTAAGACAAATCGTTCGTGACATGGCAGAGCCAGATAAGGATCCAACCCAAAGGTCTTGTTGGCAATCCCCTGCAGGCTCTTACTCACCCCTGCTTTTGCTGAGATAAGACATTTGTTTCAGACATTTATATTGTTTCTTTCCTTACTATGTGGTTTATTCTGCAGAGTACAGATCTCCCAGTGCTCTGTCCTTGGCTGACCCCACTTTGCAGCAGATGAGCATCCCATCATCTTTAACCACACTGGCTGGTCCCAGGTCACCAGCCTTCATCCACAGAGCCTGCCCATCCTCATCTCTGTGCTCCCTAGAGAGAGGCAGGTGCCATCAGAGGTGGTGAGGTCTGGGTGGGCTGAACTACCTGTGGGATTACCTGTGGGGCCAGCGGGGTCTCGGCCGTGTCGTGATGCTTCTGCCCAAATTTTCCTGGAAGCGTGGGTGTTTCAGGTAGTTGAGGGAATTAGAGCTGATGCTGCTGTTAGCTCTGTCTGGCCTCCGAAGGGCTGGGCCAGCTGCCAGCCCCTCTGGTGACACTCCTGGCCCTGCTGGCTGCCATTCGGCCCTGACAGGACCGAGACATTCTGTGTATGGTCTTGCTGCTTCTTCTCAGAAGAAGAACGTGTACACACTGCTGTCCACTTTTGGGAAAGGTGCCCGGGCTGAGCTGCCAGACAGGGGTGAATGTCTGTGATAGGAGACTTGGCTTTCGCTTCTGAGCAAGTAATTTCATATTCAAGGTTGCTGGGGCGCTGCAACAGCCAAGCAATGTCTGAAAAGATGTATTTTTACTTTGGGACTGGGAGTTTGAAGAGGTTGATCATGACCTCTGTGTTGTCTGAGATCCCCCAGTCAGACCCAGCTGAGGAGAGAAGGGCTTGTGCTGAGACCTGCCTGCATTCCTGCACTCCAGCTCTGCTCTCCTTTTCCCAGAGGATGGAGGGAATGGCAGTAGATTCTCATGGTTTTTTGCCATTTCTTGTTCCCCAGCCTTTCCCTCCTGACCCCAGCACAGCCTCTGCTCCCGGGATACCTGGTGTGGAAGCACTCCAGGTGCAGTAGGGATGTTTGTGGTTGTGACATTAGCAATAGCTCACGCTGCTTTGTGGTCTTCTGTGTGGCAGGAGCTCTGTCAATGTCCTTGGAGTCAGCTTTGTCCCCTGGCTGGGCTGGACAAGCCCAGGAGGCATCAACAGCACTGCAGTGATGTTCACTGAAATGTTTCCTTCTCTGCTGCTATTTCTGAGCTCCCTCAGAAAAAAAAAATTGCAAGAAAAGCAACTCTTAATGTATGTGGGGGAGTCTTACTGCCCCCACAGCAGGAGAACAGCAGTGAAGGCCACATCAGGGCTTTCTGGTGTGCGCTTGGTGATGTAGATGTCTCCATTTCTGCAGCTTTAGGTTGTGGACAGAGGTTACCCTCTCCTCCTGGGCACCTACCCCTCTGCTCGTGCCTCCCTGTCCTCTCCCAGCACTGGCCTGGCAGTCCCAGGTGCCAAGTCACAGAGAGGGTGCCCCGTGCCACACCACCCAGAGATGTCCCTCCCTTCTTCAGTGCCTCTCTCCCTGCAGGGAGACACCATTCAGCTGCTTCTTTCCAAAACAAGGCAGCACCAGAGGTTAAAGGCCACCTGAAAAACCACAGGTAGGGACTGGGAAAGGCAGCCCATGGACTGAAGTTGTCCTGAAGAGGGAGAGGAGGGACCCGAGGGTGGAGTTTCTGGCTGGGGCTGTACCGTGACACCTCTGAAGGCAAGGGCTGCCCAGGGCTGTGGCACAGCTCAGCTCCAGTGGGCTCATGGAGCTTGTAGCAAAGGTCATGGAAACCTCTTTTGTTCCGGAGGCTAAAAGTGGAAGGAAAATTAAATCCCCCCAGTGGGAGGCTGAGAAGGTGAAGAATGAAACACACAAAGAGCTTCTGTGTGCAGCTGCAAAAATTACCTTCTGCTGCTTGTTAATTACTGTGGCACGGAGCTGGGGGAAGGTGTGAGGTGGAAGTCAGTAGTACAAGCTGACTTTTCGTGTTTCCCTTCCCAGGGATGCTCAGTTAGCTGGAAAGCACCACCCTGGTGCCTGGTGTGGTCACTTTGGGTTGTGTGATGTGGGAGAGAGCAACGCTGCATCCCCTCTCGTCACAGTGACACTGCTGTCAGCACAGGCTGGTAGGAATCCTTCCCGAAGGATTCCGTGTGTTTGAGGGGACGCCGAATAAGGGGATACCAGAAACTCTGGAGCTGAGGGTAAATGGCGTTGTCTAGGAGGGAGTTAAGGGGCACTACCAGCTTGTTACTGCCCTTCTTAGGTCGTGCCCACAGCTGGAGATGGGATACTGGAGCCCAGAGCAGAAACATCTCCTTGCAGGAGCTGATCGGAGCGGATGGAGGGTTTGCACCCCTGGGTGCAGAAAAACCTGAACCCTTCTATTCTCAGCCACACCGCCCTGCCCAGAAACACCAGCACAGACGGGTTTATCACCTCCGAGCTCGCTGAGGTCCCCGCACAGCCCCGGTGCTGCCTGGAGGGTGTCCCCATCCCCTGGCTCATCCCGTTCATCCGCGCCGGGGCCGTGCATCCTCCCTGACGTCAGCGCGGCATCCAGGAATCCCCTGCACGGAGCCGCAGCGGCTTCGCCCTTGTTTTTCGCAGCGCGCATCGCTCGGGAGCCCCCAGCGCCCGGCTGCAGGCACATCACATCCCATCACTCCGGCTGCAGGCACATCCCATCGCTCCGGAGCGCTGGCTGGCGGCACAGCCTCCGGGAACCCCCGCCCGCCCGCTCAGCGCAGCCCCAAACCTCCGCGGCTGGCACGCCGCCGGCCGGGCCGGGGTATCGCGGTGTGATTCTGGAATAAACAGCGCTCGATGAGTGCAGGGGGAGGTTTAACACGAGCCTGCTCAGCCCCGCTGTGCCCCCCGCCCAGGATCACTCGCAGAGGCGGCTCTGCAGCCGGGGAGGGGAGGGGAGAGGCAGCGAGGCGGCGTAATTTGTATTCCAGCTCTGCTGCTGCTGCTGCTGCTGCTGCTCCCGGTGCTTCCAAGAAGCGGGTAAAAATAGCACTCCGTCATTTTGTAAATAATAGCTATCTCCTCCCGGGCCCGGGGAGTCACGAGCGCTTAAAGGGGGGGATCGCGGGAGAAACGGGGGGTGTCTGCCTTGAGCCAGCGCCGGGATGATGGGCAGGACTCCCATGGGGAGATGGGAAACCCGAAGCACCTCAGCAGCAGCTGCTGATGATTTACACCTTCTGCCCACCCAGGGAAGTGACAGACCCTTGCTGGGATCTATCCCTCCCCTCTGGGCTGGGATGGGGGTTTGTGGTGTACTCACGCAGCCAGATCTGGGGTAGCAGATTCCTGGAGGAGAGGGATAGCTCCGAAAAAGCAGGCAGGTGTAGGAAGTGCCATGGTAACACTGTGGGAAGGGTTGTTTTGTTTTCCATTTGCATTGCAGATCTGCCCAGCTCTGGGGGATTTCTACAGGTGGGAGCACGGCAGCGTGGCCTGGCAGGCAGAGAGCAGGGTCTGTACCCCGTGGGACCTGCAGCACCTCCTTCTGCTCACACACTTGCTCCAGATTGGTTCTAGAAGCGTGGTTGTGCTGAAGCTGGGGAATAAGCTGAGTCTGTAAATGGGCAAAGCCCCCAGACAAGGGAATCGGCCTCAAACAAATGGCTTGGGAACATGGCATGACACTTGGATCACTAAATGCTGCCCATGTTCAAGTACTGAACATGAAAATCTCTTGCTCTTCCAGTTTCATGTTGGCTCCGGGGTCTTTCTTTGCTTTCCTGGTGCAGTAGCTCAGCAGGATGGTTGGAAGGGGCTTGTGCAGCCCACCAAGGGCTCTGTTGGGCAGGGCTGTGCTGTTCCTAAGGGCAGCCAGAGCTGGGCTCTGGTCCTTGCTCTGCTGCAGCTCCCTACCTGAACCCAGTCCTTGCATTTTTGTTTCCCTGGTAATAAACAGGACTGGCAGCATCCACCTGCCACCCCAGCAGGCTTGAAGGCTCGACTCGTGCCTGTAAAAGAATTGAATTACAGGGAAGGATGCTGCTAGGAAATGAAAAATGCCATTTTGTATTCTGCAGCAGTTCCAGGGAAAGTGCTTACCCCCCTATACAGTCCTTAATTATTAAATCTTTGGGGAGAACTGGGCAAGACAGCCAAGCTGCAGTGTGAGCACATCTGTGGCTTGAGCAGAAAATAAGAATTTCCCTGCCATGTCTCTAAGCAGAGGCAGGAGATGCTTTTCTCTCAACATTCTGTTGCTGAAAAAGCAGATGCAGTTTCTTCTTGTTCAGGCTCAGGGTGGATAGGTGTGAGGGTGAGGAGAGGGGAGGCTGCTGGGGCAGCTCCTGATTCCTCTGCAGGAGGAGGTCTCACAGGCACAGAGCTGGGAGCAGGGCAGATGCTCTTGGGCTGTGGGATCACATAGGAAGCGAATCTCTGAGGCTGGAGCTTGCTCTGTTCTGCTGGTGTTTTACTTATCTCTGGATTTCCCAGCTCTGCTGAAATCCCTGCTTGCGTAGCAATGATTTAATTTCAGAAATCCCTCCGGATCCCAGCCAAATCCTGCCCTTAGGAGCACATATTAACAGGGAGGGTTCAGTCTTGGCTTTTGCCATGAGAGGTGCAGGAAGCTCATTTTTCTCTGTGCTGAGGGACATCAGTGAGCCAACAATGAAGCCCCAGCTCGTCCCTTCACTGGGTGCTGTATGACCTGGCCAGGGGGTAAATCTGCAGTCTGGAAATGGGGGATTCTCTTCAGACCTGGGTTGTAATTAGTTATTAATATTAATAAGTTATTAATAGATTATTGAAATTTCCTAATGCCATTATCTTTGATTGGATTTACCAGTAGATTGAAGGGTCGGGAAGGGGTCTCTGGAGCTCTGTGACAGCCAGGTCACAGCATGATGAGGACATAAAAGCTCATTTAAGGATTGCAGGATCACATCAAAAGCTGCCCAAAACTAATTCTGCCTTTTTGTCTTCTCCTGACTTCCTGAATCCCTTCCCCTGTGCTTGGAGCCCGCAGAGCACGTTGTAAAGCACTTTCGTGGCCCCCTGTCCCTCTGGTGCAGGGGACAGCTCCTCCTGCCCCTCCCAGGGACTGTGTTCCCTGGCCGTGGGTGGCCACAGCTCCTGACCTGCTGTCCATGGCTGCAGCTGAATGCCAGGGAGGGAGGGAGGGAGGGGAGGGAGATTTCTGTGCTCTCTCCAAGACATAACGAGCTCTCTCTCGCCGCATGGGGTGGCAGGAAGAGCCTCGCATCACTAAATGTTCTCTGCTGCGTGCCTCGTCGGGGGACTCGTTTGGAGGGAGGCTGGGAATACCCAGAGTGTTTCAGCCTTACAGAAGGGGCTCGTTTTGTTCAGACTTCTGGGTGTTCCACAGAGTGTACCGCGTACATATTTCTCTTTAACCTTCTTTTTATCGCATCGAGACGAGATCAAGGGTTACTTATATAGCACAATAACACCAGCCACGGGCTGCATCAAAAGCTTCTCAGCCATAATGACTAAAGACATGTATACGTATATTTTGGCCATTAAGGAGAAAACCCTGCCAGAATGCATTATCTCATTTTTGGGATGTAAAACTTTGAAGCACAAACCTAAGCTTCATAGTACTGCAAAATAACTCTCAGGGGACAGAAGGATTTCCATAACTAAATTAAACAATGGGCCATCCAGGCTACTTGCAAGGCTGCTGCAGTGGCCAAAATTGGTTACTGTGCATAAAACATGAACTCCGCTTTGCAGCTTTAAATTGGTTCTTTCATTAGGAGAGCAGCTCCGAGCCAGCTAATGCCACACAGCAGCATGATCTATCCCTAAAGTGGGGAGGATTTATGGCAACTGAGTGCTGAACTCAAGGCAGCTCATCCATCACGTTTTGAGCACAACCCAGTGGGCAGAGCACAGGACTGTGAATCTGGGAAATCACTGTGCCTTGATTTCCCTGCAAAGCGGGGTGGCAGCAGAGGTGTCGGTTAGGAAGCACGCCAAAATCCAAGGAAGCCGAGAAGGAGAGCTCTGTGTGCTGTCCAGCACGTGCTGGAGGAGTGTTCCGCAAACACTCCAGGTTATCTGAAGCCACGTGGTTAAAGTTGCCCCTGGTTTTAGCACCTGGGCAGGCAGTGGGGCTCTGTGGCTCTGCAGGGGCAGTGAAGCTGCTGCTCAGCATCCGTGAGGGAACCTCAGCCCGGGATGCAGGGGCAGCACGCGGTGCGGGCGAGCAGCAGCTCTGTAAGAGCGAGGCACTTAGGAGAACAGCAAGCACGATGGCAGTAAAAGGCAATCAGAATATTGATTCTTTTTGCATACAGATAAGCCTGGAGCTGTAACAAGCCCAGGGTTTCCTAAAACGGCTGGAACATTGCTAGGCTGTTTATCTGGCTGGGAGACACAAAGGGATTTCAGATTAAAAAGGAGTTTCAAAGCATCAGGGCTTACCTCTGTATTGAAAACATGTGGATCTGTACCAGGGTACGGATCCTGCAGCCACACAGATCCTGTAAATATGCATTGTCTGGCCGTGTGGGACAGATTTGTCCTCAGTGTAAGCGTGGGAAGCAGCAGAGCTGCACTGGAGATGAATGTGCCCAATTACGAGTGATAAAATCAGCCGTTGTTTGGGGCACAGAGCGCGGTGCTGAGGGTTCAGCAGAGCGGGAATAAACACCATATAACAAACCTCAAACCCTTCCCTGCACAAGGAAATTCAGCTCTCTAATTGCTTTTTTTTCCCTTTTTCCTTTTTTCTTTTTTGTCCCAGACAGTGTAACCGAAGTCAAGACAGACATTTACGTGACGAGTTTCGGCCCTGTCTCGGACACAGACATGGTAGGTGCCCCTGGCTGGTCACCTCTCGGGGAGGGGTGGCTTCTCCTCAGCTGCTGTGGATCTGTCCCACCCTCATCCCAGGACAAAAGTGGGATTTTCCTAAGTGACAAGAGCTGGTGGTAGCTCAGTGCCAGGGGTTGTTTCTCAGGCATGCTTGGGCTTCTGGAAACCAGTTGATAACTGGAGGAAGGCAGGTGCTCCCTGGGAAGAGGGGAGGATGCCAGAATCAGGCCTGGTTCCGTGGCAGTGAGAAGGATTCCCCATCAAACCATCCTCAGTGCCTGAACCGGAAGGGAGGCGAAAGGGAAAACAGAAAAAGCATGAACTGATTGCACTGTTTTGACACGTTCAGGGAAAATTATTAATGAAAAGGCCTGAGGTCTGAATTTAGGCTTGTATTCCCACAACAGTTTGTCTTCTAATTAAAACAGGACTGTGGAGCATAATTAATAGTGAGGTTTCTCAACAGCATTTCTTGCAGCTCGTATTTCACACGCACCCAGAGAAGGGCTGGCTGTGGGTGGTTGCTCAGGGGCTCCAGGATGCCACGTGAGGACAGTTGTGCATTCAGGACTGAGCCCCTCCTGATTGTCCAGCCCCTGCGGTGGCCTGGTGCTGGCACAGCCCAGGCTGGTGGTGGGCAGTCCGTGCCATGGAGGGAGCCCGTTTTGGGAGAGGGAGCAGGCTGGAGCAGTGTCCTGTGGCTCTCACAGCCCCTCCAGAGCTGCAAGGGTTGAATTTTCTGAGCTGGCATGGCCTGGACATCTCTCCAGCTGTCCCACAGCAGTCCTGTGCTGGCAAGCAGAGGAGCTGGGAGAGAATAAAGTCTGTGTTTTGTGGAGGTGCTCGCTCCATCACTCAAATCCGTGTTGCTTTGGGAAGACCACTCCCTCCAGGGTAGGAAGTTAAGTTGATGTCAGTGTAATCAAGATTATGAACCTCATCTGAGTTCTCCCTCTCTCTCTCTCCTGCTCTCCTACCACAGCAGAGACCCATAATATATTCAGCAATCGTAGCCCTTGGGGAGTATCTGATAATTACTTCCAAGGTGGAGCATATTTGATTAAGGGAGTGTGTATAATGAACTGTGAAGAAAAAAAATATGAGGTATTGAAAAGAGGAAGGTATTCTCTGCAATGTGATTTGACAAAATGAATTTAAAATTAGGAAGACAGTTAAGGAATAATAAGTTATTTCCCCTCCGCGTGCTTTCGTTCCGTGTATTTTACAAATGCATAGCGAATGCGTTTTAGCTCCGCTGCTGGAAGTGAGGGAGAGAAACCCCATCTCCTCGGGAGGCGTGGGGAGAGCCTGCTCTGGGGCTTCCTTTCATCTTGGGAGCGGGGAAGTCCCTCCTTCCCCGCTGGCATCTGCCTGGTGCCGTGCTCCCACCCCTCCCACAGCCATTGCTCCGTGCCCCGGGAAGCGGCTCCGGCGCATCCCGAGCCTGTAATTACGGTGATGGAGGAGAGGCAGGTGAAGCTGCCGTGGGGAGTGGGGGAGAGCAGCTGCTTACAAAGCATGGAGGAGGAGGAGGAGGAGGAGGACATGGAGACCTTTTCACTGAGGTGCTCCAAGGGACTCCTCACCTCCCGTTTAGTTTGGAGAGCAGAGCCTGATCGGACCTGACGCGCGCCCCGATGTCTTCGGTACTGAGCTCTCGCAACTTCGCCTCGGTCCCGGGGAAATTTTACGAAGGAAAACAGAAATCGAAGGGAATTTTTTTTGTTTCGTGGATGGGCTCTGAGGACAGGGTCAGTCTCGATGTTTTCAGTCGCTTCTGTAGGCAGAGCAGAGCATAGCACAGAACTAAGCGTGCTCCTTGGAAGGGGTGAGTTGGGAATGATGCTTTTGTGGAAAGAAGCCTGGAAAAGAGTGGAAGATTCTGAACGTGATTTCTCTTTTCTTCAGGAATGATTCCTGAGCATTAAAGAAGAAAAGCAGGGCCTTGGAAGTCTTTAAAAATGTTTTGCTTTTTTTGTCTGGCACTTTCTAAATAGGAACAGGGAATGAGAGAGCTCTTCTCCTGATAAGGACTCTTCTCAAACCTCCCAGGACTCCACACAGGCTCATTTCTTTGGGTTTATCCCAAGGAATTAACAAATTAAAGATCACTTCCATGAAGGGGCAAAACACTTTGTACCAGGCAGAGCCCATGGGAACGTGGAATCTCCTCTTTCCTTCCCCCAGCCAAGCTCCAGAAGGTTCATATTTGAGCAGGGGTGGCTCCGTGGCCAGGGAGCAGGGATGGATTTATTTATTGAGATGCTTCCATTCCTCTGCCATCTGCTGCAAAACCTGTAGGAATTTCTCTGTCCTATAGGGAAGCGATGCACAGCAGTTTTTAAGCGCTGCTGAGAAGTGCTGCAGGAAAGGAATCACTCACAATGATAAGTTTAGTTGGTCCTCCAGCCTCCTGGAAGGCATAAATAAAGACCACGGGTCTGCAGCAGCAGGGGGAGGAAGAACAGTTCGGACAGACAGGTTTTCCAAAGACCCCATCTCTCCCTAAAAGTGGTTGCTGAATCTGCATTCACTGAGAGAGGAGCTGGCCTTGGCTGCAGGGGTTCAAAGAGGTGATTTCTAACTGCCCCAGCTGGAATTTGGCCTGGGAAATGGGTCTCTGCACAGGCAGAGAGAAGAAAAAAGAGGGAAAAAAAAAAAAAAAGAAGGAAAGGGACTTAAAACAAGGAAAAGAAGACAAAAGAAAGTCACAGGATCTTGTCATGCAAGTCTGTGAAGTCCTCGATTGAATGATTTTCTAAAGGTGGCCTGGGGAACAAAATAACATTAAGACAATGTCATGCAAGTTTCTTTTTTTTTTTTTCTTTAATGAGCAGGGATATAATTACCAGCATCCTGGCCAGATTCCATCTCCAGGATCTTTATTTCTGCCTTCTAAAATACCAGTGTAGCTGCACATAATGGCCTTCCTCCCCTGAAACCCCTGGGTAGAGGTGGTGGTGCAGCAGGGCTGCCCCAGCTGTGGCCACCGTAGGCTGTGCTGCAGCTTCTCTGCAGAGCCCAGAAACTCTGACACACACATTTTGACATCACAGGCAAGTCATCATCCAAAATGTGGTGAATCCCATCTGCCCTGCACTGCTGTTTATCCCTGCTTCCTGTTGCACCACACTTCACGTCCCCCCAGGTGTGCCAAAACCCAGCTTGCTCTGTGACTGAAGACTCCACCTCTCAAATCACCTTGAAGAGCTGAGTAAAACACAACTTCTTTTTCTCTCCTCTCTCCCCCAAGGAATACACCATCGACGTCTTTTTCCGGCAGTCCTGGAGAGATGAGAGGCTGAAGTTTGATGGCCCCATGAAGATCCTTCCCCTGAACAACCTGCTGGCCAGTAAGATCTGGACTCCTGACACCTTCTTCCACAACGGGAAGAAGTCTGTCGCCCACAACATGACGACCCCCAACAAGCTGCTGCGCCTGGTGGACAACGGCACCCTCCTCTACACCATGAGGTGAGTCTGTGTCTCCTTCCAGGGAATTCCAGGTGCCTCTGCACACACAGGGACCTCAGGGTGCATCACAGTCAGGTTTATGCAGGTTCCCACTAACTCTGTTAGCAGATTTTAGTCCTACCCTGCTGCTTTCCTTGCTCTCTTTGTTTCCTCCCTATGTACCATCACTGATCCTCAGCTTGGCACATTTTTACAGGTGGATTTTTCCTCATCATTCACATTGATTTTTTTGCTTTTATGTGCTAAGGTAGAGGTGTTGGGATCCATAGTTTGTGAGGTTGATGCACCACCTGGCTTAATTTTCTTCCTGACCTGTGACGGGATGGGAATCAGGTATCCAATGTTGGTATGGGAACGTGTGGATGGGAGAATTTGTTATTCTCCAGCAGCTTGAGAACAGATCTAAATTTGTTCAGCATGTTAGAGCAGAACCATTTCACACATCTAATGAGACCAAGCTTGCTTGTAACAACAATGGGGTTGTTTTTTCCCACTTTGTGGAATAAAAAAAATCCAAATCTATGTGATCAGTGCACATCATTAGGGGGAAAAAACCCAACAAACAGCTAATTAAAAACTGTGATTTGGAGAAGCCAGGGTTGCAGGAGCCATAGGTTATAAATGAAACAACAAGCAGCTGATAAATGCATGAGAAAGGTACTGAGTTGGTTTTGGCAAGGTGTAAATCTTTGTTTTAAAAAATTGTTTTCTCTGTCTCCATCTCCAAGCCAAAACAGGCTTCATTGTGGATTCTGTGTGCTGAGATGCTGCACTTTCACCTCTGTTTCTGAGGACCAGGCAGAATTTCATCTCTTCATAGTCAAACTGGCTGTGAATCTACATGGTGTCAGCAAGTTTTACAGCCTACATTGATAAACAATGCCTTGCTTTTGTGCAGCAGTTCTCAGATATGAGCTAATCCTGCCAGTGCCCTGGGGGTTTAGGTCTCCACACATCAGTGATCTCACATTAAGGCAGATGGGGTAAATGAAGGGAAAAGCCCAAGTTGACTTAAGGGCTGCATTCTGCTCCCAGCTCTCTGACCTGCAAGTAGACAACTCACACTCCCCCTGTTTGTATCATTGTCTGACTGTAAAGTATTACAGGAGCTGCTGGCATAAGACAGCAAAAAAAAAAAAAAAAAGACTCAATTTCAGAGCTTTTATATCATTTCACTACTTCTTTATTCAGCAAACAGCCATTAGCTTCAGCAAGTTTTGTGTGACTAAGAAAGTATTGGATTTATTTTTCCATTCAGGGCTGGGCAGGTGCCAGGATGGCAGCAGCATCGTGAGGCTCTTGGGAATGAGCTTCTGGAAGAAATGAGAGTCTTGGGATTTTTTAAAATAAATTCAAACCATCCTTCAGTTTAGCTGTCTGCTGAAGAACTGGGGAGTGAAGGACCTCCTCTTACATGTGCTCCTGCCCCCCTTAGATACCTCTCTAAGGCTTTGTAAGAGGTGAGGAGCCCACTCAGAGGCTGAGGGTTGGATATGAGACCTTTTGCCATGTGTTGAACTGCACAGAACCAGGAGCTCTTGTGCACAGAGATCTTTTCTTTACCCGGTTTGTGAAGCCCAGGTGGGGCTCTGGGCAGCACCTCCTGGTGCTGGTCATGTGGTTAGAGCTGACCAGCTGACCACAGCATGTTGGGACAAAGCAGGGCTCCTCTGGGAGTGCAGTTAAACACGTCCAGGATGGGGTGTCTGTCCTGGGGCATCTGATGAGTCCCTTTCTTCCTCTTGATGCCTGCTCGGGGGCACCAGGGTCTCTTTTGAGTGGGGTATCAGAAAGGAAGATGCAAGGGCACAGACTGCAGGGTCAGGACCATGCCTCAGGCTCAGACACCAAATCCTAGCTGGCTTTGCCACTCTGAGGCACTCCCACCTCAATTCCCCTGTCAAATGATGATGAGGGAGGGTGTCACCCTCCCTCCTTAAGTGTTTTGAAACCTCCTCCCAGGAAAGAGCTGGAGGGAGTCTCTTGTCTTCTGTCCCAGAGATGCATTTGCTGTCCTCCCCCATGCCCAGGGACATACCTGTGTGTCCTTCTCAAAGGAAGGAGCAGGACCTTGAAGCCAAACTCACGCAGCTGACATCAAGTGCAAATACCAAGGGGGTGCCCTGCTGGCTGGGGAGGAGTTTGGACTTCCACCACATTTCCAGTGGCCTGGCAGCACTGCCCAGGTGATCCCTTCCTTGCAGGCTCAGTTTGACTCCCGAGAACCTCCTGCTCCTTTCCCTTGCCCCAGCCAATATCCTTGAGGGATCAGCTCTGCTGATGTGCAATTAGAGGCACGTCTCTCGCTATTTATCCTGCTGGGAAAGCCAACTTCTCTTAGTCAAGGCTTACAGTTATAGATGAACTTGCTCTCGTGGAACAGCAAGCCTGACACATGCATCCAGCAAAATTACACCTTGTGTGACAATATTTATAGCTCCTGGAGAGAGCCTCTTTATCACTGACCTGAGCTCCCAGGAGCTGCACAGCAGCTGTAGCCGAGCATCCAGAGATTTCCTGCAGTCACGGCACATCCTCCTCATGGATCAGTGCAGTGCCACGCTGCACACCCCTGACCTCTGACAGGCCTTGGCACCTGGGCCATGAAACAACCTTTGTGACCGTGGCACTGAGCTGCATTTCTCTATTCCCCAGGATTTCTGATCCCTCTGCATCTTCCCTGCTCCTCCAGCTGCCTCAGAGGGCACGGGGAGCACAGGTTTATGATGTAGCCCTGCCTCTGCAGTCTCTTCTGGTGGAGCTCCTGCACCATCCAAGTAGTTCACAAAAGCCCAGCTATGGTCTCTAAGCTCTGGTGTCAGACCTGAGTGCAACAACCTGGGAATTGTGCATGGATTTACCCTCATCAAGAGATTTTCCCATCTCTTTAAGGAAGAGACAAAAGCTCAGCTGCTGCAGCCATGTCTGGATGCACTCTCTGTCTCGAGTTGTGTGGGGCACAGAGACAATGTTCTGGTTCTTCCTGGCCTTGAAGCATATAAAAATAGTGAGTTTAATGCTGTGCTGATGGGATTCAACTTTGTGAATCAAGGCTTTAAAAAGCTCTTCTGCTCTTAACAGGGCCTGTCAGAGCGGCGCGTTGAGGCTTTGTGGTTATTGTCACAGTGGTTCCCAGACAATGTGTGCTCAAGTTGTGCACTTGGAGGATGTTTTCTTTACCTGTCAGGCTGTCACATTCACTGCGTGCCCAGAGACTCTGCCTCGAGAGCCTGTGCTGCTGAAGGCAACGTGCAGTCCTTGGAAGGAGGGTCTGTGCACCCTCAGGCGAGGCAGAGGCAGAGCAGGAGGGAAAGCTGAGCCCCCAGGACATGTGCAGACCCACAGGGGCTGTGGAATCCCAGAACAGGTCCTCTACCTACAGGGTTTGAGCTTCCCACGCTGCCTTTTGAAATCGCAGAGCTTTTGCGGTGCCTCTCCCTCAGCAAAGGCTTTGGGGTGTCTTTGCTGGCTGGGGGTTTTTTAGCCCCCAGGCAATTTGTGGTTGCTCCAGGCTTTGCAGCACCCTCCCACACGGTGGAGGTGCAGCCTCTCTGCGGGAGCAGCAGCTGGGACATCCCAGCACCAGCTCTCCTGGGCTGTTTGTCTGTGTCCCACACCAGGGCTGATCCTAGAAAACATCACAGATGGATCCAAGCAGAACAGAGCTTGGCTGGCTGATAAAAACACAAGCAGGCAACGAGAAGAGATTTGCTCCAACTTTTCCCTGCCAGAGCGGATCCAAAGGCAAAAATGATCTGTTTTCCAGGCTTGGCTTTGTGCAGGCAGACTTTTTTAAGGAAACTGTCCCAGGAGGGAGAAATCTTCAGAGAACACCTTATCTCACTGCATTTCTGCCATCACGGGCTGAAATCTCCAGGGGCTGGGGGAGGATGGAAAGTGAAATCAGTGCTTCCAGATCCAGCACAAGGATCCTGGAAGCAATTTGGCTTTCAAGCTCAAACCCCGGCAATTAAACCTAACCTAGATTCTCCCACAGCCTAAACCGTAAACACCGCTCGGCCCGACTGTGGTTATTAATGAACCTCCTGGAGAAGAAATCAGGACAAAACTCCAGCAGTATCCCTGGCATAAACAAAGCCAGCCAGGGTGCTGTCGTGTTTTTGTACCGCTCGCACGCCGAGGGATTATTACATTTGCGTCCCAGAAATTGGGCTGAGATCCTGGCTCATCCTGCAGCTGCACGCAGGTAACGACAGGGGCTCTAATGACACATCAAAGGCTTTGCTAAGCTCCCGGTAACCATGAGAACGCAGCTGAAGAGGTTTGTTATCCCGTCAGCCCTGGCAGGGGGATGTTTAGCCTGATTCACGCTTCTCGCCATTGTGTTGGCGCAATTCAAAGGACTTCCCGTGACTTTAAAGAGGGGGGGAAAAAAAAAGCACCGTGTCTGTCCTGGGTGTTCCACTTTTGGTGCCCAAAGTGAAGAGAAAACATGAGGAGTTTGGGGGTTGGCTTCAAGGCAGTTCTGCATAAGTTACTGCAGGGGCCTGGGACAGACGAGCCAAAGGATGTGAGTGCTGGGTGCTGTGATTTCTGGCAGCTTGGCTGTTTTTTACATGCTCTTTAGGCTTTCTAAGGACGTTTCAGGGCTCCTGGATGTGAATAGCCCATCAGGGCAATGAAGCAAAACCCAGTGGCTCTCTGGCCATCAGCCCCCTTGCACAGGATAAGGGGCACAGATGAGAATTTCTGCAATAAAGCCTTTTATCCAAATGCAGCAGAGGCTGTGGTAATAGTGTGGGAAGGGAGAGACGTTCCTTGTGGTTTGTCATTTTGACGTTTCACGTGTCACCTGTGAACCTGCTGACCTGTGGCTGGCTGAAGCTGCTGAGCCAGACTCATCTCGATGGAAAATGATGCGACTTTTCCTTTCTTTATTTAATTTCGGGAGACTTTAAAAACTCCTTCAGTTGTGGGTGGAGAAGTGGCAGATTGGATTGCCTTTCCAGTGGTTTGTTGATGGATTTATTGTTTTATTGCTTGCTGGCTCAGCTAATAAAACAGGCTTTGGATTTAAAATGCAGCTGCTGCATTCCCAAACATCCAGGGAGTCACCCAGCATCCACATGAAGTTGTCTCCTTCCCTTGACAACACTTGCTCTTGTTGGCCGTGGCCTGGAGAGGGCAGGGGGGTATGGCCAAGGCCAGTCTCTGCTGCTGTCCTGGTCCCCTCTGAGGCTCTTCCTGGCTGCTCTAAATGGCACAAACCCACCAGACCCACCATCTGTAGTCCATGGGGTCATTCAGCCTTATTCAGAGTGGCTGATGACCACAGACCAACACTTGCAGAGAGTGCAGTGGATGGAACAGACTTTTCTGGGTTTTTTGGGGTGAGTTCAGGATGCATCAGAAGGAAGGCACGGTCAGAGGTGAGATCCTTTGGAAAAGTCAACTTTGGGAACTCCCAGCTAAGAGCCTTTTGAAATAATAAAGCAGTGAGCAAAGTAGATGAAAAAATGGGAAGGTAAAAAGGAAAATTCTGGTGTGGGCTGCTGAGGGAGACAGGGGAAATGCATCAACATTTCCCTGACACAAGTGACAGTGACAAAATGAGAAGCAAAAAGTCCACTGCAGTTGGAAAAGACACAGAGAGAACTGAAGAATAAGATCTGTGAGAATATGCTTGACAAGTTTGCCAGCCATGAGCTCCCCAAGTGAATTTTGAGCTGGCTGAAGAGAACATCACAAAAGGAACAAAGGAGGAGCCAGGCAGTCGAGTCCACACCGAGCTGCCAGGTTTTCATACCTGCTTCTTGAAATCCATATTGGAAAAAAGAGGCATCAGAGCAAATGGCCAATTTGTTCATGGTGGCCTTTGAGTGTCCAGGAGAAAATAATTGCAACACTGTGCTTGTAGGCTTGTCAAAATCGCTCTCAGTCTTCAGTGAGTCTTGACTGAAGCCTAAAGGTTGGGTCTTCTTCTCTTTCGTGTAAAACAGGTGCATTCAGTGCAGTGATGAAGAAGAGATCATCAAGTCAGGGGGAGTGATTTGTCTCCAAGAGGTTGCTTTGGGCACACAGTGGTTCTTGGCTTGGCTGAGAAAGCCCATCTGGAGGCAGATGTGAAGCAGGCAGGACAGTCAGCATCCTGTCTGTCAGGGGATTACAGGGCACAGATTCAGGAGGGACTGGCACACTCACTGTGATGCCTTTTCTTGGTCTTNCAGGAGAGGTCCTTGGTCTCTGGTGCACTGAATTGCCAGATGTTCCCAAAGACTGGGAGAACTGGGGCTTCAGCCCCTGCTCTGAGTGCTGCAGGGGCTGCAGAGAGTTTGGGCCACCCAGCTCTGCCCCACAAAAGTTACAGCAGCTTCCAGCTCTTCTTCTCTGCTTCTTGATTTAATTCCTCTGCCTTTCTCGTGGGGTTGCCAGCTTCCCTAAACCCTCTGGGCACTGCAGGTGAGGCTGGATGTGGGTCTGAAGTCCCAGGGTTCCTTTGCTCACCTGGCAGAGCAGAACTCAGAGGTGATGGGGAGGTTCCAGAGCAGCCAGGCTGCAGCAGTGCAGGGTTTGCTGCCTTGCTCCCTGTGTGTGTGGTGTCCCCTCTCACAGCACCACCTGCCACATGCAGCCACTGTCACTGCAGCTGTGACATCCCCTGCCACCTCACAGCCATTCTGCTTTGTTTCCTCTGCAGGGGTTTTTACAACAATTTGTGAAGGGTTTGGTTTTGTCCACCGAATTTTATTATGCCAAATTTAAAAAACAGTCTTCTCATCTTTTTTGGTTTTTTTGGTAGATTCATTTAAGGACTGTCTGCCTGAAAGAAACAACCTTTATTTTTATTTTATTTCATTTCCTTTTTTAAAAAAGTTTTCTTCTTTGCTTTCAGCAAACAAAACCCAAAGCCTTTATTTTTTCAGGGTTTATTTTGCATTTGACTAAGCCTCGGCATTTTCTGTGAAGAATAACTTAGCTGAACGTTTTTCTAGCCGAAGGAAAACATCTCAATAGAAGCTTCTTGACCTGAGTTTTGCACGAGCCACCTTCAGTCTGTGCAGTTGCCCTTTGCATCCACATGTTGCTGCTGTCATGGTTTGTTTGCTGTTCTGCTGAGCCATCAGAAGTGAATCTTTTTTTTTTCCCCTACAAATGGCTCCTTCAGAGGAGACTGTTTTAGACATCTCCTGGGAAGTTTTAGACATCTCCTGGCTGCCTCTCCCTGGCTGCACGCTTTGCAGTGCTCCAGGAAGGAACACGAGCTCCCTTTTTTAGAGCCCTTTATAATGGATCCTTTTATGCCTGGCCCCGTATTCTGCAGCATGCTGCTTTTATGGCTGTGCCTCCCTCACAGAGCTGCCTCCTGACGAGGTATCCTAGCGGGATTTGGTGGATTTGGAGAGCACAGGTTGTCCTGCACGCCCCCAGGCAGCCCCAGGACAGGCAGTTCTGCACCTGCCTGCAGCATCCTCCGCAGTGCTGCCGGCGAGGGAGGAGCCAGGGGAGGTGGGATGAGGTGTCCCACATGGACAGGGGGGTGTTGTGCCCTGGTGGCTCCACGGGTCTGGCTGACTTTGGACAATCTGCCAGCCCTCAGCTCCTTCCAGAACACCAGGCCTGTTCCCTGGAAGCCCCTGAAGCCCTTTCCCTCTGCTTTCCATCGTGGTCCCTGAGGTTTCCCCCAGCCCCAGGAGCTCTGTTCACAGCACACAAACAAACAGCAGTCCTGGGCTCTGGCAGATTTTCCCATTGCACTGAGTGGGTGAGGATGAACTCGGTCTGTAGGGTTAAGTTTACACCATGGAAAAGGCTGCCAGATGTGCATCCTGCTGTCCTCTCCACAGCTGGGGGCTTTCTGCCTGGGGACCCCGAGGTTGGTGAGCACCTCGAGGCCTTTGTCAAAGGGCCAGGCCTGTCCCTGAGCTGCCCCTGTGCTTTGTCTCGCAGGCTGACCATCCACGCCGAGTGCCCCATGCACCTGGAGGACTTCCCAATGGACGTGCACGCCTGCCCCCTGAAATTTGGGAGCTGTAAGTACCCCCAGCAGCCTCTGCAGAGCTGTGCAGAGCTGAGGAGCAGCCCTTTGTGGGGCTGGTGTCACACAGTATTTTAGTAACTCTGATATTCATCATTGCTAATGTTAATGTGACCAGAATTTTTTTCTGGTATCTCATACATGCAATTCCTGCCATCATAATGTGACCAGAATTTTTTTCTGGTATCTCATACATGTAATTCTTGCCATCACTGGGTGAGTCTGTGCTGAGTTCAGGCTTACAGGATGGGTTAGACACCCGTGGGGTTGCTGTAAATTTATTTAGAAAGTAGCCAGGTGGGGATCAGTCTCTTCTCCCAGGTAACAAGTGACAGGACGAGAGGAAATGACATCAAATTGTGCCAAAGGACATTTAGATTGAACATTAGGAGAAATTTCTTTACTGGAAGGATGGTCAAGCATTGGAACAGGCAGCTCAGGGAGGTGGTGGAGTCACCATCCCTCAAAGTGTTCAAAAAATGTGTGGTTTGGGCACTTGGGGACACAGGCTTGGTAGTGCTGGGTTAATAGTTGGACCTGATAACCTTAGAGGTCTTTTCTAACATTAATGATTCTGTGATTATAAATCCAAGTTGTGCTTTTCCTTCATCAGAAGGGGATGCTGGGAAGACAGATTGGGGACAGCAGCGGTGGCTGCTGCTGGGTGTCCCACCCTGCCAGCCTGTGGAGAGCCTGAAATAGCTGGTTCCTCTGGCTCCATGCTCCAGTGGAGCCTACAAACCCCTTGCCCCTCTTCAGTCTGTCAGGCAGGCTGCTCTCAAGTGAGACTCTGGGAACCTCAGTCCCAGCAGCCAGGGATCCTGCTTTAGGGAAGATCTGCAGGCTGCTGGTGAGTTGAAAGCTGCTCCCAGGCTTGCAGCTGCTCAGCTGCTTGGGCTCCCCATAGAAGTTCCCTTATCTCTCCCCTGTGCAAATTAAATTTAATTTGTTTTTATTCCTAAAGTGAGTGGGAGCCAAGCCCCAAGACCCTGGTTCACCATGATGTGAAAATAAACATCCTAGCATGGCCCTGCCTGGAGTTTTTTCCAGGTCCAACAAACTGAGCACCACTCTGACTCTGTATTTATGTTAGATGAGAGTTTCCCACCTCCAGCTAAAGAATGAGCCCACACCTGTAACCCCCAGAGAAACCCCAACCTTCCCAAACTTCCCTCCTGTAGCCATTTGGGAGCTAACTGAGGACAAAGTTGAAAAGTTTGATTGGCAGCAGAAGAAATTGTGTTTATCATGTGCATCTGCTCCCCTGCCTCATGACAAACTGTACCCATGAAAGTGGATTATTCAGAACTCCTAAATTTCTTAGGCAGCACCTAATTAAATGTAGAACTCGTTGCCACAAGACATCACTGAGGCCAGTGAAATAGCAAGCCTTAGAGAAGGATGAATTATTAATGTTAATTGACCTTGTGAGGAGGGATATAAAATCTCCTACCTCAGGCCTAAACTCTGGGATTATTACAAGACTTGCAGGAAGGCAGATTACTCCACATCTAATTGCTTATAATGTTCCTTGGTGAGGAAAAGAGATTAATGTGTGTATTTCTGCTGGAACACCCTTTGGGGTTATTTTTTTACTGATTTGACCTCTGAATGATGAGAGTTTTGAGACAAGGAGCTCAGAAAGCTGCCCCTGGTTAACATTAATGTGACTTTTTCTAAAGTACCCACACAGCATCTGAGCTCACCTCTCCTGTGCTGGAGTGGGATTAAACCAGTGTTTTCACTAAAAAAGCCATTGACAGCTGGAAGCTGCTCATTTTCAAGGAGCTTCAAGTGGGTCAGATTTGTAATTAGAAGGACAATGCCAGTGCCAGACACAGGCTGCTCAAAGGATGCTGGGTTTGCCTCACAGACCATTTTCTGCTGATCCCCACAAGCCAAGTGGCTCAGCAGTGGCCTTCTGTCCCTGGGCCACCATGGCAGCCCCCCGAGGGGGGAAGGCAGAGAATCTGCAGGTGAATTTAGGGCATCAGGCATTCCAGAGAGCTTCAGCTGCCCACCTGCATCATCCCTCGGGCCAAGTGCATCAAAGGGATGGCTTTGCCTCTCCCCCTGCTCCCTGGAAGATGGATGTGCACTGCAGAGAGCTGTCCCTAAGCCATCACAGGACATTTGTGCAGCAGCTAACTGAGACTAGGGGAGCAGGAGATGCTGCTGAACTCACCAGCTCCTCTAAATGTCCACGAGCTGTCCTTGTTTGGATTGGGTTTTGCATTGCAAACGAGGCATTGAGCTGAACCAGAGCAGCTGCCTGCTATTAAACATGTTCCAAGCATCCGTGCCACTCCTGTGTGACATCAGATACCCTTGTGCCCCAGACAATATCCCAGATATGTGGGTAACTGAATTACCAGGAATGATGGCAGTGAAACTGTGGGCAAGTTCCTTTTGTAGGCTGAGAGGGGATGGATTGTGAGTGTAGAGCAGGAGGTGTTGCCCATCAGGTGAAAGAGCAGTGGCAGAGCTGCACAAAGCTCTGAAGGAGGGTGGAGGGCTCCAGAAGCATGTCAAGAGCTGGAAGGAGGGGTTGGAAGAGCAGAGTGTTGCACAGGGGGTGAGAGGTGCCAGCCTGCATCAGGAGTGCTTAGGCAGCACTCTGGCCTGCTGAGAAACATTGGCTGATCATCAAATCCAATTCCCCCCTCTTTGCACAGCCCCTACTTAACACCAAACAGGTTTTCCAAAACCTACAGTGCAGGGATGACAGGGGTTGTTTTGAAAAGATCACAGGAATGTGCTGTTCTCAGGACACAATCTTCCACAAAGCAGGAGCTGAGACATTTCTCTAACAGACCTGATACATTGCTTGACCTGACCCCAGCCAAAGAATTCCTTCATGTCTTAACAGGAGAAGGTCAAAATGAACCAAAGGCTTGGTTTAGTGGACTTTGTTCTTGCTTAAAAAGCTGGTGCAGAGTTGGGTAGGGACAGGAGTTTTGGGCATTATGGGAAGAAATAGCTCCTGGCAGAGTCTGGAGAGACTCAATTTTTGGATAACCATAGGACTGGCAAAACCAAGAGCATGTGGGCACTCTTGAGAGGGGGACTGGCTGTGAGGACAGAGCAGGGGCTCGGTCACAGACACAGGGAAAAAGCATTTTGGTGTGAGAGGACACCACCTCCAGATCTGAGAGTCCTGGAGAGGGTTGCTTTTGAGTGAGGATAAAGACTTCAAACTTTTTAACCTAAAATTTAGCCCCGTTTGCATTCAGCCTTTGTTGCCAGCTGCTGCCAGCAGGACTCTCCCTGTCCCTGGCATGGCAGGGCTGTGGCTGTCCTGCTGCCCCAGCATCCTGCTGCCCTGGATGGCTCCCTGTGTTGTCCCTGCTTGGAGCCAGCCCTTGCAGAGTCAGCACGTCACAGGGCCAGCCTGTCTCTCAATGACAGAGCTCTGCCCCTCTCCAGCTCCCTTCCAAAAACCCCAGCTCGCTCCTGCTCGTTTGATTTAACAGTTGTTGATCTGCCTTGGTCTCTGGCCATGCTTGGCTGTGCTCAGCCATGTGGCTCTGAGAGATGCACAGCAGAGATTAATTTGGCTACAGGCTAATTTTGGTATATTTTAGGTCAGGCAGAAGCACAGACCTCGTTCTTCTCCCCCCTCTGCAGATGCCTACACGAAGACAGAGGTGATCTACACCTGGACCCTGGGGAAGGATAAATCCGTGGAAGTAGCCAAGGGTGGATCTCGCCTGAACCAGTATGACCTGCTGGGCCATGTGGTTGGGACAGAGATGGTTCGATCCAGCACAGGTATTTGTGGGACTGCAGTGTGGGCTGAGCTCCTCCTGGGATGAGGTGGACCCATGGGCTTGGAATGCCACGATCTGGAATAATTATAGAGGCAGCCCCGGACCAGAGCACCTCCTAAGCCAGGAGAACGTGGCTGGTGACATCTTCAGCAGTCACCAAGAGGCAGCAAAGAGTTTGTTTTTCAGTGGTTTCCACTGAAAAGAGCCTGATTGCCCACAGTCCTTGGGAGAGCTGATCTCAAGCATCTCAAAATGAGCTGCTGTGTGGAAAATTTGCCCCGCATTGCCCAGCTGGTTTGTGGTGCTGTGGGTTCATTTGTCTTGGATTCCTTTCCAACCCCTCAGGAAAGCGCTGCAGGCAGGGGAGGCGAAGGCAACAAAATGTTCAGTGTGATTTTCACTGCGTCTGCTTGCACAAATATTATCATAACTAATAGAAGATTATCCCAAACAAATGTTTCCTCTGATTAATGACCAGTATTAATCATCTTTCTCTCCCATCTGCTGCTCCTCCCTTCCCCTCTGAATCCAGGTACTGATAGCTTCTGTTATCTCATGTGTGTCTCTCATATTTCTTTTTTTTTCTCCTTTTATTTTTTCCCTCTGTATGCACCAGTAGTTCTCTCATTTGAGGATATTTCCTCTCTGGTGCACTTGATTTTAATAGTGTCTGTCTGTAACAACTCATTTCACCTCCCTTGGGGAAATGTGGGGAGCCCAGGGAACTAAATGTCATAATATCTGGCCCATCTCTCTACTGAAGTTGTAGTAAAATGTACAGATGAATAACCTGGAGTGGTAAGAAAGCTGCTAAAGGCTCCTGTGTGTAATGATTTAGCAGAGCCACACTCACAACAAAAAGGCACTGTAATCCCACAAAATACTCAAAGCTTTCAGGGGAGGGATAGGACATCGAGGGAAAATAGGGACAGCTGCCTCTTTGGTTCACAGGTCAGACCTCTAACAGCACAACTTGCCTGGATTTTTGAGATGGTTACAGTGAGGGAAGGTGGGATATTTTCAGGATTGTCACAGAAAATAAAATCCTGTGTCCTGAAAATCCTGTTAAAGCACTGTTGGGGTCTCTCTAGGCTTAAGGGATTTTACCCACAGAGTGGGATGGGAGCAGGGTCAGGAGAGACCCCCAGGGGCTCTGGGGCGAAACAGGGAAAGATTTTATTGCCTGGTTGTTGTCGTTGGTTTGCCTTTGTCCCACACCCGTTTCGTAGTGAATTAAAGCACACTCAGGGAAGCGTTTTGAAAGGACAAATGTGGTGTGAAAGGTGGGGCACACACCTGTGAGTGCCTGCTGCACCCCTGCACCCCTCCTGCCCGCCGAAATCCCACCGAAAAGCTGGGAAGTTTGTCCAGGACGGATCTCTAGAGTGGTCAGCTGGCCCCAGGCTGGGGAGCTCCGTGGCTCAGCATCCCTCCCTGGCTGTCTCTGCAGGCGAGTACGTCGTCATGACCACGCACTTCCACCTCAAGAGGAAGATCGGGTACTTTGTGATCCAGACCTACCTGCCCTGCATCATGACCGTCATCCTGTCCCAGGTGTCCTTCTGGCTGAACAGGGAGTCCGTCCCTGCCCGCACGGTTTTTGGTGAGTCTGGGGGCACAGGGGCGTCCTCTCAGGCTGGGGAGAACGGGAAATGTGAAGGGAAGTGTCGCTGTGGTAGCGAGCACAGAGAGAAAACCAACACAGATTTGGTCCAGCAAGAAAGGTGAAGTGTCTTTAATTATATACAGCCCATTTTGTACGTTAGTATTCTTGCATGGTGTAAGGTCATTGGACCTTTGGTCATCCACCTCCTGAAGTGATTGGTCAGTTGTCCCAACACCCATTTCAAAATATTTCTCTAGTCAGTATCATAACAATCCACAGGTGTAAGAGAGAAAAGAATAGTTTACAGAAAACCATAATGTTGTTTTGAATAACTTGCATGGGATAGACAAAGCTCTCATGAAATGCTGCAGCCTCACAAAATGCTGCAGAAAGCTGGAAAGTCTCTCTGCTAAAGCTTTTTAGCATCCATAAGGAAATAGACTGAGCATCAGAGCTGGTCTTTCCCAGGCCCTGAGCAGCATTTCTAAGCTGCTGGCCATTCCCCAGGATAGCTTTCAGTGTGCTCCCTGCTCCCCCTGAATCGCTGCAAAAATACTCCTGGCCATGTCTCTGCCACAAGCCAAGCCATAAATATTAACAGTAATCAAGGTATTGATCATCTAATTATATGCATTTGGCCGTGTCTGCTTATCTGTGCTGGCTTGAGAGCTGAGCAGAGGACAGGGACACGGGGAGGCATTTAAAGCCCTACCTTTGAAATTGCTAATGTGCCCCTGGTCACAGCTCCACATAACAAGTTCCTGGGCTGAGGCAGCATAACTGCACGGTGAATATAGTGTTATTATTTCCTTCAGCTGCTTTCAGGTCCCCTCACCGAAGCAAAGTGCCAGGCTGGCACTGCACATATATTAATAGCTTTTACAAGCATTTAATAACAGAACTGCTTTGTGCTTTCCTGTCAAGACCTTTAGTTCAGGATCTACACAGGCACGCTCCCAGAACAGGTGTGATGCTGCAGGATTGTGCATCCTGCAAGTGACATTGCCCAGCAGATTCCACTGAGCAGAGAGGATATTGGACAAAAGTCCCCAAGCAGAGAGGGGATATGTGGTATCATATGTGATTCCCTCCTGTGTCACCCTGAGAATTGCAGTGAAATGGGTTTCCTCAAGCAGCAGCTCAGATCCAGCAGGCAAGAGCTGACTGAAAAATTAAAACCTACCTGTGTGAAAAATGTCTTTGCTCCCAAATTGCCTTGCTTTCCTATTAAGAAAATAATGAGAGCTCCAATTGTTTATCCCTTTTTTTTTTCCCCCTCAGAAAGTATTGCCGACAATATTGAATTGAAACTCTTAAATTACCAGGAGTATGGCTTAAGGGAACTGAAAATTAGTCAATATTTTTATAATGTTTGTAATGCATTTTTAATTGAAAAGCACATTATTGGGGAAAATGGATGGTAATGGTTGCTTGCGTTAATGAAAAAAGCTTTAGAAGACATTTTGCAACAGATCATTTTTGTAAGATAAATCATTGTGACATTTTTTCTGGCAGCTTAGGCAGGCCACTGACAGCAGGACCCAGGATCCCAGGTGTCCATCCATGCAGGTCACAAGACACTATTTCCAAAATCCTGAGAGAGATGTGTTGGATGAGTGGCCAGTTTCTGACCCTCCCCGAGGTTCACAAGCATCTAGCTGTGCTTTTTACTGTTACTTTATTATTTTTACTTTGCTGCAAAAGCAGCTAGAGGCTTCTCCATGACATATTCTACATGAGCTGGGTTTAGCATCGTGCAGCTTACCCTGCCAACAGATAAAGAATGCAGTGCAGGTGCCTCCCTGTGAGCTAGGGCTCTTATGGTGAGCAGAGATCTAGTCACTGGAGTTTGGGGAAGGTAAATCTCATCCTCATGAAGATGTTTGCCATTGACTGCACTCAAAACTGAACCAGAATAATGCCCTGAGCGACCTGAAGCTGGCCCTGATTTGAGCAGGGGTTGGACAAGCTGTTGCCCAGAGAAGCTGTGGCTGCCCCATCCCTGGAAGTGCTCAAGGCCGGGCTGGAGGGAGCTCTGAGCAACCTGGGATAGTGAAAAGTGTCCCTGCTTGTGGCAGGGGGTGGAACCTGATGGTGTCTAACCCTTCCAGCCCAGGCCATCCTGTGATTTTATGATTCCATGAGCCTGACCTCCTGCCCACCTGGCCTGTTCTGTCATTCTGTGAGTTGCACTAAGGACTTGTTCTGGGTAAGGCTCCCTTAATTACAGCAGGAACGTGGCTCAGGAAGTGGCTCCTACTTTTACATGAAGGGAGTGGCAGCTGATTTGAGAGCAGTGGGTATGAGTGCACGATCTCACACCGCCCTCTCGTCCTGCTGTGCCCCCACAGGTGTCACCACGGTGCTCACCATGACCACACTCAGCATCAGCGCCAGAAACTCGTTACCCAAAGTGGCGTACGCGACGGCCATGGACTGGTTCATAGCCGTCTGTTATGCCTTTGTGTTTTCTGCGCTGATCGAATTCGCCACCGTCAACTACTTCACCAAACGCAGCTGGGCCTGGGATGGCAAGAAGGTGCTGGAGGCCCAGGAGATGAAGGTCAGCCAAGGCTGGAGGGGAGGGGGTGGGGAAGAAACGCCGCACGAGGGAGCTGTGCCGGGCACAGCAGTGGGTAACGTGCAGCCCCACAGCACTCGGGAGGCTGGATGCTACTCACTGCCTTCCCAGCTCTGCTCCTGCCTGCAGCGGTTCTTGAGGGGTGGGGAGGAATGGCCTGGGGTTGGTTGGTGTGCTTAGCTGGAGGGAAACACCCAGGCATGGCTGCTGGCTCTTCCCTCTGTCCTCTGCACGGCCGTTTGCCAGAGGGAGCGTGGGCGCATCCATGCTTTGGGTTTGCTCCGCTGGTGGTCTTGTGTCTCCTTCCTTTTCTCTCCAACCCAAACCCCAAACCAATGAACCAACCCAACCCAGCCCTCCAGCCCCATTCCTTGTTGCTGGCATGCCAAATAACCCAAATATGCCCCAGGACACCCGCTGAGCCGTGTCCCCTGGCCAGCTCTGACGCTGGCGCCGATGCCCACAGCTGCCGGCAGCTGCTGCTCTGTGAGCTTGGGCACAGAGGGTGGGTGGGAAGCCAGCAATCACAAATGGCAACTGGCAGCAGATTAGTGCCTGGCATCACCCACGTTTTCCCTCCCTGCTCGGGATCAGCCTCTCTGGCAGCTTCCTTCCTGACAGGCTCTGCTACCCCTGCTCGTGCCCCCCTCCCTCTGAACTGATTTAATCTTGGCTGCGCAGAGAAATCGCTTACTGTAGCATGCTGCTCCTTGTTTATATTTATTGAATCAATTTGAAAATCAGCTTTGTCCTTGTTCTTGGTTCTGGAGCCGTTACATTTTTCTCCTTTGCATTTTAATGTGTTGTTGGAAATTGTTGTGGGGCTGTATGTTAAACACCTGACAGAACTGCAGCAACTTTTGGGAAGACAACAGCCAGTCATCTCTGATGTGGAGGTCAAAGAAGGTGAACAGAGCCCTCACTGGGTGTTGAATGCCTCTCTCTTTGTCTTTCTTGGACTCTCTCTATTTGTTTGCTTTTGCAGCTGTGGTCTGAGCAACAGACTCATGGCAGAAAGTGTCCGGAGGGGTCAGGTGATGGCCCTCCACTTCCATCATGAACAGTGATGCTAACCTGGCCTCTAGAGATGGGAGAAGCCTTTCCTGAGTCACTGGCATGAGTGAAGAGTCAGGACAGGTCCTCAAAGCCACGGTATCCCTTTCAGGGATAGGCAAACCAGCACAAAGTCAGGATTCACACAGCCTTGGGCAATTCTGTGAACTGGGCGGAAAAAGCAGTAAAGGCTCAAAAGCTTCAGTTTATCTTAGAAGCGGCGTGTTCCTCAATTTATTCACTGACCCAGCACTGCAAGGCTAACAGTGCTGAAACAATAGGGTAAGAGCATGCAGAATGTTCCTGCACATGATAATCAATCTAGAAAACAAAGCAGGACCAGGAATGTTTCAGAGGGGGAGCTCTCCGTGAGTTTGCTGCGGTCGGTGTCAGCCTGGAGAATCAGGAAGGGTTCCAAATTTGCAGATGCTTTTTCAAGCTAACTCTGATCTTTACCGAAGAAGGGAACCCACTCCCAGTCTCTGCAGCTCAGAGAGCTCCCTGAAGAGTGATGGGCTTTTCAGGGAGCTTAGGAATACGATGTGTCAACATATTTGCTTTTCATCTTTATTCCGATGAGTATTTCCAAGCAGTGAGTTTGCTACTCAATGGAGGTGCCTCACTGGCTCCGTTTCAGCCTTTAATTAGCTGTCCTTGAAACAATTGACAAGCCAGGTGGTTGAAACCACAAAAGGAAGAAGAGGCAGAAGAATAACTATTGGCATTTTGAAGTGTTCGTATCAAAGAGTAAAACTGCCAGTGACAAGCCCAGACTGAGCCCTGGTCTCTGGAGATCCTTCTCCCCAGCCAAAAGCAATGTTCTTTATTGGCGTGATGGCAAGGATCCTCACTCCAGGTTTGATTGCATGAGCATAAAAAGAAACCAATGTAGGCAGCAGGAAAGCTTCCCATCCCACTTGGACAAAATCACTGCCGTGGAAAAGCTGCTGGTGCCTGACAGACACCCCCAGTGTGTTCACTCTCCCTTTCTCCCCTTCAGCCAAACCATTGGTTTAGATGGGAACACCTGGGGTCTTTTTCAGGTGGAATCTAAAATGCTGGGATGATCTTGGTGAGTTGCTGGTCTCTGCATCATAAAATCATGATGATGTTCTGGCTGTAGCCACAGTTGGGTTCTGGTTCTAGCTGGGAGCTACTCTGCACATTCTCTGCAGCTCTCCAATAAAAAGCAGGCAGATACCACCATAGATGTCACTAAAAGCTCCCTTGAGCCTGCACTCTGATAAGATTTGACTAATTTTTCTTGGAACCAAAGATTTTCCAAGCCTTTCCTGCCTGCCACCAGTAATTGCTAATTGCTAATTGTAGATGAAAAGTTTATTTTCTTTTTGTATGGTAAAATGGCCGCAACCAGCCTAGAGGTGCAGATCAAACTGGAGAGAGATATTTGTGTCCAATGTGGAAAGCTGGTTAGGAAAGGAAAGGTGATTTTAAAAAAAAACACCATCAGGAGGAAGGTGTGAGATGGCAGAGAGGTGTGAGCTGAGTGAGAGGCCAAAGAGATTGAAAGATGCATGGGTTCAGTAGCCAGCAAAGCTCCCAGTCTCCAGCATCCTCCAAATCCCTTGTTAAAAGGATCCACTTCAGGACAGAAGGGCTGTGACTGGACAGAGAGATCCATCCACCATCCCAGCCACAGGAATGGCCACCTCTGGAGCCAACAAGGTCATTTTTTGAGTGGCTGTGACAGTGAGGATCTGAAGAGAGAACAAGCAACGGTGACTTTGCTGCTGGGAAACTGCAAGGATGACATTTACCAGTGAGTTTACCACAAAAAAAAGTGTTGTCTGTCCCTCAGGATGGAAGATGCTTTGGATTCTTGGAAGACACTTAAGCCCACTTCTGCCTGCAATGCCATGTCTGTGCATAAAACCTGATCCAGCTCTGTATCTGTGCCTGAATGACATTGCCCTGAAATTCTGGCTGTCAGGAAGCAGCAAAACCAGTGCAAGTGTCTGCAGTCAGACACGTAAAAACAGAACATGCTTTGGATGGAGCAATAATCCTGGATCTTTATTTTTGTCTTTGGACAATAGTTCTTCAGTGCATGGTGAAGTTAGGTCCAGGCTTTTGATGTGTTTTTCACTAAGAAAAACATGCATGAGGTGCCTTTTCTACTGACTGGCTAAAGCCTGGCCTTTTGTCCAACCCACTCTTCAGCAGTTCTCAAGTTTGCCCTTTGATCCAGCTCCCTTGGGAATAATTTTTCTTTCTGCTTTGTTTCTTTCCCTTTGTGGAAATGGAAATTCCTAGAGGAACCAGAACCAGACTTGACAGGCCACCATTTTCAACCAGGTTGAAGTCTTTAGGGCTCAGGATGGTTCAGACCCTTCTCTTTTTTGTCTGCCTCCCCGTGGTCAATGTGTTCTTTGCTGCGACTTTCCCTTGCTGGTCATGCTCTGCAGCCCACGTGTCCTTTGTTCTTCTGCACTTGCAGTCTCCATGATTTTCATGAGGATCTCAGAGGTCTTTTCCAACCTAATTGATTCTGTGATAACACTGCCAGTGATTTATGTCCTCAGCACCTTCAGTACAGTCCATGAATCATTCTTCAGCAGCATTTCACCCTCTTTCTCTCATTGCTGTGTGGGGTGTTGGGCTGGTTATTGACTCCATCCAACCTCTTTGGTTATTGGGCTCAGTCCCATATAATCTGAATTATCAAGTTTCTGGCACGCTGCAGGAGGGACTTTGGCTGGTGTAGGGAAGGTCTGACACCTTTGCTGCAACAGCAGCCCCAGTTGCTGGGCTTTGAGTTATGGGATACAAGTATATCAGAGACTGGAGCTGCTTGGGGGTCACTGAAGTGACTTTTCTCTAGAATGACAAGTGGCAAATGCTTGGGTTTCTCAAGTTTTGCAGGTATTGGTGACCTTAAGCGTTGCCTGTGAGGGAAATAGTGCTTCCAATCCAAATTTCTGGCCAAGGAGCAGGTAACAGAGAACTAAATCTCAAGCAGATCATAGGCAGAAGCAGCAGTTCCCATAATTTAGATGTTCAGTTGTTAGTTCCTCAGCAGAGAGCTTGAAGACAAGAATATTTAGCAAAAATACTATTATTTTCCAGTGTGTGTGTTGTTGAAGAACTTGTCAGACTGCACTATCCAGGGAACAAATTTATCTCTAGACCAGATTTTACAGCTTTTCCCTCAGGAGAGCAGCACAGGGACGTCTTTGTGCAGCAATTCCGTCTCCCTGTGCCTCAATGGGGCTCTAAGTGCAGGAATTGCTTTGCAAAACAGGTGTTTTAAATAGGACAAGTTTTCAAGGCAGATGTGAGGGCTCCTCCTGTTTATCTCTCTTTCCTCACAGAAAGGAATGGATGTGGAATTCCTCACAGATCAAGGTGCAGAGTGAAGGCTGGGGGCTACCTTGCAGCTGACAGCAACAAGCACATTTTGCTTTGTTTGATTGTCAAAATCTTGCCTGAAATATTTATCTATAAAGCACAGCCCAGCAAACAGGCTGAGCCATTTCTTCTGACATCTCAGGGGCAGAACACACCGAGAGCACACGTGTGCCTTGGTGTAGGCAGCGTGGGTGTCCTGGGTGCTCCCAGCTCTGCCCAGGGTGAAGATTCCATAGGCAGCTGGGAAAAAGGCCCTGGCTGTAGGCTCCCAAGCCTCTGCTCCACCTGAACAGCCTGACCTGAGGTCCAGGGAAGCCCAAATTAATGTCTGGGGACTCTGGATCACACTGATAGGAGCAGTAGCTTGCTGTCACCACTCACAGCATCCAGATTTGCCTGATTTTAGTCCGTTTCAGCTGTTTCCACATGGATCCACTTTCCAGACTCTGGGGCAGGAAAGCTGGCCAGGTTGGAAATGTCATGTCACTTGTATTCATCTTATTCCTCTAATGAATAACATGGCTGATTAATACTAAAATAATCAGTGCACTGCCAATTACGTTCTGCGAACAACAATCTGCTTTTCATTTCGTTACTGATTATTAATTATTTTATTGCCTCCTGTATCTGTGTTAATAAGTAATCATACTGAAGCATATATAAGTGTTTTAATAGGTGAAACATCTTCAGCCCTTTACTTGATTCTTGCCAGTTCTTTAGCAGTAAAAGTTCATCTGCTGTGCAAAGGGAACGCTTTAACGTGGCTCTAATGACTGCAGAATCCGATTCAGTTAATTGTTAAAGACCATAAAATACCATGAATATGGTCCAAACAGTGGTTTAGTCTGATCTGGAGTCTGAAGACATCTAGACCTCCTCCCAACAAGTTAATTTCTGTAATTGCTGGCATTATTACAAGGCTGCCTGGCTATGGTGTTATTGGAGAGGGGTTTAAACATTGCACAGGAGTCTGCTTTTAGTGTCCCTCTGAAAATCACTGTGGAAAATTCTCTTCCTAAGGTAACCAGGAATATATCCATGGTGATTGTAGACACATTTAAAATGGAAGTACAGCACTGAAAGCTAAAGCCCTGGGACCATCTGTGCAGAGCAGAGGCTGGGCAGATGTGGCCCTTCCAGCTCCCAGGGTAGTGTGAGGAGAGGGACGGGTCCTGCTGGCTGCACTCTGCCCTCCTGAAGTGCTTGCCTCGCAGGAACACGCATGACCATGCCCAGCACCCCTGGGAAATGCCTGGATGAGCCTCACCTCGTGTTTCAGTTGCTTTTGCATAGAAAAAAGTCATCCAAAGGCACACCTTGTTTGAGTTTAGAGACCAGAGTCCCACCATGAGGCATCGCTGTGGCTGGTGCTGGCTCCTGGTGTAGGAGCAGGGGGTAGCTGAGTGCTGGGGTGTGTAGGGTGCCTGATGCCTGGATGTGAATAGATTTCATTCAGTGAATGAATGAACTCTCCTTGTAAGCTTGGATTGCTTCATACAGCACAGTGCAGCTGGTCTCAGGTCCCTGGCAGCAGCACGAAGGTCCCCAGAGTGGGAGCAGCACCTCTCATGACTCCCTAGGTCCATCTTCCTGCCCACCCATCCTCGTGAACACCTGAGCTCTCTGTCTCCAGCATTTCCCCTCCTCCTTCAGTGCATCACATCTGACACACACAAGGGCTTCTCTTGTCATTCTCTCTGCAGTTTCTCCTCCCTGCAGCACAGATGCTGTCCCCCAGAGCCCTGTGGGAGGGGTTCACTCACCTCCCGTGATCTGCAGCAACCCTTGGGGTGTGAAGGCAGGAGGAAAGGCTTCCCTCTGCCCTGGAGTGCTGTGTCGAGCATTCCAGAAATCCAGGGCTGGTGCAAACGCCTTCCATCTCTTCTGTATCTTACCTGGGTGGGTCGTGAGGTGCTCTAAGGGTTCCAGAAGCATTTTGAACATCATGATGTTAAATTATAAGGTGTTCCTGTGAGGAACTCAGGGCACTGAGGAAGTGTTACAAAGTGGCATTGAAATACAGTGCAAAAATACTGCAGTGCTGTGGCCCACACTCTAAATTCCACTTTTTGCCACCAAAAAAAAAGAAATAAAATCAAGCTGTAATCCTGTGTGCTGTGTCCTCCTCTCACCTGACCCAGGAAGCAGCCAGCCAAGCAGAAAATCCAGTTCTTCCCCAGGGATGACCGCACGGGGTGTCATTCCTTTTTGCCATTCTTCTTTCACAAGGTACCTCCCTCCCTCCTCGGTCTCCTGCTCCTCACACCTTTCTCCACCTCCTCACCCGGACGAGCAGGTAAACTCAGAGGACAGAACGTTCTCCGTGCCGTCCTCTGCCACTTCATCACTGTTGGTTTTTTTCTGTTTGTTTGTTTTGTTTCCCCTTCCACCTCCCCTAGAAAAAAGAGCCGGTGGCACTGGCGAAGAAAACCAACAACACCTACAACATCGTGGGCACCACCTACGCCCTCAACATCGCCAAGGAGCCCGGCCTGCCCACCATCTCCAAGAGCGCCGCCGCCGCGGCCACCAGCGTGCCCCCGAAGATGCCCCGCCTGGAGGAGAAGCTCCCCGAGAGCAAGAAGACCTACAACAGTGTCAGCAAGGTAGACAAGATGTCCCGCATCGTCTTCCCAGTCCTCTTTGCCATTTTCAACTTGGTCTACTGGGCCACCTATGTGAACCGGGAGTCAGCTATCAAGGGAATGATCCCCAAACAATAAAAAACCGGTCACACAAACCTTCCATCAGTGAGCATCATCCCAGCAGGAATTCTCCAGGGCTTTCTTCTTTTCTTGTTTTGTTTAATTATTATTGTTCATTTGATATTATTATTATTAATAATTATTATTAATATTAGGTCACTCTTTTATAATGTAAACAAAACTGTGATTTTAATTTAATCCCATATACTTTGGTTTCGTTTACTTTGATGATGAAAGTTTAAAAAAAAAACAAACTTAAGGGATCATAACAAGTTGTGCCTCTAACATCTTAAGTCTGCTGTCACCCATCTGACCAAGTCACCCTGTGCTGCCATCTCTCCTCTGCCACCTCCTGTGGTCCCCATGGTCTTCACGCCTCTGCCATTTCATGCTGCCCCCAGGGGCTGCTGCTCTGAGGCTCCTGCTCCTGTGTGATGGGCTGCCCTAGCAAGGGGGATGCTCCTGGACACCTGGGCTCCAGGGTGTGCCACTCACTCAGCCGGGCTCCTCTTCGGTGCCTGGCACTTTGTGCCGGGTCGTACAGCTGGGCTGTGAGTGCAGGTGAGCTGGTCACCTGTGGGGACGAGGCAGCAGCGTGGCTTGGGCCAGCCTGTGGCCCTGTGCCTGCTGGGGCAAACCTACCACAGAGCCACTGCAGGGGTGGAGCGGGGTGGCAGCATCCTGTAGGTACTGCAGGTCTTACTCCTCTCTTGTCTTCACCAAACCCAGCCGGTTTCCTCTCTCGGGACAAGAGCAGGTGGGAAAGGCCCTGTCTGCCCTGTCTGCACTCTTGGGGCAATTCCTGTTAGCAGGAAGTGTGGTTCCTGCCAGGGAAATCATTCTTCTCAGTGTCAGGAAGTCGAGACAGAAGCTTTACGAAGCCTTGGAGGAGCTGGTGGCTGTGAGGCTGCACACATTCAGCACCAGGGCTGGAAACCACAGAGGTCATGTTCACATGGGTCGTCTGTCACTTTCTCTTGGCCCCATCCACTTCTTACCATCTCCTCTCTGTCCCAGCCCCTTCTTCCAGCTTCCCATCCATCTTGCTGTGGCTGCTGGGCAGCCCTCAGTGGTGTCTCAGTGCTCACACATGGATTTAGGCAGGGAAGCTCCCTCCTCTCGGGTCAGCCACGCTGATGGGGAGGAGCCCAGCCTGGGCAAGTCCAGCTCACGATCAATCCCTGCTCCGGTGCAGGATGTTCCCTATGAGACCCACCACGGGGATGAGGCAGGGGACAGGTGGACCCCAAGACTCTCCCTGCCCCTGGTGAGCTGGTGCATCCTCAGCACCACAGGAAAACAGCAGAAGGGGCTCTGGCAGAGCAGGGTGACACCGCTGTCCCATAGAGCCATGTGAGCCAGGTGCCATCCCACAAAGCAGCTGAGGTAAGACCCAGTTTAACACTGCACACTCTTCCAAGGAAAGCCCTCCAGTGCCTTGGAGAGAGGCTTTTTCTCCCCTCCTGACCACCACAGTGGACCCAAACCAGTGTTTGTCCCCTTCCCAGCAGCAGCAGCACAAAGTGGTGACATCCAAGCCATCTGTCCCTGGGTCCATGGGCACTGCTACAAGCAAGGACATCCTATGCCTGATGCTTCCATGCCCCCAGCCCGTGGGTAGCACAGTCCTGCTGCCACAGTGGGATGCACCCCCTCTTTCTTAGGCCTCCCTCTGCCCCTCTGGCTGCCCCCCAGAGCTGCCCCCAGCACATTTTGGGCTCGTGCAGCCAAGCCAAGGCCCCAGCACCCCCAGGGCGGTGCCTTCAGCATTGCTTTGAGCCGCTGTGCCAGGCTTAGTTCCCCCCTGCCCCTGCAGGAGCAGGGCTGAGCACAAGGCACAGGATTTGCCCCACCTGGAATATCCATGGGGGCGGCAGGGTGGAGAGAGGAAGGCCAGGGTGCTTTGTCCTGCAGCGTGGGTGGCACTGGTGCGTGTCCTGCCTGTCCCTTACCAGTCTCACTGGCTCAACAGCAGTGCAGTCACTCCCCCTGCACACAGCTGAGATTTGGAGGGGAGTTTGGAGATGTTTAGCCCAGTCCCAGTGTCTTGGGTCCACAAGCACACCCACATGGCTGGCTACATCGGGAGGAAGGCACCAGACTTCCCCCCAAGCTGCTGCTGAGGAAACCAGCTCTGTCCACATCCTCTCTCACAGCATCTGCACCCCAAACCGTGTCATTTCTACAGTGCCTTTCATCCCCAAGGGCTCCCTGGTGGGTGGGAAGGCCCAGGAGCTCCCCGTCTCTGCCTGCAGCATGGGGTCAGAGGAGCAGAGGGGAGGGTGCACCATCCCCAGCCCTTCTGCTGGGCAGGGAGGACATCCTGGCTTCTTTGGCACCTGGTTCTGCCTGGCTTGGGCCTCCTGCTGCTGCTGCAGCCACCCCACTGTGACATCCCAGCTGCCCCATCACTGCCTCGATGTGTCCCCAAGCCCCTCGCCCCCGAGGCACCCCGTGCTCCCTCCACACTCTCTCCAGCAGTGAGGTCCCTTCCTGCCACCCTTCTGCTCCCTGGGCTCTCTGGTGGGAAGGGCTACAGCTGTTTGTTTTGGAAACATTTTCTTAAATAAGCCAGATGAAGGGTGTCTCATAAACCATTCATGTCACTGTAACACTCAGGCCCGAGTGGATGGAACAGAAACCCCACAGCAAGCAAAACCAACACAATAAAATGGTCACAAAGAGTATGTTGTGTTTACTGATGGAATTACAGCAAGTTTATATACTGCATCCAGTGACTTAGCTGACTTAGCTGGCCCTGCTGCAGAGGTGGTTTCCTCTGCTAGCCTGGGAATTCCCCAAAATCCCTTCTGCCCCCAGAGCTGTCTGTCGGTGCCTGCTTTATAGAGCTCTCCATAACTTGTCAGGTCTTACCATCAGCTTCTCAGCAGCCCAAGCACCTTGGGACTGCCTTTGCTGCCTGCCCAGGTGGGCTCAGTGCTGTGGGGTGATGCTCAGATGAGGGGCTGGGTCTCCCTGAAGTGCTGGACACAGCACTGGGGCAGCACCTGAGCCTCCTCCTTCCCTTCCTGCTGTGATCCGACCGCTCTCGGGGTGAATTCCTGCCTGTCCCTCCCCAGGACACTGCCCACCGCTCTGGCTTGCCCGTGACACCCATCTGCTGGCTCATCTCTGCTCTCCCAAAGCCTTTGCCTGATAAGAGGCTGCCTTCCTGTGTCTGTGTGAGCACGCCTCAAAAGCCAAGTCTATTCCCAACCCAAGGCTGGCATGGGCTCCGAGTCTTTCTGCCAGCTGGAAGCAGAAATACCGGCATCCTTTGGTTAAAGACAACAAACCAAACAGGATTTCTAGTTTGGCTTCCAAGCAGGAAAGCATTTCGGGAAGATAGTTATAAATAAGTGGTTTAACATCTCCTGCCAGCAGACATCACAGAGGAGATAATGTTCTTTTTTTATGAAACTGTCAGTGACTCAAATTAGGACTTTTCCTTCCCAGTTAACACGAGGCTGTTGATGGGGGCTTCTTCTAAGAGCTTGCCAGGCCAGAGCTAATCTAGCATCAATTACTGGAGTTTTAGGCTTGCTGTGATAGCATATAAGGGCTCCATTTTTATAGCTGATCCTGTATAGAAATTTATCTGTATGTGACCACTGATGATCTAATCCACAGTTGTGCAGAGAGTGGACGCTTCATTTCACCGTGAACCTCAACACTCCAGGATTTCTCTTCTTCTGGCAAGGCCCAAACTTCCCTGACTTGATGAGAATCTCCCAGGCAGGAATTGGAAATCTTTGAGGGTGATAAAAATGATCTGTTGGTCTGCATTCCTGTTTTGCAGCTTGCACCACCTGGGAAACACAGAGTGCAGTCCCAGCCTGCAGTCACACTCCTGCTGGAAATGTCAGAGGGACATTTGGGCTCTGGTAGCTCACCCCTTCCCTCTTCTGAAACACATGGACAGCAGAAAGCTGAGCCTGGGAAGGCAGGGACAGCTCATCTGGGGCCCCTCAGCAGGCAGGGACAGCAGCACATGGTCACTGAGAGCTCCACTTTGGTGTCAGCAAGGAGAGCATCCCTGTGGGGTGACAGGAGAGGTCCAGGGCAGAGGTAGCCCCTCAGTGCCACCTCTCCTCCGAAGGGGCTGATGAGGTTACCCTCACAGAACGTCTTGAAAGCTCCTCAGACATCACCCAGCAGGGCTGTGACACTCCAGACAGAGCTTCCCTGCTCTCCTTTGTACACCCAGCTCAGCCTAAGCAAAGCTGGCTGCACCACAGCCAGCACAGCCCCCCATCCTGTCCCCGCCAGCTCGGTGGCACTGGCAGGGTCCCGGTTTGTTCGCTGCAGGACATCCCTGTGCAGGCAGACCCCAGGCTGGCTGTTCCCAGGCACAAGATTGTCCCCAGCTTGTCCCTGATAGCCCATCCTGTGGACACTCCAGACCCTCTTCCCCAAATTTTGTCCCTCCCTGGGCACACACTTCAGCCCACTCGATCAGACCACCTGTGTGGATTTTGCAGACTGCAGAGAAACATTTCCATGACTCCTGTTGAGGTTGGGGAGGGCTCAGCCAGGGCAAAGGACACATTGATGGAAACATAAATGCTCTATTAATATTAAAGTAGGGGAAAAAAACCATCCAAGCAACTCACCAATCCTCTCCATATCAAGCTAAACTACTTCTGAAGGTAGTTTTGGCAAGAGGCCACAGCACAGATGAGATTGATGGCTCCCAGGTATAAATATTTACTGGTTGACCTTGTTATTGTTCCATCAGCCAGAGGTTTTTACATATATATATGTATATATGTATGTATATACATGCTTGTGTGTATATTTATGCTCACAAACTCTTTACATCTAAACATCAAACCTCTTTGTCTTTGAAAGACAGAATGGCCACTTTTAGTTATTTTACTTCCCTCTCATTCTCTTTGCTAAATCTTCTAGAGTGAGGTGAGCCCTCTCCACTGGGCTTTGGGAGGCACAGGGAATAAAGGGAGCAAGGCAGAAGAGCCTCTCCCCACTCTGGGGGCTCAGTGCAGGTTTGTTGCAGGGACCAAGGTCACTGCTGGCAGTGCTGCCCAATATCTGTCAGGAAAACTTGGTCCCCAGTGTTCCACTGCTCTAACACAGCCCTCATCCTGCCCTGGACACTGGGATGTTCCTGAGATGGCTTTTTAACCTCTGAGTGCTGCAAGCTATCAGTCCTCACCCCACTGCACAGCCAGGGAATGTGCAGTGCGAGCTCTCCACCCTCAGTCTGCTTCAGGAGGGAGCACAAAACCTGGTGGGATCCACTCCAGCTGTCCCTGGCCACAGGAACACCGTGGCCTCTCCTGCCAAGCACAGGGCAGGGCTGGCACTTGGCCTCTGCTCTCTGCTCGTCCAGGTGGGATGCAGGGATGCCTGACTGTGTGATAACTGTGGGAGGTGTCAGCAGCAGCACAGGCTGCTGCTGCTGCTGTCCTGGTCTCAGCACGAGCAGGACCACACACAAGATGTTGGGTGGCCGTGGTGAGCAGCCCCTCGCAGAGGTACCCAGCATCAGCTCCCTCAGCATCACCCCAGCCTCTCCCCCTAGCTGAGAAGAACCATTCAGGCAGTGATCTTGCAATTTCACTTGTAGCTGCTCTGTTTCCTCCTCTGCTGCTGGAGAGAGGCTGTGGCATCAGCAGCGAGGGCCTTGTGGTGTCCTGTCGCTGTCGGGGTGGCCACGACATGAACCCAGTAACAGTTTCAGGCAAAAAGCCATTTATTAAATAATAGCAACCTCTTTTATGCACTTCTGTATGTTATTATTCATGTTACATATTCATTGGCTGTTAAATTACAACAGTAAGTTCATTGGCTATATTTACAATATACTACCATAGGCTACCTATAATGTAAGCATAAACGCATTCAGAAAAATCCCAGGTGCAGATGCGTTGCTGTTTTTCTCCCTCTATTGTTTTTATTTCTTGCCTCTGTGGATACTACATTTTCATGGCTAGAAGCTAATTGTTTTTCTTTTCACGGGGTTTTCTCACGGTCCTTCTCCAGCCGAAGTAACAGGCCTAAGCCATGATTTTCCAAAGGCAACAAGGCCTTCATTTTATAAGGTTTTACCTAAATGCCACACTGTCCCAGCCAGGAGAATGAAGGATGTCACCAGTTCTTGTCCTGGGTCTGTGCCTGCCTCCCACCACAGGAATCTGTGCTGCTTTACACACTCTTGGGCTTGGCTTGGTCCCAGCACTGGGCCTGTCATCCTTCACCACGAGTGGGGTGATGCTGGTTTTTGCTCATGAAGCTCTAGGACACAACATGATCTGGCTATTCCGTCCTGTTCCTCGCTGTCCCGTTGCCCACCGGTGCAGATCTCTCCTGCACAAAACTTCATCAGCCCCATCTGCCGAGAGAGGGAAGCCTGGATCCGGGTTTGCTGCGTGAATCAGGGTGCTCCCACAGTCTTTGAAGGCTCTTGGCTCTTCTCTTCAGTGCTGCTTGAAGGCCCTGTCAGCTTGATAAGACCATTGGCTCGTCTTGCACTGCGAGCTGCGCCCAGTTTCCCCTGAAAAGTCTGTCAGTGCCTCCTGTGTTCCTGCGAGGCTCCCAGCAAATGTAACAGGCAGTCGTACATGGAGTGGTTCGATTTTTGCAGCCACAAAAAGTAGGGGCAGAGCTGGGAAACCTGAGTCACTGCCACGCTGCCTTTGCCAGGCTGCATTTGGAGTGGAAGGGTTCCTCTCTCTGCTGTCACGAGGGAGTTTCTCAGCCCCCCCAAATCCTGCCAGGTGGCCTCGAGCATCCCTTCACCAGCCGGATTTTCACTGTCAGCCGACCCGGGGATAGCTGCAGGCAGATGTCCTGCCTGAAGGTGAGGGCACCAGCTGCTCCTTTAGGTGCAGAGAGTGGCACTAGCACCACGCCAGGGCAGCCCATCCTGAAAAAGAGCACACCCAGCAAATCACCGAGGAACACGATCATTGTCACCGCCTCGGGTCCAATCTGTGCCCCAGCACGTCCTCGGCTTTGTTTTCCATCTTGTGAGACTCTCTTTACACCACTATGAGAAAGGATCTAGCTGGCAGCAGTTTAATGCATGACAATCCTGTTATTACAGCTGTAAATAAGTAACAACTAGGAAAAAAAATTGCATTTTTAAAATTTTTTGTTGACTTTATTTTCACTATTGACTAGCTGGTAGCCACTTTCTTAAGGGATTTCTCATGGAAACTGTGACCTTTCTTCTCTCTATTTCTCTCTCTCTCTCTGTCTTTCTTTCTGAGATTTTTTTTCTGTGTTTCAAATGCTTTTTGGTGCAATGTTCAATGCCTGTTTGTATTTTTGGATTGTATTTTTCAACCTTTGCTGGAAAAAAAAAAAAAAGGCCCATTCTAATTGGCAGGATTTTTAGTCCTGCCATTTTTTTCAGCTTTTAGCTTTTTCAGTAAGTTAAAGCAACAGAAAAATGCCTCAAAAAAATTACAGTGAAGTTCTGAGGAGAGATTAGAAAACATCAGAAACAAGAAGTACATGAGTAGGATCAGCAAGCTGAGTGGAGGAGGAGGAGGAGGACTCTTGTGACACCTACTAACCTCCTGATGTAGCACACAAGGTGGGACTAGACCTCTTCACTGAATTAAATCACTCTGCTTTTCCACTCTACCCACTCTCTCGAACTCCAATCGAAACAAATAAAAATTCATATTTTAAAAAAAAATCTGGTTTTTGTCATCGGTTATTTTCCATGGTCTGCTCCTCAAAGCCAAATCCCCTGGGCTTTGGACCACCTGCCCATTTGGGGAGTTTGTCCCACTGACAAGCAAACGAGGCACCCATCAAAAAATAATGTTCTGGGGGAAAGTAAAAGCGCTTGGGAATATTTTCTGGTCCCCATTGTGTCATGTTTAAAAAGCTTTCCCTTCCAATGACAGGGGAGTGGAGGGCACAAGGTTTGTTCAGTCAGACTGGCTGGGGATTTTGGGAACCTACTCCAAGACAGGGTGGTGGTGGTGGTGTGAGCAGTGGGAGAGGAGTCTGAGGTGTGCTTTGCCCTCACAGTGGGTGACCCCTGGTCAGACACTGCTGTTCCAGGGAGCTCTTGGGCATTTCTCTGTGTGCAACATGAATCAAACTTTCTGCTTCTCCAGGGACAGCAAGAAGAGACTTGGCCAAGACCTAATCTGACAGAGGGCAGGGTTTGATGGAATATGGGAAGGAATTCTTCCCTGTGAGGATGGGGAGACCCTGGCACAGGGTGCCCAGAGAAGCTGTGGCTGCCCCTGGATCCCTGGAAGTGTCCAAAGCCAGGTTGGATGGGGCTTGGAGCAACCTGGAATAGTGGAAAGTGTTCTACCCATGGCAGGGGGATGGAATGAGATGAGCTTTAATGTCCCTTCCAACCCAAATTGCCCATGGTCCAGACACCTTTCCTGCAGGGAGTTTTGACTGTGGCTGCCCTGTGGGTATTAGATTTCCACATGCTGTGTTTAACAGCACATGGCTGGCCATGCCATGTCCCCCAGACAGTGTGACGTGCTCAGTGTGTGGTCTGCTGAAAGGGAAGTTCAAGGTGTGGGGGCTTCCTTTGGACACTCCACTGCATCTCCTTGGAGCCATGAGATGTTATATTTAGCAACTCATGGAAAGAAGGATTTTTCTCCCCGTGTAGAAAGATCCGAAATTAAGTAAATCTCTTCAAATGCAAAAGCAGAGGACAAATCACCTGCAAGAAATGCTGAAGTTCATCCTATTGCATTAAGCTTGAAACGTCTGCTTCCCTGACCCTTTTCTGCATTTTTGGCTACTTTTTAGTCAAAAATATTGATGGTTTACCCAAATCTGACATATTTGATGAGGACTTCCCCTCCCCCCCCCAGCTACCAGTGGGAAATAGGAGGAGAAGAAAATAACTCCAGTGACAGCATCAGTTGTTTTCCACGCCTGAAGAGGGAACGGAACGCCCTCCGCCTTCCCCGGATTCCCTGAGCACCATCTGTATGCTGCACCAGGGACTTGCTGGCGGGACAATATCTCCAAACATATTGCAACCTTGGACAGAAAAAAAAAAAAAAAAAAAAAACAAAAAAAAGTAGTTACGCATTTGAATTTGCTGCATTCAGCTGAATCCTCCTCCTTCCTCCGAGATTCGGATGACAGAGGAGGCTTGGGAGAGCTGGGGCTCGCAGCTGCTGTGGCAGATGGAGAGTTATCATGGGTCTGAGCAGTACAGGCTGCATACTTATGTCTTCCTGAGGAAGGAGCAGAGCTCGTGGCCTCTGCAAGAGCAGCCCACCGCTGTTTGAAACCATAAAAACTCGAACCTGAAGTTTTCACCCCTTTCCCCACCACCCTGCCTCCCCACCCCGGCCTGAGTCCTTCCCTAATCAAGACTGCACAGGGTTGGTCCCAGCCTGAAAAGATCTTCCTGACTCAGAAGACAAAAATAAACAGCCATGTGAAATGCTTCCTTGCATTATCACTTCTCTATGTGAACCTAGAACAAGGACCCTGAAGAGGAACAGAGCGTAATTGCAGTGTCCACAGAAAAGAAATAGTAATGAAAACAGACAGAGCCGGGAGAATTGGCAGAGAAGAGGCAGAGCTGAACAAGTATTTATTACCCCAGCACTTAGTGCTCAGGCTGACAGGTGTCTCAGGAATGCAATAGCTGGGTTTTATTATTAGGTGCTCATAACACAGAAGTGCTCAGGGTGAGGGGAGGGCAGGACTGCTGATGTGTGGCTCCTGAGCACCAGGAGCCGATAATTCCTCCCCTGTTCCGGGCTCTAATATGGCCAGTGGGGATGGCTCAGCCCCACAGCCCCGTGAAGGAAAGGATCCCCCTCGAGGCACAGTGGTTTTCTTCTGCCTTCAAAGGGTTGCTGTTTCAGAATCCTCTTCTGCAAACCAACTCCTCGTGAGGTGGGGTGAGTTCCCCAAAGCCGGCCCTCACACATTTGGGGTGGCACGATCAAAAACCCCAGCGCCAAGGCAGGGTTCCTCCTGCAGAAGGAGCTCTCTCCTCTGCTTCCTTCCCCCTCTAGGACAGGTGGGTCCAACACTGCACTCCCATCTGCAGGGCTCTTCCCAGAACTATGGATGCAGAATGGTTTTTGCCTTTTTTTCTTTTGTATATCCTCTGCATCCTTCACACATGTATTTGTAGCTCTGCAGCCTATTATCCACAGCCACAAAACACATTCCAAGGCCAAAAAATAGCTCTTCGAGACGCATTTTTAAAAAACAAAGTTTAGTTTCCATCTGAGGCGGGGAGGATTTAGAGAGGGGGAAATCGCCTCGCCTCTTATGTCTCTAATTGGTGGTTTTTGTCAAATATGCTAATTTTCTAAGCTTATAAAACTGTATTCACCCCGTGGTGGGGGTGGCATTTTGTGGACATTTTCCATACCTGCCCCTGGAGGCCTCCAATAAAGAGGAGCATTTCTCTTACCTCCCATACTAATATTACCTCAGAAGTGTGTTGTTGCATTTCCAGGTTCTTCAAGGCGTTGCCATAGCTGGCTGCCCTGTGAGCCAATCCTTCTTTATTCCGCAAATCCTCCTGACCCAACGCATCCATCAGCAGCTTGTCAGCAGGAAAACACGGCTGGGGGCTTGGTGGTGCACAGAGAACCCCCTGGCCTGGCAGGGTTGTGTATTCCCGGGATCCATCCCCTCCTTGGCAGCTGCGGCGGCTGCACGGGGGATCCCAGGCTCGCCCTCGCGTCCTCCTCCATCCCTGGGCCACAGCGGGCTCTGGGCTGTGCAGGGGACTGGGTGATGTGCCCAGAGTGGTGTCAACCACAGCAAAACCCCACAGCAACACCCCACAGCCACAGGGAATGCCCCCATGGGCAGGGCTCCAGGGGAAGCAGGAGCTGCTCCAGCCCTGCTCTGACCCCAGGGAATGGCCCCATGGACAGAGCTCCAGGGAATGCCCCCATGGACAGGGCTCCAGGGAAAGCAGGAGCAGCTCCAGCCCTGCTCTGACCCCAGGGAATGCCCCCATGGGCAGGGCTCCAGGAGAAGCAGGAGCAGCTCCAGCCCTGCTCTGACCCCTGGGAATGCCCCCATGGACAGAGCTCCAGGGAATGCCCCCATGGACAGGACTTCTGGAGAAGCAGGAGCAGCTCCAGCCCTGCTCTGACCCCAGGCAATGCTCCCATGGACAGGGCTCCAGGGAAAGCAGGAGCAGCTCCAGCCCTGCTCTGACCCCAGGGAATGCCCCCATGGACAGAGCTCCAGGGGAAGCAGGAGCAGCTCCAGCCCTGCTCTGACCCCTGGGAATGCCCCCATGGACAGAGCTCCAGGGAATGCCCCCATGGACAGGGCTCCAGGGAAAGCAGGAGCAGCTCCAGCCCTGCTCTGACCCCAAGGAATAGGAGTGGGAAGCTCCTTAGGTCTCCTCCTTGGACAGCCCTGCAGCGTTACCAGCAAAGCTGGTGTCTACCCCGTGTGCTGCTGTGGTCCCTGCTGCAGGGGAAGGGTCCAGGTGGGATTCAGGCCTCCCCTACCCCTCACCCCAGGGCTACAGGAGGTGTCCTGCCGTGAGGATTTGACACAGCCACAGGGCACTCAGGTGGGACAGGGGATCAGCCAGCCTGGGAACAGCAGGGACCCTGAGCCAACAGGGCTGTGCCACCCCCATCACCACCACGTTCGGCAGGCAGAGAGAAAATCTCTCTGAAAAACAGCCCCGGGGGATTTTCTTCCGAAGGGGAGAGGTGCAGGAGCTGGCTGGGCATTAGGTACTTTATAAAAGCGCTTTGGGATGCCCCATAAATAGCAGTGGAGGCAGTGGCAGCGGTGGTTTCAGAGAGGCAGGACTGCAGCAGGGATAGTCCAAGGACACCAGGGAGGACAGGCTGGGAGGAAAAAGCAGTATTTTGTTTATTACACCGATAGCACAGCTGGCGAGAAGAAGCCAAGCTTTCCGGTCTATAAACCCTCCTTGGGATGTGGTGCTGTAAACTTCAGGCTTAGAGCTGAGCAGAACTGGTCTGGGGTAATGCTGTTCATGAGGCAATCAGAAGGCAAAGGCTCCCAGCTCCCAGCAAAGTGGCAACTTGCTTGGAAGGGGAAAGGTGCTTCTTCGGCTTCTTTGCAGAACAGGAGGCAAAATTGTATTGCTGAGATTATTCAGAAAAGAAAGAAAAGCAGGTAGTGATGTGGATTTTTAAAGAAAAAAGGACAAAGAAATCAGTATAATATAGAAAAATCAGTATAAAAATCAGCATAGATATCAGTATAACGTAGAAAACTCCTCTAAAGCCAACACACAGTTTTCTCAGTATATGAAGGCTTTACACTTGCCCAAGAAGCCTGGGAGCAGTAAGTCTATGGTGTGACCCCAACTCAGCCATACATCAGCCCAGACCCGTGCTGGAAATGACCATACCTCACCAGCCCATCTCCCAGCATCCAAAGGAAGCTGCTTAGGCTCCTCTTATGGTTTCTCTTTGCTACAGTGAATTTTTCAATATCCATGGCAGGCTGCAATCCCCAGTTTGCCTGTAAAACTAGCCTTTGCCTTCTTACTGCCTTATTACACCCAGCATAAATCAGGAGGGGTGGTGAGACAGGATTGATAAGGAGGATTTATTATGCTTGAATAACCAGCTATAACCACTCATTGCTGAGTGAATCCCCCTCCCTCCTCTGGGGAACAGCTGCTGCCAGAATACAGTCACTGTCAAGTGTGAACACTCAATCAGCTGGGACTGGGGAGCCTCACTCACATCCTCATTGTGGGCAGAGGGTTGGGTTCACCTGGCCATGGTTATCACAGAATCACAGAATGCTCTGGGTTGGAAGGGGCCTTAAGGATCATCTCATTCCGACCCCCCCACCATGGGCAGGGACACCTTCCACTGGAGCAGGTTGCTCAGAGCTCCACCCAACCTGGCCTTGAACACTTGTAGAGATGGCAGTGATACAAAGGGAAGCATCTCTGAGCAACTTTCCCTGTCCCAGAGATGTAGAGGTTGATTTAGAGGTGAAAAAGCCCTGAGGTGGGGTTCACAGATGTCCCAGGTAAGGAGCAGAGATGTGCAGAGCTCCCTACTCAAGGATGCTCCAGGGTACATCATTTGCTGGCCATAAGGAGCTCAGGGTGGCCAAAACTTGCCTTTCACCCACAGCAGCCTCTCCTCTCCCTTTTGGGTTGCCATGCAGGCAGTGTGATGCAAACCTGGGAACATGCTGGTGGTCAGCATCTCACTGGGAACACCTGCTGGGATGAGCAGGCAGCTGGGTGGAAAATTCAGGGTGGAAATCAAGTGAAGTTGTCCCAGGGCAGGTCTCCTTCAAGGGATACGGAGAGGAGGTCAACATGTTTGGTGATTTTTACAGAATTACTGCTGGGGAGCTGGGTGAATTTCCCTTCCCTTGCCAAGTTTGGAGAGTAATTGTTATGCTGCTTGTTTGGCCTTTTTGCAGTCCTGCTGTCTGGGGACCTCATTTGCGTAATTTTTTCGGGTCCTGGCTAATAATGACGTCATGTGAAACCAATTCATTCTGCTGGACTGAGAGTGGGCTTCGTTGTCATGGTAACTTTTGATTTGGAGGCTTGCAGGAAAGAGACAGGTAAGTGCTTGAAATTGCCATATTTCAGCATGGTTTCAAATGCCTTGGACGTCTGAGGCCCATTTTCCATAAATGAAATTTCAAGCCTTGTTGAAGTACTTTGTAAACAAAATTCATTTATCGCCTGAAGAAAATGGAGGGGAATTTAGCTGCAGAAAATACTTTTAGAAAAAAATTAAGGTTTCATGAAGCACTCTACAAAATAATGGGAGTTAAACACAAGCAGAATGTGCTAATGCTGCTTTGTTCCCCAAAACCCAGCCCTGGAGAGAAGTGATCCTTTGCCTGTGAGGAGACAAGGTCCAGAGGCTCTCAGGACTGGTCCAGTAAAGCAACTTTTGTTCTGGGGAGGGTAATGAAGAGGGACAAAATCAGCTCTGATGGGAGCAATTTCTAATTAGTTTCAAACACATCCCCCACAAGTGTGCTGTGTTCTACCTAGTCTGAGTCAATGAGCCTCTCCGTTCCCAAAATTTGGGTCAATGTGTACTACATTAGTCAAAATACTCTGGAAGCCGAGATATTCATTCAGAGCTGGGTATCAACATGCTTGTTTGGAGCTGTGATTATGAGTGCTTGTGGCTTCTCTGGAAATCAAACGGGGATGATGATCCCCTCTGGATACAAGTTAGGCTGAAATGGGGCTGCAGGGGGATATTTCCAGCTAGGGAGCCCTGGGCTTCTGAGGAAAGGTTCCCAGCTTGGAGAGGCTGTGTAAAATCAGCAAAAGCTGTGCAGAGCTGATTTCCTTTCCAAGTGAAAGCCAGCCTGGACCCAAAGGCATCCCACAAATGCTCAGCATTTGGCATCTGGATCCGGCCAACGCTCTGGTGTTGGAGCTTTGATTCTGTAGCCCCCTAAATGTTCTCCAAGGGGACATCCAGGGTCTGTGAGTGCAGCTGTTTGGCCAGTCAGGGTGTGAAAGGAGATGCTGGTGCATTGCTGTTAGCAGGAGCTGGGTTGCAGCCTGTCTCCAAACCCTCTTCAGCATAACTTAGATATTCCCCTGAAGTGCTGTGTCTCTTCCTTCGCTTGGAATAGGGCGGCCACTGGGGGGAACTTCCCTCCAAAGCTGAAACAATCCCCTGGCACCTAAACCCTTGCATAGAAAATGTCATTTTCTTCAAGGCAGGTGGTAAAAGAAGCTGTTTAAGCTCAGCTGCAACTGGTGGTTCGGGGAGGGAGGGAAAGAAGGAGGGGGATAATGAGAGGAAATTAAGAGTTTAAGGCCAGTTTGGACAGGGCTTGGAGCAACCTGGTGTGGTGGAAGGTGGTCCTGATGGAACAAGATGGTCTCTAAAGTCCCTTCCTACCCAAACCATTCTGTGATTCTGTGGCTTTATGAAGCCCAGGTGGGGCTGCAGAAATCCCCAGCCCAGGTGCAGCTTCTTGAGCCCCACAGCTGCTGCAGGGAGCAGAGGAACCAGGTGGAGAACATGTAGGACATGGCTCAAGCAGAGGCATTTCTAGGGCCTGGAGAGGATTGCTGCTGCTGCAGGGCTGGGCAGAGCTGGGATTGTTCTGGGCTGGTCCAGGATCCTCCTCCAGCCCCACGGGTGCTCAAAGCCCTTCCTGGGAATTGCACCAGCCCTGGCAAGGTGAGGGAGGTTCCCCCAGCAGGATGGAGTGTGGTGGTGAGGAGGGAGCTCGGGGAGGGCTGTAACCCCAGGGGAGAGCAGCAAACTGGGTCTGTGCTTCTTGGGCTCACAAGGAGCCTGTCCCTGGTGTGCAGAGGAAGCGCCTGAAATAGAAACATTTTTGGAAATGGCGAGAAAGGAAGGTTTTTGCATGATTCTAGCCCTTCTCCATGTGATTTGCTCAAACCTTCAGAGCAGTTGTTGCTTCTTTTGGTGGCAGAAGCTATTCAGGGAATTTGAACTGGATTTTTGCATCACTTTAGGTGCCTAGAAATTGCATTTATTTAAAGGAAATAAGTCATTTGCTGAAAACATGTTGTCCTGCAATGCAAAGGAGAAAAGGCAGGTATTCCTAAAATTAATCCAAAGTCAGTGCAAGCGTTTGCTGGGCTCCCAGTCTGCAGGCACAGCAGAGCTGCTAAACTGGGAGAGCCCAAAGCCTTATCTGAAGAGCGTCTGATTTCTGATAGCACTCGAACAGCAGATGCTTCCTGTGATCTTGGGCTCTCTTTCACTCTCATGCACCTCCCAGATCCTCACCAGAGTCCTCTCCCAGCCCCCAGTGATCTGTGGTGCAGGGATTTGCCTGTAGAAGCCATATCCTTGTGTTTAAGGATGCTCTCCCCCTGTGAGGGAGGCTGAGGGGGTCCCTCACTGCTCTCTGCAGCTTCCTGAGGAGGGGAAGCAGAGAGGGAGGAGCTGAGCTCCTCTCCCTGGTACCCAGTGATGGGATGTGGTTCGAAGCTGTTCCAGGGGAGGTTCAGACTGGACATTAGGATGCATTTTTTTATAGAGAGAGTGGTCAAATGCTGGAACAGCCTTCCTGGAGAGCTGGTGGATGCCCCAAGCCTGCCAGTGTTTGAGAGGTGTTTGGACAACACCCTTGACAGTTATATTCACTTTTGGTCAGCTTTGAAGTGGTCATGGACTAAGGGACCATTGTTGGTCCCTTTGAAATGAAAATATCTGATTATAATAACTCTTGATGGGTTGTTCTGTGATTTGGCCCAGCTGCTCCTTGAACTCATATCTGTGACCACAGAAAGGAGTTTCTTGTATAAATTGTGATATTAAAACCCCCACTTTGTTTAGATTGGGGGGCTGTGGTTTTCTCTTCCATTTGATGTCTCCTTGCATGTTTACATTAGAAGAGAAGTCAAACCCTTGGTCTCTGTCCCCCCTCTGCCTGCCTCACACAATTTTACACCTGAATTTTACACACTATTTTATAGAATCACAGAATGGTTTGGGTTGGAAGAGGCCTGAAAGATTATCTAATTTCAATCCCTGTGGGCAGGGACACCTTCCACTAGACCAGGTGGTCTTAAATATCTCAGTCATGGGGGCTGGGGGAGCCAAGGGCTCTGCACAGTGGCATCCCAGCCAGAATTCCCATAGCAGGAGCAGCCTGCAGCCCTCCCTCTGGGGAGAGCTCACCCCTCCCCTGGGTCTGACAGGCTCCAGAGTCACAACCTGTTGCACCTGAGGGCTTCCTCACCCCCTGGAAAGAGCTACAGGAGATCAGAGCCGGGTTTGGGAAGCTCTGTGTTTTGTGGGAGCCTGCTGAAAGGGAATTGGCACAGGACAGAACGAGGTTTATGTAACTGGGGGACAGATGAGAGCTCTGTGGGGCAGTGGCAGTGCCTGGAGGTGCTGTCCCTCTGCCCTGTCCCAGCTCCCCTGCTCTGCTGGGGCTGCTGCTGATGCTGTCAGGGTTCTTATGAGACTCTTCCCCCTTCTCTTTGCCCTTGCTCTGCTCAGCCAGGGCACTCCAAGCTCAGGCTCAAGGACTTCCATTGTGCTGCTCCTGGCTGCTGCCTGCCAGTCATGCCCAACTCCCATGCAGGGGGTTCTAAAGATGTAGATAAATATTTCTTGAGAGCAGAGTTCACTTTATTAGTGATCAGCACAGCTTTTCAGGGACAAAACACGGATTTAGAGCTTAATCCCTGGCTCCTGCTGCGCTGCAAGCTCTCTCTAAAACCTTTGTGGACACCAAGGCCATTTTGGAGTTTCAAAGTTAAACAATCCCTCTCTCCCCTGCATGTGAGCACCGGGGGGATTAGAGAATCAAAGCCCCAGTTGTGAATATATTCTGGTTCTCAGGTGTCTCCCTGCCTCGAACCTGCTTGTGTGGCATGACTCCAAATCTTCCCATCTTATTTCCTGTGCTCAAGGCTAGAGCTGGACAGGGAAAATCAAAACAATCACAACCCTCCTGATGCATGAATGTGTTGTAAACAAAAGGGGACGGTGAATTTTAGCATAAATAAATATTAATTTGGGGGTTTTTTTGGAAGCTTTTCATTTATTTGCCATCTGCGATTCTTCTGATTAAAAAATCATCCCGTCATCTGATCCAAGACAGCAAAGGTCTGGCTGGGGCTTGGCTGGCTCACTCTGTGGCACAGAGATCACTTTGGAGGCAGATGAACCCCCTGGTTAATTCGTGCCCGACAGGCTGAAAATGGCTCATCAAAAGTATCAGGCAAAGAGCTAAAAACTCAACGGGGAGAATTCAGCAAACACAGTCAGACCCCAGAGCAGGGTTCATGCCCCCTTTAGAAGTGGGGGTTCAGATCAGCAAAGCCCTTGCTCGGAATTGCACTTTCCTGGCCTTGCCTGAAGTTCTGGAAATCTCCTCCAAGCACAATAATCTGATGTTGGAGAGAGAGAGAGAGAGAGAGGGGGAGAAGACACAAAAGGTAAACAGTAAATCAAATGTGTGAGGAAGGAAAAAATCAGTGGACAAAAGGCTTTGCTCTGCCAGCAGCCAAACCATTCAGGCAGCCACAATAGCTGCTCCCTCCTCACCCTGTGCACCCCAGCCCTGGGCATTTGTGGTTATTATCTCTGCTGGCCCAGGCTGGTGTTGACAAACAAGAACCCACGTAGCTGTGATTTTCCGTGTGTGCACGGGCAGAGGGGAGCTGTCACCTGCCCCTCGGTGCCTGCTTCTCTCCCTGTCCTTGCTCTGCTTTATTCCCGTGCAACAAAATCCTGAATGGTGGCAGGAGATAAATTAAGTGTTCAGAAAACTATTAGCACAATCAGGCACCGAGGCACGGTGCAGGGGCAGAGCTGAGGGGTCACTCCTGCGAGGGCTGGAGGGCTCTGGGTTTTGGGGAGGTTTGGCTGGCGATGCAGCAGGTCCTCAGGAGAGGAAGGAGAGAAATGCAGGGAGCCAGGAGTGGCGGTGGCTGCTGCCATCAGCTGTCCTGTGACTGGCTGCCCAGATAAGGGAACCTGACAGCAAAGCCTTTTTTGGCTCCTCTTCTCCACCCTGAGCTGCCGTGGGAAGCAAATCCCAGCCCTGCCAAGGCAGAGGGGGGAGTGAGAGCCTGGGAAAGCAAATAGGCGAGAGGACAAGGGTAATCCATGAGAGGTGGCTGAATTATGGAGGGTTCTGGAAAGGGGGGATCTGTCCATGCACCTGCCCCTTTCCTCAGCATCTCCTCTGGGAAGATGGGGAAAGAGGCACAGCAAGAACCCGGCTTTGCCTACTGTGGCCTCCTCTAAAATGTGCTGTTACTGTGCAGATCTCCTGCCTCATGTACTCGGGAAGGAAATTTCTGAGGAGAACAAGGGCTGATGAGAGCAGTGCAGAGTTCCTTGGTGCTAAGGGCACACGCTGGAGATAAGGATTATTCCTTCCATTACACGGCTGGGGAGCTGAGCACTGAGAAATCCCCCGCAGGCTCCAATCAAGACAGTTCAGAGCTGCAAACAGCCCCGGACCACGATATTTCCCGATGGAAAATGCTGCTTCTCATGACAGGATGAGAGGCTGAAAATCTCCAGGGCACCTGGATGGCAAGAAATAGCAGCGTGGAGGGGGAAACAGAAGAACCCACAGAGTCAAGTCGCTGTCATTAATTTAATGTTTATTAGATGTGCTGGGAGGCTGAGTGGTCCATAGGTTCCCCTTCTGTGCTACTGTTCCCAGAGCACTCTGTTTATTCTTTAGCCCAGGTTTGGAGAAAAGCTTTTTACTTCCCCAAAATCAGACTTGGAGTCGATGTAAAATGAGATCATTACTTTCTTGCTGGCAGAGTGGTGCGAAACAATGGTGACACAAAAAATAGTAATCTCTGTAAAACCAAGGCCTGCTCTCGCCTGGCAGGTGTTATTTATTTTTTCCTAGCAGAGGGAACAAGAAACTGTAGCTGGAATCTCCAGTTGGCTTCCCAAGACACTGCTGTGACATTTTAATGATCTAATTCCCCTCAAAGGTGGCATTTTCGCTTGTTCCCCTGACCTATCACTGTACATTCGCTGTGAAACAAACTATCTGCTATCAGCCCTGACATCTCAGGCTCAGAGGGGAGAAAAATAACCATCTGTGAGACCAGTGCAGTGAATGGACTCTTCCCCCTGTAAATCCTTATGAGGCCACGGGCTCTGTGGGACCGTGTCAGTGCCATTCACCTTGGCAGGGGCTGTGACTTGGGGGGCACCTGTGGGATGTTCCTGGCCCATTAAAACTCTGCTCCTGCATGGCTAAAGTTGTTGTTCGTGCTGGGAGACCCTTTTCTCCTTTGCCTAACTTGTTTGGAATGTTGTTTGTGATGTTGTTTGTCATGGGCACGGCTTGGATGAGGTGACCTGCAGAGGATTTGGCTCTCAGGGTGCCCTGCCCCACAGCAAGGCTCTCCTTTCCGCTCTCTGGAGGAAAAACTGGATCATGCTGGTGTAAAACGCGTGCAATGAATAACACAACCACGGCAAAATAGTTTATGCAAAGCACTGATGTGGGAGAAGTTTCATAAGAGGTTTCATACCTCAAAAAGGCCTTTTGTCAAAAATAGAAGCATTTTCTGTAAAGGGGGAAAGAAAAAAAAAAAAAAATCAAGTTTCTTGCACAGTCTTCCTGCCGTGCTCGCGCTGTTCCTAGCTGCCATGGAGACCTCCTTTTCTCCCAGAGTGCAAGAAGCTGCTCCAGTCCTTTTGTGAGCAGGACAGAGGGCTCTCCTGTGAGGAGTGACTGGGCTGGGGACACCAGCTGCCACCCACTGGGGCAAGTGGCCCCGTGGCACAGCCTGCTGCGGGCTGAGCTCTTTGCCTGGGCTGTTCCAAGCAGGGGCTGCTGAGTGAGCCCTGCCCGGTGGGGAGCAGCCCAGGGATGGGTGAGCTGCCGAGGTCACCTGTGAGGGAGCAGAGAGGGGAAACTGGCTGGGAAACTGTGTGGGGAAACATCCACCTGTGCCCCGAGGCTGGGACAAAGCACAGCGCTCGGTGCAGGCGCTGCTCCACCTGCACCAACAGCTGCTCCCCTTCCTCCGGCGAGGGAACAGGGACGCAGCAAAACCCCCCCAAAAAAAGGCAGGAAAGCGGTGCTCCTGCTTCAGAGGGGCAGAGCAGCTACAGGGACAGGAATGCAGGCAGGGAAACCAGGCCATGGAAGTCAATGCAAATGACTTTGATCACAGAGTTTCAAGCCCATTTGCTCTGTAGGAAGCACGGCTGTCAGCAGGGATAGGCAGTGAGAGGGGTGGGATCTCACAGCTTGCGAGATGAAATGAAGAATGTGGCAGATGCTTTTTTTTTTTTCTCCTTCCCTTAGCTTCAGAGGGCCCTCGGCATCACTTTAGGGACCCAAAGGGGGCTGATTTCAAGCTCCAGCTCCATGCCCCTGCTTCTCTGTCGAGTTAAGTGGCAGCACTCTGGGCGGTGTTGGTGTTGCTTCTGCAGGGCCATGAGGCCAGGGAGGGATGGACTCCAGGTGGGAATGGGGATGGAGCAGCTGGTTTTGGGTAGGCTTGGAGCACAGGAAACCCCAAGAATGCCCTCGGAGGTGCCTGGTGAAGCAGCAGAGCCCCTCCATGAGGCACAGGCAGCAGCATGGGAAGGGAGGGTGGTACCTGCACAGGGCTCTGCGCCCGCCCTGGGGAGCGCTCCGATGAGGAAAAGCTCCAGTTATGTCACTCATCATTTCTAGGCATTTTTAAAAAGAAATCCCTCTGGGGCAGAGGCTCTGTTTTCATTCAGAGCTGCACACGATGGGATGTGTGCCTTCGCTCTAGTTTCTGAGTGCCACTGTTGTTGTAGGTTAATTATCATTAGTAATTAATCATCACCACTCACAGAAAGGCTTTTCCCTGCTGGTCAGGAGTCACACAGAGCATTAACAGCTTTTTTTCCCCTCCTGCAAACACAGTTCTGGATTGATTCAGGGACTTTTCTGGCCTTAGCAGCTGCCTTGGAGCCTCACAGCCCCTTGGAAGGTGGTCGGGGGGAGCCTGGGTTGTTGTCCTACCTGGTGACTTTTTCTTTTTTAATGTAATTGAAATATGGTTAGCTAAAATCACTCCATGAGAAGTGTCACACAGACTCTCCTAGGCTAAGTCTTGTTGACTTTTTTCCTTCTTTTGATAAGTTTCTGATGCAGTGAAACAGCTGAAAAAAAAAAAAAAATTAAAAATCTGATGATGCATCCAGTGGCAACACATCAGTTTTCAAAGATGTAGCTGAAAAAAACCCCGAGTAACTGTAGCTACTGCTTTTGCCAGAATTGAAAAATAAAACCAAGACAGAGCCAAGAGAAGGAAGGTGGCATCAGGATGTTTCTGTGAGGGCAGGAGGGACCCCAGGAGACCCAGTGCCCTCGTTGTCCCGCAGCCCTGGGCACGGCCACGAGCTGTCTCCCGTGGCAGAGGGATGTCAGGAGCGCTGCCACTTCCAGCATCGCCCTCTCCGCAGCACTCTGGGGTTGATTTATTTTCTCCCTCGCAGATCCAGCCGCCAAGATCCTAAAACGGGTCAGGCATATGGGATCGTGGCATGAGCAACTCCGGCTGGCTCGAGCTCAGATTCATGAGGAACTCAGTTGCCTTTTTATCTTTTTCTTTTTTTTTCCCCCCTCTCCCAACTCCAACCAAATCCCAAACACAAATTATGGCACCCAGGCGCTTCCTGGTGCCTGCAGCTGCTCAGCAAAATTGACTTTTCCGTCAGCGCTGCCTCTCGGAGCGCAAACCTGGCAGCTGAGCACCGGACCCAGTTGGAGCCCTGCTTTTCCCCATTCAACAAAAGTTCAGCCAGCTCGGAGCATTTCAGACTCAGCGAATTATTTTCTGACAAAACCGTGGGTTTATTGGGAAATTTCCGGCTGGCTCTAATTGGGACAGCTGTTAAGGCGGCGGTTTTCACGAGAACTAAGAGTCGCTTTCAGATGAGCACAGCTCTTAAAACGGCTGCTGCTTTGATAGCTGCTCGTTGCCTTTCTTGTCTGATTATTGGGCTTAGTATCTCCCTGCAAGTTAAAAAAAAAAAAAAAATCCACTTTGCCTGTCTCATCTTTCTCTCCTCTTCACCCAATATTATCTCCTGCCCCTCCTCCTACTTCAAGGAGACTCTGTCAGTTTGAATTTGACCCTAAATCTGAGCTTTGCAAAAATTAACGTGCAGAGCATTTCAGATTAAGAGAATTTCTGTCTCTCTCTCTTTTTAGTTTTTAGCCCCCTCCAGGGTTCACAAACACTGTTGAGAAGTCAGAGTAAACATTTGCCTTGTTGCTTTAACGTGGGAGATCCTGCCAAGAAAATTAACGGGGCCTATCTCCGCGAAGGGAGAAAACTCATCTCCCTCTGATGGGGGTACTGAGAGGCTTGCTGGCTTTCTGTAATGACTTCGTTTTTAATTTAATTGTTTTTCTTTCCTAATCCCACATACATTTTTGCCATTTAGCAAGGAAGTTGAATAAAGCATATGAAGGTTCCTAAACAGCTAATTCAGTCGCAGAGTCTATGAGCTGGAAATTTTCTGTCCTTAGGGAGTTGTAAGGGCTTCACGAAAGCCCTTGATAGAACGAGATTGAATCTTGCTCTGATCTGCTGGGAATTCCCACCAAACCCACCTTGCTCCCCACGTGGCAATGGGAAGACCTGGAAGCCCCAGATATGTCCTGCAATACACTCTGCAGATAGGAAAATTGCTTTGGAGCAAAGTGAGGAATGGATTAAATTTGGTTCATATTGAATCAATTTTTTTTTTTTTTTTTAATATGGCTTTCCAGTAAAAGAGGAAAAATGAAAAAAATTCATCTTGTCATTTCAGTATGTTGTTCAAACCAAAACAGAGGTTCTTTTTCTACTCTTTTATTTAAAGAAAGTCAGGTTTTAAATGAACAATGGTGTGCTGAAGTGGAAGAACTTGAAACATTTAATTTAGAACACGGATCAATGAAACATTTTGGCATCCTTAAGCAAAACATTTTATTTCAAAACAGGTTGAAATAAAGTGCTTTGATTGCAGCTGTTTTTTGCTTGGGCTGTGGTTCTGTTTATCTTTTCTTCTCATTTAAACTAATTGCCAAATTCTGCCTATATTTGCCAATTAACTTGCTGCCTCGGGACTCTGTTGTGCACCAGATCTGCGGTTCATTTGAAATGAAAAATCTTTGCTCGCCAATCGTGTGCTTACAAGGAGCTAATGAAGGTCCCCTGACTTCTGGGTCCTGATGGGCAGGGTTTTTTTTTGGTTGTGCCTCCTGCCACTCCCCATGGGCAGTTCTGCTGCTGGTTCATAACCTGGAAAAACACACGATGCCAGCGCCAAGGCAGTGCCAGTGCCAAGGCAGTGCCAGTGCCAAGGCAGTGCCATCCCTCTGGGCTCTGTGCTGGTGCCTCCCCTTCTCACCAGAAAAGGTGCCCAGGCCCTATGGAACTCACCCCGTGCCTCCAGCTGCCAACCACAGCCTGGGTGGCAGAGGGAAGGAACTCAAACCAAGAGGAGCCAAGTTTATATTTAGAGCTGGAGGTTGCTCCTTCATCAGATTACGCCAGTTTTAAGTAGGTCAGGCGGGAGACCCGAGATATCCGAGTCCCCTTCAAAGGCATCCGTCCGTCACTTATTATTCCAGGCATTTCCCTTTCACTCTGCCTTCCCCTCACAGCCCCTTTGTCGCTGCTGCTGGGCTGTGCTGGCTCTCCCTGTCCTTCCCAACACTCGCTCCTTTCATTGCCTCTCCCACTCCTCCTCCCTCCTGGCTCTGGTACAGCCCTGGGGACAGCGGTGGCCTCGGCTGTGTCACCGAGCCAAGGGGCCACTCAAGGCCACTGCTTTGGGGTGCAGCCAAGCAGCTGGAGGCCAGAGGGGAGGCTGCTGGTGTGGGGTGCTCCTCACAGCACCACGTCCCTCCACAGCTGGGTGTTTTTAACCTGAACACACGCGGGGGTAGGGAAAAGCCAGCAATGATAGCGATAAAAACACCCAAAATGCAGAAGAATTCCTCAAACTTCCCTATTTAACCCCATTCTGAAATAATTTCCTGCCCTGATCAGCCTGAGAGCACCTGCCTGCTCTCCCCAGCAGCCCTGGCACTCAGGAGCCCATTCCAGCCCGTTTCCCCTGTAATCAATCCTAATAATAAAGGTTCTGGGCACATCCAGGGCTCTTCCCGCACGTTCCTGGGCTGCCACACAAACAAACGCACACGAGGAGAACGGCTCGTGGGGTGCTGTCACAGGGCTCTGGGATGCAGCAGCCTGTCACCTTCATTACCCACAAAGGCTGAAATCCCCCTCCTTCAGCCCGGGCAGGTCTGACAGGGGCGAGGGGATCGCGGCGGAGCAGACCCTGGGGCTGCTCCTCCAGCAAACACTTCACAATGCATTAAGCTGTGTTTTCCCAGCTGACTGGGGTTATCTGAGTGCTCATAATTACAGATTTTGCAGGGAGGTGGCAGGGACCTGGCACCTGGGAGAAGAGGAGTTTGGCTGAGGATGGGCAGTGCCCCGTGTCACCCATCTCAGCCTCCCAGTGCATCCAGCACAGGCTGTACTGGGGCTAAGGATGGTCCAGACCTTCCTGTCAGTCACCCCAGCATATTCACCAGCCAAAATCACCATCAGGTATCCCCACTTGGGGTTTTTTGAGCCATATTCTTTGCTCACTCCCAGTCTATTACGTTTTTCAACTCCCAGTGGAATTATTTTTTTTTTTTTAACTCAAGGCCTCCTTCAAGCTGATCACAAGGGAACGCTGAGTGCTTGTTTTTTAATATTCTGACAGGTGCTATTTTGCTATTTGCTTGTGATGATTCAGGACATTTGCATGTCTTTGTCCTTAATTAAAAAGCACTTCACCCTTGCTGCAGGGCTATGGAAGATTTCTCTTGATCTGTTCATTTTGGGGGACTTTTAATCAACGTATCCACTCTGTAGATGCGGGTGCCTTTCTGAGAGGGGGTGAAGCAGTGTGGAGAGCTGCGTGGGTGTAATTACGGCTTACTCTTTATTTTTTTTGGGGGGGGGGGAGAGAGGAGGGTGAATTTTGCTGCAGTTGAAAGGCATTTTCTAGCAGCCTCCTAGAAGACAGGAGTCCCCTGTCCACCAAGCACATGGGCAATGACAAAGGCAAAATTTGCTGCAAAGGCTGGAGCTGGCAGAGCTGCCTGGGGAGTCAGCGCTCTGCCTCCCTGACAGGGGCTCTGGCCAAGAGCCTGCAGATAAACTCTCCCCCAGCCTGCAGGACCTTCTTCAGACCCCACCCTGCTTGCTCAGACAGGATCTGGCTCAGCTCATCTCCATCTCTGCAGTGCAAACCCCCGGGGCTGGGCACGTCCCTCTGCGGTGTGTGGGACAGAGGGGTGTGTACCCCGTTTTCTGCATTTGGGGGGCATTTGGAGCATGCCATGGATGATCCTTGGTCTCCTCCAAACACCAGCATTTTTTGCAAGGTGAAAAGGCCTCACCTTTCACAGCAGGGCCTTTCTAAATGGCAGCACGTGTCGCCTCGGGCTGTCAGGGAGGCTAAAAGTGAGTTTGGAGGAAGGGATTCAGCAGCAGCAGCTCGGCCAGCAGTGACAAGTGCAGAGTCTGAAAGCAGCTCCCACTGTAGGGACTCCCAGGCCTTAGGGGAGGACACAAGGAGAGGGCAGACCCCTCCATGGATGTCCCTTGTTTGGGGATGGGAGGGTGCTGGCGTGAGACTTCAGGGACGCTGCAAGGCAATGGGATGTGAAGGGCTGGTGGGAGCAAGGTGCTGTGCTGCCCTGGCTCTTTGGCCTGAGGATGGGCAGCAAACACCCTCCCTGGACCTAGGCATGGACAGTCAGCCATGGCAACTCCTTCCATCCCCCCAGCAGAGGCAGTTTCTTTGCAGGTGTTCCCATCTGGCTGGATCTCCCTCGCAGGTGGGGCAGTGGGAAGGGTCTGCAGATGCACCTGGAGGGTGTCACCCAGGAAAAAGCACCCAGCCCCTCCTGTGCTGCTGCTCTGTCAGGGCCTCACCCCCATGGGGAAATGGGAACCAGGCTCTGCCTTGGGGACCTGAGCCTGCCAGGCAGCAGAGACCTCAGGGATGGGGCCCAAGGGAGGGGGTCAGTCCCTGTGTGCTGAGATCCCATAACTGCTGTCTGATATTCCAGCCTTAACACTTCTGTCTCCTCCTAGAAAATACCAGACTGAAAAACAGCTCCAGCAAGGCTCGGTGTTTATCTGTTCTGCTTTTCCAGGCTGGGGAGTACAGGCTCGTGGGAACCTTTGAAGATTATTTCTCTTCAGTTTTCTGAAGAGACTTCAGCCTCCTCTTGAATCTTTTCATTTTGCCTCCTTTCAACGCATCGGCCCGATTTCTCTGAGACTTAACAGCAATGAACAAGATTAAGACTGGAGCTTAGAGAGTATTAGGGGACGAGCTCTCCTTCCCTGACGTGCTGGCAATTGCCAGATCCTAGTGCCAGCATCCCTCTCTCGGAGAGGCGCTCCGCGTGCAGGCGTTTCTGCTCCGATGGCTCCGGGAGCGCAGGAGCTGCAGGGCAGCTCGTGGTGTCTGCTCCTCTGCGCTTCAGCTGCCGCTGATTGCTCTCGGCAGAGGGGCTGGGATGGAGGGGGGAAAACCAGAGGGGACGGGGAAGGTGGGTGCTGGACACAGCAGCGCTGACTGTTGGTGGATGGGGTCTGGATTTCCACGCGAGGAGGTGTGAGAGCAAAATCGCGGAGCGGGGGTACCGGGGTGAGGCTGGCCGTGCCCGGCAGCCACAGCAGCACGGCCCTGTGCAGCACAGGGTTGATCTAGGTCAGTGTTTCACGGGGGATCCTGGAGCTGAGGAACAGAGCAGGGCTGGCATCTCTCCACGAACTCCTGCGAGCACGGGCCGAGGAGCACCACGGACGTGGTGTGGGGGGAAAGGCTGCAAGTGGCAGTGCCAGCAGTGGAGAGCAGCTGGATGGGGTCTGGGCTGGGCAGTGGGACAACACCCTGATGGCAGGACCACGGGGGGCTCTCAGGGCTGCTGTGGGGTTCAGCTGTGCTGCTGAACAGGGCTCTCAGGGCTGCTGTGGGGTTGGGATGTGCTGCTGGGTCCCACCTGGGCCAAGAGGGCGTGCAAGGAGAGGCAGTGCTGTTGATTCCCCCATGTAGGAGTGGATAACAGCAGCACAGCACATGCTCCCTTCCCCCTGCATGAACGATGCTTTGGGACAGGGCTGGAACAGGATCTGCCAAGCTGCTCCAGGGAAGGAGCAGGCGCTGCCCCTGCCCTGAGCTGGGTGTGCTGGGGGGCCCACACGCTGGATGGGTAAAGCACCTCGGGGTCTGCCAAGCCTGTTCTCAGCTGGCCACCTCCCTGCTGAGCTCTTGCTGCTGCAGCCCTGTTGGGGTGGCACCCAGGGCCGCAGTTCCACAGTCCCAAGCACTGCCTCCCTAAAAAACAACAAAAAACAGCCCCTCCACAACGTGTCCTTCGAGTTCAGGCACTTGAGAGAGAAGGGCATTTCCCTCTTTTGCACAGGAACTTCATGAGGGAGGAAATTAGAGGCCTTGAAAATGTCTAACAGCTCCCAAGAAGGAAAGAGGCGTGAAAAACTGGGCTTGCTGCAGGCATCTGTCACAGAGCTTCAGAGTCAGTCCCATCACAGACAGCACGAAGCAGCTCCTGGGACCCCAGATCAGGCAGCACCTGCAACAGGAGGGACTGTGCTCTGCCTCAGAAAGGAGGAAAGCTCCTTCCCCTGTTTTCTCTGCTTGTCAACAGTCCTGCATTATCCTCGGGCTGACGAATTGTCAAACTGCCAGGCAGAGCCGGGGCGAGGGGAGAGCGGAGCGCAGGGCTCGGATCAGCGGCGGGAGAGGGCTGTAATTGAACATCCACACTCGGACACAGATGAGCAGTTCCCATTATTTACTGGTGTATAAACATTCCCGAGCCGGTGCAGAGAGGAGGCATTGAAATCCCCGCGCCCCTGGGCAGAAATGCCTGTGGGTATCAACAATAAAAGGCAAGCGTGCCTCCCTCTCTCCTTTTCTGAAATCCTGCGGGCTCAGCAGGTGCTGATGCGGCCTCAGCTGTTCCCTCAGGGCTGCAGCAGGGGAAGGGCCAGGCAGAGTCACTGCTGGCCACGGGGTTTGGATGGTCAGCAACACCTTCCACGTGTTAGCTCTGCTCTGAATCCCAGCCCATCCTCTGGAGAGCCCCAAGTTCTTCCAAGCTGTTGGGCAGCCCTGGCAGGAATCACTGTGCTGAACACAGTTTGCATCCCAGTGACAGTTTTTGTTGGATCCATGGCCTTCCTGGCTCCTTTTCCCCTTCCCTGACCCGCTGTGGCATGGGGTGACAAGGAGCTGTGTACCTCCATCCAGAAGCAGCCACGTTTGTACAGTGAAGAGAAGCAGCTGTTCCAGTTCCTGCAGCTGCAAGTCCCCAAAGTTTGTGTCAGCAGTTGCACAGTATTTAAAATAAGGATGGGAGTCATTCTGGGGTCTGAACTACCAGCTCATGGTCCTGTGCTGGAGGCAGGATGTCACATGTACGGATGGCATAGCTGCAAATTCCACTTGAAAAAAGTATTGAAACACCTCGTGCTCAATTTGCTGAGATTATTCCCTTTTTTTGTCAAATGCTGCCAGTTCTCTTCCCCTTCCCAGCCTTTCCCATGTACACTTTCTCTTTTTACATCTCAGTCCCTAGGAGAAGTGTAACATGTTCAGCCCTGGGCTGGGGAGGGTTTCGGGAAAGCAGAGCCATAAAAGCACAGGAAATGGCACCTTTCCCATCCCCAGGGTGGCAGCAAGAACCCTTCTGACACACAGGATCAGATCACCTAGCATTTGGTGATCTCTTTCCACTAAAAAAACTAATTCTGAAGAGGGACTGCCTGCAATGGAAGGAAAGTAGAGGCTCCTTCAGGCCTGACGCAGCAGCAGAGGATGAAGGTAAAGTTCTCGCTCCCGTCAACGCTCTCGTCACCCCCGGGACAGCTTGCACCAGCTCCTGCCACGGCCTGGGCTGTCCTCCCACACCCTTCACTCTCCTTGGGAAATATTCACGTCACATTTGTTCAGGCTCCAAACACATTTTTGTAATCTGTCAGCACTGCAAGTTCACTCCAGCACCTAAAAACCGAACTGTGCCCTGTCTGCTTCATCTATCTTTGCTGTCCGTAAAGGTGGGGAGGCAGAGCCCAGCTGAAGCTGTTATTGATGTCATGTGAGCCCAGATACAGCATCTGCTGCTGTGCCTGGCGAGCCTGAAAGAGACAAAACCTGGGTTATGTTGAACAAATGCCCTGGTAGAGTAAACAAATGTTTCTACTGCTCAGGACATGCCCCAAGTCAGAGAAAAGGGTCAAGCCTTATACGGGGTTTTTCATCCTCCAGGTTCTGCAAAGGAGCCCTGTAACCAGCTCCTCCTCAGCTGTCCTTCCCCACTCTCACCCAGGTCTGTCAGAGGGCTCATCCTCATGGGTGCTGCTGCAGGAGAGTGACCAGCCCCTGCCTTGTGCCCTGGCCACGGGGAGAGGGCTTGGCCTGACCCTGCTCTGCTCCCAGGGGATGCTCTGGCTCGGTGACAGCTCGAGGACCAGTTCGTTACCAGGAGGACAGAGAGCGTCAAGGACAGCAGCTCTGACTGTGCTCTGTCCTCAGCCTTGTGACGTGGGGAGTGAGGGAGGAGGGGAAGGCAGGTTCACCTCTGTGCAGCCCTTCAGAGCAGTCTGCTGCATGGCCCTGGCACTGCTGCCTCAGAATGCCCTGGCAGCTCCTTGTCCTGGAGTGCCCAGCGCTGCCAGCAGTGCTCTCGAACCTGACCTGCTCCTGCAGAGCCCCAGTGGGATCTGCCTCTGCCTGGGGTCCTCCAGTCCTGCTGCAGGAGCTCCTCCACCCTTGAGAGAAACATATCTATCTGAGGGAGATTGTGCAAATGCCAAGAGCCTGAGCTTTCTTAGAAATGAGCTCCTGAACACCTTGGGATAACACTTTTCTCCACTTGTATCACTTTTCCCTCTGATGCAGCCTGGAAGAAGAGCAGTCTCCTTGGAGAGAGACACCCCTTGTGTTTGGCATTACCTGAGGCAAGGAGTGACCAGCCCTTTGCATGGACAAGAGGCAGCAGAGCTTTGCCTCCTGCCTTCCCCCCTGCTCTAGCCTGAGCCCCAAACACACCCCCAGTGCAGGAGCAGGCAGCACACACCCCGAGAAGGGGCTCTGAGAGAGCACAGAGGGGTTTGGAAAGGGCTGCAGGTGTGCCCAGGCTCATCTCTCTGAGAGCACGGCCATCCTTGCAAGGTTTGGGATCCTTGGGCCAGGGCTGGAATTGTTTCCTTGTCTCCCAGAGCTAAATCCTGCAGTGAGGACTGCACAAGCGAGCCCTCATCTGCTGTGGCAGCTCAGCCCCCCAGGCTCTGGGCTCATGAGGACTCTGTAAATAATAGGTTTTATTAGTTTGCCGGTTAAACTGAAATACCAGAAGGGATAAAAAACATCTTGAATAAAACATTGCTTCTCCTGCTTAAGTTTCAAATCCCATGACAGTAGACCTCAAAACAAATGTCTCTTCAAAGTGGAAAATAGGGCCTGCTTCCTCCCAAAACACAAGTGCAGGACATTTTGTCCTTCTCAGCATTTGGACTGAGGGTGGTTTTCCTGGTCAGAACCATTCAGCGTGAATTGGAAATGGGTTTGTCCCCAGCTGAGCCTGTGTTGCTGATAAATAAGGTGTTTGCTCGAAAAGCAGTGCCCTGGCTCTCCAACACCATCAACAGGCTTCATTCTTATCCTTGGTTCAAGGGAAAGACTCAGCACCAGTCATAAAATGAAACCCCTGTAAATGAAGAAGACCAGAGAGGAGAGCTGCTTGGAAGCTCCTGGTGCATAAAACTGCCTGGAAGGTGTCCCCAAAGCAGCATCATGAGGGGATGCTGAGATTCCCTAACATTTCCCAGCCCATCTGCACTGCTCCAAGCACAGCCCTCCCCAGATCTCTCAGTTCTCAGGCAGCAGAACGGGGTAGTCAAAAGAAATCAGTCCTGTGAGTTTCCCCACATACCACTTCACATCCTGCGTCTTGAGGGGGAGCTGAGAGCACATATATGAACCCCTGGATTTTCTGTGGTCTGCTCATGGCCAGAATCCTTGACAGCTACATCTTCCCTGCAGCTATTCTTGCACCTTTCCCAACTTCAGCTTCATCTGGATCCCTGAAGAACTTCTGGAACAATCCAGTGGCTTGCTTTGAAGCTTAAAGAGCTCTTTCCACCTTCACTGCTGCTTTGATATTCATTATTTACTCTTTTGACATGTGCTTCCTGTAAACTCTGCCATCCAGAGCTGGCTTCTTTGCATGAAGTAAAGGCAACGTAACCTGCAGCTGCTTCATTCCAGGGAAATGCCATCTCAGAGCCCTGATGCCTGCAGCTGGCTCTTGTGGCTTTGGGGCTGCTCAGACCTCACTCTCAAGGGCTTAAGGTGATCATTGCAGCGATCAGCAAGGGAGAGAGCCTTGAAAAACCACCCAGGTGTGCTGCTGTTACTGCCTGCTTGTGCTCCTGTGGCATCCCCATGGCCACCGAGGCTGGTCCTGGCTGTGGGGGTGTGCCTGGGGAACGGGAACCTCCCTGCCCTGAACAAACGAGGCAGAGGCACCAGCACCCTGCAGATGGAGAGCAGAGCTGTGACAGGCCCAGGAGTGAGAGAGTCAGCTCTCAGCACCAGGGATGGTCCCACTCTGGTCCAGAGGAGCTGGATTTGCCATCAGGATTACCAGACCTCCGGGAGATGCAGGACCAGGTCCCTCTGGGGACCAGCTCCTGCACCTCAGCCTGTAACTAGATGAAAATTATTGGTACCTCGTGAAGGTCTAACAAAGTTTGTTCTGAGCAACTCTCACCCAAAGCTCACCAAGAAGGAATCTGTTACTCCTGCTTGCCAGTCGGATGGCGGCAGAGTAAAGAAATGCCCGAGTGCAGCTTGGC
>VZTH01000236.1:113453-160770 GCA_013397815.1 Aleadryas rufinucha
TTTTTTTTTTTTTTTTTTTTACAATTCCTAGCCCTGCTGATGAGTTTAATGGCTAGATGGGGAAAGAGCATGTTGTCAGCAGATTGTTACCCCCAGGGCTTGGGGGAAGAGGGATTTTACTGGCTGAAGCTAATTGGCAGAATAAGCCGCCTTAAAGCCGATCAAATCCCATTACAGATGCAGTCAGGGACAGGGAGCATGAATCCTGCTACTAATGGTCTGCCCTGCCAGTGCTTCCCGACCCCGGGGGTGGGCACAAAGTCCATCCCTGCCATGGTCCTCCGTGGCTTGGCCTTCCCAGGGTCGAGGAGCAAGAGCTGCCCCACAGCTTGTGCCCTGACACCCAGCCTCTCCCGTGCCCTGACACAAAACCTCCCAGCAGGAGATCCATGCAGGTGCCAGGGGGCATTGGAGGGCTGAGAGGGGGATGGATCCGTGGTGGTCCCTGTTCTGTGCCCCACCGTCCCTGCAGTGCATTGCCACAAGCCCTGCATTTTGAGAGGGTGAGTTGTAAGCTGCAAGATCACACGGAGGAGCAATTAAATCATGTATTCATATACCCTTGAGCAGGAATGTTCACCCCATAGCTGGCCTGGCCTCTCTTCTGCCCAGTCCCTCAAGTCTGCCTCTGCCCTGAGGTTTGCTTTGCCAGGAGCAGTGGCTGTGGAGGTTGTGGGATGGGCATGATGGAGTGGGAGAGGAATCCTGTGAGAGGAGAAAAAGGGCAAGTTACATCAGGGTCTTGCTCTGCATTCACTGCATTTTTCCTGGTTGTAGCTGTGGAGGGTGAATCTCCTGTTCCCTGCTCCTCATGGCAGGTGCTGGGGTGAGGAGCTCTGCTCAGGTGCTGCGCGTGTGAGCTCTTCTCCCAGCAAAAGCAGCAAGACCCTTCCCCTGGTGCTTCGTGCCAGGTGATTCAGCACTCCCCAGACAGCCCCCCCAACACAGAGCCTCATTCACCACCATTCCTCAGGGCACTGCCTTGGCTGGGACCAAGGCACCCAACTTTGAGCCCTGAAGGCAGGATCCCTGCACGGCATCACACCAGATGCTGGGCTTGGCAGGTGCTTGAAACGGTGCAGACTTGACCACTGGGGTTTCATGGAGTGTGTTGTCAGAGGCAGGAAGATGTGAAATGGGTGGGGGGCAGTTAGAGCCCCCTGTCCTTAAATCCTGTGCCTGCTTCTAATTTAGATTCATGTGCCTGAACATCCCTGTGCCTACAACCCTAGGAAGCATCGGGATGGGTGACTAGAAGGACACATTAGCATGTGGTAATTAGAATTGACCACAGTGCTTTTCAACCAAGGGAAATGTTGTTCTTGCATTTTGCTGCTCTCTTTTCCTTGGGAGCGGGGAAGGCTTTCAGCTGTGTTTGCAGCAGGGCTGGATACAGCCCCGGGATCTGCATCTGCGCTGGGAGGTTCCTGCCTCAGGGCCACCACCAGCCTGTGAATAATAGTGGGTGTGCATCCCAGTCAGGCACCACCAGCTGCCCCACCAGGCAAGGAGCAGGAGTGTCTTCAAGGGTTCATGGCACGTGTTGCTCTTCCCCTCCTCCTGCCAAGGGAAAACCTCATCAGACAGCTTGGGCACAGGGGGAGGCAGCCAGCAGCTCTTCAGGTGACTTTCCCCAGCAGTGTGTGTTTGGAAAGCTCAGCCAAACAGGTGTCTGCTTGAGGAGAAGGGAATCAGGGAGCCGAGGCACGGCACTGTCCTGCTGTGATGCCACGGCTTGCCCAGGGAGGATTGTCCAACCTCATCCATATCTGTGAGCACATCCGAAAGGACACCTCCCTGCCGTGCCAGCCTCCTGCTCTGGGCACCAGCAGGAGCTGTCATGCCCCCAACTCATCTGTCAAGACCAGGGATTTCCTTGCAACACCCCCAGTTCTGCCCTGCTGACACCCCCCTGCCCACCTCCTGCCCACGCTGCGGCCGTGTCCCAGCCCCACAGCCCTGCTCTAGGGAAGTATTCTGGCATCTCAACAGGCAGAGGTGAGGAAACACGGCTCTGCCTTTCCCCCTGGCTGCACAGAGACATATGAGAACTGGCTGTCCCCTGTCACCAAGCCAGTTGCTGTGTGCCTGGAGATGGAGCCGCCAGGCCAGCGAGTGTTCACAGCACGTTGGGGATCTCTGCAGGTCTGCAGTGTGACATTTCCATTAGCAGCTGGAGGGGGGATGCACATGTCACCTTAATACCTCTCCTCTGCAATAGATCTTAGGCTCTTCCCTTCTCAAATCATAGTGGGGCCACCAGGAAGAGAGACCAGGGAGGAGGCAGTGGCTTGCATAGGGTGGCATGAGAGTCACACTCTTGACCAGCAAGGGCTGGTGTGTGACTGTGTGTGCACAAACACTCAGAAAAAGCATATTTTCTCCAGCAAAAGCTGGCTTGCTTATGCTAAGATGGCTTAGTATGGTTTAGTCGACTGGGATTAGCTGCATTAGCAAAAAGCATATTTTTGGTGGTGTCCCTGCATCTGTAATAGGGATGTGACTCCCTGGAAATGCTACCCCAAGCCTTGGGGTGTTCACCAGTGACACTAAATGGGGGAAAACCAGAAGACTGAGAGCAGAGTAAGCAGCCAGGGTTTGCTCAGCCCCAAAAGGGATGTTTCAGACTCTACTCCAGCCTCATGTCCTGGAGGAACGGGATTTTTTAGCAGGGCAGGGGGATGTGCAGAGTTCAGTGGCAGCAAGGCAGGTGACTTCAAGTAAGGTCAAGGGAACACTGAGAAAAGGTTTCGGTGTTGCTGTTCCCACTTCGCCAGAGGCAGCCTCCATCCCCCAAAGCACCGGCAGCGAGGGAGAGCAGTGAGGATTGCTCTCCCTTGCCCTGAGCTGCGCTGCGGGCACTTGCCCCTCCTTCCTTCTCGCAGGAGCGGGGCCAGCCCCCGATTTCAGCCCCGTGCGGCTTTGGGGTGGGCTCACGGTGGTCCCCCGTGCCTCCCGCAGCTGCGGGGTGATGCGGAGCTCCCTGCTCGGCTGCGCTTCGGAGGCAACGCCACAGCCGGAGCCCGGCGAGAGCGCTGGCTGGCGCTGCTCGGATGGGGAAGCGCATCCTGACAGCGCTGCTTAACACTCCTTAAGCATCGTTAGAAAGTGCAGCGCAATCAGACAGGAAACAATGAGCTGATGTACCAACACCTAATGTGCGGCGGCAGGCAGCCAGCTGCGCGCAGCCCAGCCCTTGGCGGGGGACACGTCCCGGCGCCTGAGAGCTGCGGAGATGCAAAGAGTTTCAAAGCGATTGTGAAAGCGAGTTTTGTCTGGGGTTTTGAAAGAGGAGCGCCTGATAAATCGGCCGCAACGGTGTCGATTTAATGCTTTTTCGCCCCCTCCGAGTGCCTCCGCCAGGCTGCGCGTCCCCGGGCGCTGGAGGGAGAGGCGCATCCCTGGTGCCTGGTTGCACCTCGGAGCGGCGAGGCTCCAGCTGGGGAGTGTCAACAAGGTGGCAGCTCCCGCTGAGAGACCCTCGCTGTCGCTGGAGCAGGTGACACGCTGACACGGCAGACGTCGAGGGGGGTGTGCCGGCGGTGGGAGCATCCTCTCCCGCATATGGCTGTGTCATTGCGGGGACAGCCTTGTGAATGAGCTGCCCAGAGCAGCGGCAGGTGGTTAGAATTTCCCGGGTGGCCATGTGGACCTAATCTAATTAGACGGTTTAGGAAAACTCCTTTAGGAAAAGGGAGGAGTAGCGGAAGGTTTAGAGAGGGCAGATTTGAAAGGCAGTGAGAGAAGCTGTTGCTGAGTGGATCATGTCCAAAGGAGGATGGATACGAGCTTTCCTTGCCTGGTTTGGAACTGGGAGACTGGGAAGATGGGACATCTTTAAATGGGAGCTCACACCACAGGCTGGGGAGGAAGGGTTGTTGAGTGCAGGGAATGGGTTGTGGCAGGTCTTGGCCTGGAGGCAGAGGAGTTTGCATAAGGCTTTAATTTCCAAGGATCTGTGCAGGGCAGATGGCTGGGTTCCTGGCACGCCAGATCCCTGCATGGTTGTGTTAGGACCTCTTTTCTCCGAAATGCATTTATTGCAAATGCCTTGCTCCCCAAAAACACTCTTTTGTCATTGTCTCTTTCCTCAGAGGAAGCCTGCTTCAGCTGTCAGCAGCAGGCAGAGTAGTGGAGGTATTTGAGGTTAACAGGCAGCTCTGGGGGCAGGAGCTGCTGGCAGCAGGAGTGGGATGAGCAGGAAGGCAGGGAAAGCAGGGACTGTCTCCCACACCTCAGGGATGAGCAGTGTGTCTCCAAAAGGAGCTAAGAAGGAGGTGGAGCACCTCATGCTAGTCTTTCCCGCTGGTGGCAAGGCCCCTGCATGTCTGGTGACCCTGAAGTGAGCAAAGGTGCCAGGTGAGTTGTGGCTTCTTAGCAGTGTGGCTGAGAGGAGAACCCTGAGCTCCTTATGCTCTGCCTTTTATCCGTGCTGCATCCTCCTCCTGTGGTATCTCTGAAACACAGCTGTGCCCCTGCTCCCAGGCAGTGCCAGAGAGCTGCCACAGCCATGTCTCTGCTCTTTTTCCCTCCTCTCCAGGTGTGAGAGCACAGAGGAATACGATTACGATTACCTCAGCATCAACAAAACCTGGGTCCTCACCCCCAAGGCACAGGAGACTGATGCCACGCAGATCCTCAACTCGCTGCTCAAGAACTATGACAACAAGCTGAGGCCTGACATTGGCAGTAAGTGTCCCCTGAAGCTCCCTGTGGCCACGGGTGGTGACCTGGCCTGGCTGTACCTGGTGTTTTCCATGCTTTGGTGACCGCTGTAGCTGGGATTTTTGTTGCGATAGAGCCGTGCTCATCCCAGATGTTCCCCTTATCTTCATCCCTCCACAAATGCTCCTGGCCCCAGCTTATTGGTACCTTTTTTCTTGTCTTTGCAGTCAAGCCCACGTTCATTGATGTGGATATCTACGTGAACAGCATCGGGCCGGTGTCTGTCATCCAGATGGTGAGTGCTCGCGTGGCTGCGGGGTCACGGTGTCCCCTCCCCGTGGCAGGGGCTGCCCCAGCGCTGCTGGCAGGTTGTCACGCTGGCTAGACGTGGTGTGAAGGTGGTGTTGGCATGAGAGGAGGTCTCCTTCCCCTTGGGAAGAGGTGCTCTGACCTGCTGGGAGCTGCAGCTGGAAAGACTTGACCACCATCCCTGGTTAGGAGCAAGGCCCTCAGGTGCGCTCGGTGAGCTCAGCAACCCTTCCATGCTCGAGGGCTCAGGAGGGGGGTGATGGTGCTCTTTGGTCTCTGCTGACAGTGGGTGGGCAGACACTTCTGCCTGGTGGCTTTGCCCTCTCCTCCCTGGCAAGTGTGTGGGCACCAGGATACTTGGGACAGTGTTGAACAAAAGCAGAGTGTTCCAGGAGGGCTGAGAGAGGTACCTGGAGATGATTTCCATGGCAGTGTGAAACTTGAGTGCCCAGGCCTGGCCTGTGGTGGTGCTGAGCAAGGGGAAAGCAGGGGGGCCTCAGGTCCAACGTTTCTTCTTCACAGCCTAGCACCTTAGAGAGATGCCACCAGCACTGTGACAATTTCTCCTCATGGCTCAGGACCCAGCAGTACCCAGCTGTACCATGAGCTGTGAAAACACTTAACAGAGACACTCTTTGATCTGGAGAGCAACTGTTGACTATTTATTTTTCACAGGAGACTTCCATTATTATTATTATTATTATTATTTTCCCTGCAAAGTCATCTTTTTTCTCTTTTCTAGCAAGGAACAAACCTGACTGCTGTCAGGTTTTGAAAGACTTCTCCAGTCCACTGTGGAGAGGACAAAGGAGAGGTACAGGCAGGACAATTTGGCTTTTCTTGTTTCTCTCAATGCAAAACAGAGCAGGAACAAATCTAGCCCCCTTAAACTGAAAAAAAAGCAACTTCCCAGGATGGGCACATTATTTTTAGTTTCCAAAGTACAAAATTTCCAAGGAACAAACCCCTCTGGGGATGGAGGGATGGTACAGTAGCTGCAGTACCAGTTCCACTCCGAGGAGCATTTTGAAGCAGCCCTTCTGGCCGGCCACCACCGAGGATGTGCCCCCAGGCAGCTCCCGCTCACGAGCCACCAGATGGGCACCTGGCCGGGCGCTCGCTCGCACCATGAGGGCACCATCAGGAGCCCCAGCAGGGACGGCCTCGAGGCTCAAAATTTCCTTGCACTGTTCCAGAGTGCCCGGTCTCGAGGAGAAGAACCCCAGCCCGAGCCTTGTGGATGTCACCCCTGGCTGCCAGCACGTGCCACGAGCCCCTCCAGCCCATGGGGGTGTGTGGCCGTGAAGCCAAAGTGACACAAGAGCAGCAGTGCAGGGGCTGGGTGTGCTGTGCCTGCAGGTAGAGGACGAGGGCCATGTCACAGCTGGTTGTTCTACCTGCTTTGCGCTGCCCAAGGATGTGCCAAGAACCCCACAAAAAACACAGAGCACATCCTCACTCCTTCTCTTTCCCTCTCATCCTTCTCTTTCCCTCTCATCCGTTTCCCTCACCCCTTTCCAGCCCTGCTGGAAGCCCTGCTCCCCTCGCTGTCACGGGAGCACTGCAGAACCGTGCAGGTGGCAGCAGCAGAGAGTGGTTTCTAAAATCCAGCCTGCATCCAGAGTTCATCTTTCCTCCCAAACAGGGATGCTGCTGCTAGGCTGGTTTCCTAAGAAACACAGCTTATGCCATGGTGATGGGGATGTGAGAACGTACCTACGTCCATCCCAGTCCTTCAGGATTTTGGATCTGCTGGGCTAACGCCAGCCATAAATGGCTGCAGGTACAGGGGCTTCAGGCACGTTCAGAATCGCTGGTATTTCTGGGAAAACAAGATGCCAGGCAGTGACAGCAGCCACCCCCACCACGGGGAAAAGCTGTTGTGTGAACTCAGCCCTCACTAGACACCAGGGAATCACGTGGGAGAGCTCAGCCCATGTGTTTAGCTCTTTCTAAGAGTCAGCAGAAGCTCTCTCTCTTGGTGAAATGGGGCTCCATCAGTGCACAGGACTCCCAGGGGTCCCAGCACACTGGGGTGTGGAGGGGGCTGGCACTTGGAATTGCCAACACCTGCAGGGCTGTGCTGGGAAAACTGCTGCCATGGGGCTGATCCACCCACCTGCAGCCTTCCCACCTGAGGAAGGGGTTGCTGTTTGTGGGAATGGCACGGCCAGGAGCTGCTCGGGCAGGGAGGAAACTGCTCAGTGTGGACAATTTTGAGGGGTTTTGTTGCATCAGTCACAACTGGCTGTGCTTTCTCTCTCAAGTGCCTTGGTGCTGCCAGTTCAGGGGTCCCTGCAGGGTCTCAACAGTCACCTGTCATCTGGAGACACCTCCATATGACACCCCAAGTAGACTCTCTAGGGATATCTCTCCTTCCTTGCTCCCTTAGGTAACTTCTTAAGCTTGAATCTGTGATGCCCTTGAACTTTAAAACCTTTTCCCACGAGATTCTGAGGGGATATTAAAGGTACTGAGGGCAGCTAGACCCAGGTCTCAAAGCCTCAGATTCCTGCTATCTGTACCCTGAATACTTCCCCCTGATCATGGGAGAGGCTGCTTCCTGCTGTGTGGTCTCCTGAAGCAAGAGGAAAGGGCAGTGACAAAGCTGCCACAGTGTCACCTCTAGACTTGGCTGCTTCCCCCAGTTGTCTTGTGTTTGTTTGCTTTTTCCATGCTGATGCAGGGAATTAAGTCATTCTGTGGGTCCTGCCAGCCCCTGGCAGGCTGGCATCAAACCTGTGATAGATGGTCTTTGCTGGGGACATGTCATTCCCACCCTGCCCCTGTCAACACAGCTTCTCCCAACCTGAGAACCTCTGCCCTCTCCCAGCTGCCAGGCCCATCCCACGTGCCTCATCTTGCCTGTCTTCCCCCACACACAACCTGAGGAAATGCACATTTCCAAGGGAAGGGAACTCGAATTTGTCTCAGAGCCAGATCTCTCTTGAGCCCATGGTGACATTTTGCTCTGCCACAGACGGAGAGGCTTGTGTAGGCTGGAAGGTCCACTGGAGGGGAAATGTCCCATTGATCTCCTTTAGGTGCATTGCCATGACAGCGTCTTACGCAAATATTTCTCTCTCACATCGGCTGTGTAGAAGACAAAAACCCAAGTTCTGCTTTTAGGAGATACAGCAGCATTGCTGTGGCTGTTAGCTTGGACCACTGTGGCCTATAAATCTGCAGCTGAACACTACAGCATGGCCTGACATGCTGCTGCTGGAGTAGACAGCTCCATCTTCAGCAATCTGGTTCAAGTACTGGTCTCCTGTGATCCTCTGCTCACCCTCAAAGGGTTAATGGCTCACTGCTGTCTTCATCCTGCTGGTGCTCTGTCAGGGACTGGAAGCTGGCCCCGCGTGGCCACTGCCCAGCCTCCAAATGATAAATCATGTCAGGATACAAAACTGATTCCGGTCCTTAAAAATGAATAGGTGATTTGAAAATGCCCTGTGCTGGGCGTGAATTCTGCATCTCCCTCATCAATCACTTGTCATAAATAACATTAACATTCAGGAGTCAGCAGAAGGTGGGCAGGTTTGGAGCGGGAAGAAATGTAAAGTGATTTCCTGATATCTTTTGTACACCAGAATGGGAGTCTTCTTTCCCACTTAGGTGGCTGAGCAGGTTTTGCATCCTCTCCTCCCTGGGGAAAGGACCCTCTGTGCTCTCCAAGCCAAAGTGTGGCAGTGACCAGAAACAGAGCTAGAAGGTGGTTCAGTGATGAGAAGTGGGACAGGGCTTGGCTGAGGGGGAAAAGTGGGACCATCAGGTCCCACAGCTGTTTACTCCAATTGCTGCATGGACTGAGATTTCCTCTCTAATCCCATGGGTGGGATTGGGGCATTTGGCACTTCTCAGGGTGGTGGGAAGCTGTGTTTACACCATCAGGGGAAGGATGCACTGGGCCATGAGCCCCTCCAGAGCTCTGGCTGCTGCTGAGGGCAGGCCAGCAGCCCCTGGAGCCAAATGAGTTATCACCCAGAGTGCTGCAGCTTTCCGAGCTGTGCCGTGGAGCTGGATGCCCAGTTAGATTCCCATTAACACAGTGTTGAGGTGTCCTTGGCTTATCAGGAGCTCAGCCTGGTGCAAAGACCCACCTTGGTTCTCCAAGTGTGTTTGTGGGAAGAGGTGCCAGGGAGGGCTGCGGCAGCGTGGAGCGAGGGAGGAGACTTTGGGTTCAAATTTTTTGCTGACTGGTTGTTTGCTGGAGGGATTTGCTCCTGGTTGTGTTTTGTAATGGCTTTATTGCTATAGATTAGAGCTTTAACTGGTGTCAAGGGCACCTAGAGCTCTGGATCACCTTCCTTTAGGGATGCTTAACTCTCAGGAAATGATGCTGTAGAAGTAAAGCGGGTGCCAGCTCTTGGGGCTGAGAGTCTTTCAGTCCTGAGGATGTCCCTGAAATGTCCATGAGGGACAGCATGGCTGAGAGGGGGAAAAGTGCTCCTGTTCTGAGCTTGGGGATGGAGCAAGTCTTGCCCAGAGCTTCTCAGATTCCTCCCAGAGGCCAGAGCTCAATGTCCTTTTCTTCCTTTCTTACACAACACCAAGCGTGAGGCTCGAGGAGCCAAAGACTGAGAGCATGGTCCAGACACTGTGGTAGCCTCCTGGCAAAGGAGAATGGAGGTGTTTCAGTCATCCAGGGACCTGCCCTGGTTACCTGCTTCAGGGGTCTGGGATCAGAGGCACTGCAGTAAGGGCTGGTTTGGGTGCTGAGGACTCCTCCATTTGCTGTGTGTGAGGAGATGCCCTTGTGTGCCAAATTTTGTAGCAAAACAGGATGACAGCTCTTCTGCTGGTGTTGTACACCACCTCAATCTCATTACTTAATGGTAATAAAGATGGAAAGAGCAAAATTGGCCTCCATCATTCACCAGGGGCCAGATTCTGCTGTCTCGGAACTGCCTGTGATTTCCAGCAGGATTTCTAAGCTCCTATCTCAATTGTTACAGCAAATTGTTTTCTTATCTCTGCCTGTGAGTGGGGGGCTGGAACCTGAAGAGGGTGATATGTCCAAATACAAGTGTTGACTATTCATTCCCCGCTTCCCTCTCCAGGAAGGAGATGCTGCACACTATTAAATTCATAATGCTCTGCTTGGCTACATTAGTTACCATGCAACACACTCACGAAATTGAGGGTGAAGAACATGTTTTCCCACATCTGGAGTACTGCAGAAAACAGTTAATAGATTTGCATGTATGGTGCATTTGTGAAAACACCGGGAAAAAAAGGGGGGGAGGGAGGGAAGAGGGAAATGTTTATTCGTTATCAGCTGATGAATAATTAATTTACAAACATTGTCTTGTTAAATATAAATTAAATCCTCATTTGACACACTTTATAATTTAGAAGTATAAGCCCAGCATGAATGAAGAGAACTCCCCACTGACTTCTTTCATGTTAATCCCGAGGAGGCAGGGAGGGGAGGCTTGGCTTTCGAAGTTAAAGCTGACAAGGGCTGGTGGTTCGGAAGGGGGCTGATGTGACAAAGAGAGCTTGGGGACCTCGGGCGCTTCGTCTGTGCTCGCGGGGAGATGGCTGAGCGGGGCAGGGAGGCAGTGGGTGTCTGCAGAGCCCTCTTCCGAGGATTGCTTCTCCTCGCTCGGAGCTGCGGGTGGCTGAGCTGCAGGATCGCGGCTCTCGGAGCGAAATCCCCGCCGACGCCGCCTTAATCAGAGAGCGCAGCGAGGCAGCAGCTGCTCCTGAACGGCTGAGCTGCCCCAGCAGCAGGGGCAGAGACCACCGAGAGGGGAGCAGGGCTCTGACAGGAGCCATCCGGGGCTCAGCCACCCTTGCGGAGAGCCCTGAAGGCAGCTGAGGCTGGGGAAGCGGAGCCGCATCCCGAGCCGCATCCCGAGCCGCATCCCGAGCCACATCCCGCGCCACATCCCGAGCCACATCCCGAGCCGCATCCCGAGCCGCATCCCGAGCCGCATCCCGAGCCACATCCCGAGCCACATCCCGAGCAGCGGTGTCTGTGCTGTGTTGGAAAGCAGCTCGTGTGACAGCCCCGGGTCACAGCCCCGCTGTCCCGCTGCAAGGCTTGGGTTAATTCCCCCGCTCCTTCCTAATAGACGGGGAAACCAAGAGCGGGAATAATTGTCTGGCTCCGAGGAACACTTAAGTCTTGATTATACTTAGCTTTGGCTGCTTTGGAATAAGTAGGAAGGAAATGAATTGAAAATGGCACGCTGTTTAAAATGCTCGGCTATGTTCCTCTGGAGCACAAGATAAGCCTATAGGTAAAGGAAATTTGCTACCTCCCCCCTCCTTTCCTGATAATAATAGACTCCAGCGGTTGCACAGCACTTCTCAACTGAAAGGACTTAAAAATCCTTCACAAATCATCTGTCTGGGAGGCAATAGCCCAGATGCACCCACTTTAGGGTGGATTGCAATGCCTAGAGCACACTGCAGTGCTCTGCCAAGGATTGCACACTCTCCTTGGCCCGCCCGGTGTGCAGCGAGAGTTGGTCATCAGCATAAATCCGGTGAGCTTCTGCAGGACACGCTCATGTAATGGGCTAGGTTGGGTTTTGGTCCCCGAGAACGACGTATATCACAGAAATTTAAAGTATTGGGAAATGGGTATTGCTCACTAACGGCCCCAGTGCTTTTCCTGGCTGTTATTTTCCATGCCTGAGCGATGGCTCGGTGCTGCCGGAGCCGGTGCCGCGTTTATCACGTCTTCACAAATACTCATGTGCTTGGAGAGCGCTCACATCTCCCGGTTCCTTGATGTTCAGGAGCGGTCACTGTCCCTCACGCTGCTGTTCTCACCGCAGTGAGGTCAGGTACAGGAAGGGCAGCAGCTCTCCTTATAAAAAGTTTGTCCTTCCTTATGAAAACCCTCCCCCAAGGCCACTGAGGAAAGACTCCAACCACGTGTGACTTATGGGACTAACCATGGGCTGCAACAGAAGGTCTGATGAAATAAATAAGAGTCTCCCACCCTAAACATATCCCAAGAGCTTCCGGAAGTGTCGAAGTTTGCTTCCAAAACTGAAAAGAGCTGATTTATTCACTATGAATAATTCAGCCAGCTCCTTTTATTATCCAGAACATACACTAATCCCCTCCAGATATTTTCTGTGTGACATCCATGTTGGTATTTTATTTACAGGCTGTGCAGAAAACCCAAGGAGTCTGTTATCAGACAGAGTGAAAAGCTGGAGGTTTGCATCTGAAATCTGGAGCTAAATAAAATATGAAAATCTGGACAGTGGCCTCCTGGGGGCAGGGAAAGTGCTTTTCCTCAGAGACGTTTCTGGAGAGCAAAGCCCTAAAGTTAATTAACATCTGTGCTCGCAGCCTGGTGCTAAATGGGGAATGTGGCTGTACTTAAAGGTTTCTTGAGCTGCAGCATCAGTCCTGGCACACAGGTGCCTCCCACAGCCCACAGCTCGGGCAGCCTCCGGCCCTCGGGCAACACGGGATAAATCAACATCCATAATGAAGTAAGCGGCTCTTGTAAATTCCTTCACGGATCCCATTTCCGCCCTTCTGCTGGCAGGAATGACTCAATCCCTCATTCATTTTGTGCCAGCCTTTGGAGAAAACTCACACTTCTTCAGCTGGGCTGAATGCAGACGGGGTTTGTTCGCCCTGAACCTTTGCAGGCAGCCTGGGAAGGATGCTCCCAGTGGGTGCTTCCCAAGGAGCCGCTGTGCTCGCTGTACCTGACCTGAGAGCATTCATTCCTCACCTTCACCCACAGAAAACCTTTCCTACACAGTCTGGGGTCACAGCAGCTGCACCTGGCCCCCCTTTCCAGAGGTTTCTGCCAGCAGTGGGGCTTCCTGCTTGTTGAAGGGTCACAGTGACACTTTTCCAGTGACCAGGGGAGTCTCCTCACTGGGGTCTGGCCCAGGCTGGAGGGATGTCCCTGCCCTGGCCACCCTGGCAGCTGGCTCTCAGTTTGGCAGGGCATTAAAAGAGGCTGTGCTGCGATCCAGAGGCTGCATCGCTGCATGGTGGGGATGCAAAGCACGGCTGGTTCCGCCACAACCACCTAAAGGAGCTGCCCTGAGGATCCCCAGCGTGTGCTCATGGGCAGGGCAGGAGGCCTGTGTGTGATCCAGGTACTGATCTGTGCCCTGACCCTCATTAAATCGATTCTTCCAAGTCAAAGGGAGAGCACTGCTGTGTCAAATTTGAAAGATATATAGACTCTGAGCTGTACCAATAGCTGTCACTCGGTGGGCTGAATTATTTTTGAGGCAGAGTTGATTTATCTGGACTGAAGGATTTAGATGTCTCTGCAGGAGAGGATGGGATATTTCAGGTGTGTGAGAGCCCAAGTCAGAGGCCAGGGTTTGAGGCCGAGGTTTCTGGTCTAGGGCAAACAGCAGCATCACAGGGGAGGGAGGCTCATTCTCCCCTCCCACTTGGGACAAATAGCCAGAATTCTTCAGCATTTCCGAGGAGAAATGGGTTCGGGGACAATCAAAACATTTACATTTAGTTTCATCAGATTGTTTTGATTTGCTCTTCATATGGTGATAAATTCTGTCCTGTGTAAGTAGAGCAAGAAAATGAGTATTTGAAAATAAACGTCAAAATGAAGTGCATCAACTAGATAAGGGCAAAACGAAATATTTTGTTAGCTTACTGAAGAAACAGAAGTTTTTGAATGAAATTATAAGGTTGAAGTAATTCATTTTAGGGTTTGACAATTTTAATTTATTTTGAGCAAAACTTCATATTTTTTTTTCCAGTAGAAATCAGTTCTATTTATTTCCTGCATTCCCAGATGAAGCCATCCTACCATTTCCCTTAAAAGGCTGTTGTGAAATCTGCCTGCTATAAATGTGCTGCAAAATGGAGACCATTTCTCGGAATTCAGTGGTTGTGGGTGACCACAATCAATATGCTTCAAGGACCTCTTCATGCCTCGGTGCTAAAGGCAGAATATTCAGATTACTGCATCCCATCTCCATGCACAGGAAGGGTTTAATTGCCCGTGGTACAAATTGGAAGCGAGCAGCCAGCGTGAGCCTTCCTGTGGCTTTGCTTCTCCTCTCATCTCCTCCAAGCCTCCACACACTGCCTTGGTGCCTCTGTGGCTCCAGCTTGGTGTCTTTTGTAGGAGATATGGCCTTATGGTCAGTGAGTGGGCAGGTGGACGCTGCAGCCACTTCACACCAGCGCTGCTGACCGCCCCACCAACTCCCAATTCCCAGTTCCTGGCTTTCCAAAGCCCCAGAGGGACCATGCTGGCTGCTTGGGGCACTGTGGGTGGGGGAAGAAGGGGGCATGATGGCTGGGGACCCTGGCACAAGCTTTGTGCATCCATCTCCATGTCCAGAGCGCCTCGTGGTGAGGATTTGTGGGCTTGTTCCCTGACCTGCAGTTGGCCAGGAATGGCTCCAGCCATCTGATCAGCTTTGCTCAACAGGGGAATTGCAGGTGGTGGCAGCGGCTCCCCCCAGGCAGCTGCACGTGGGAGGTGTGAACCAAAACACTGGGGAGCGTGGGCGGGGGAACACCTTGTCTCCATGTGGCTGGGGAACAGGGGAGGTCAGAGCAGGGATCCTCCAAATGTTGGGAGCTTTGTTTCTGACAGCTCCCCTCAATCAGCTTCTCTCTCCCTCCAGCTTTGCCACCTGTGATGCCTCCCACAGCAGACTGTGGCCCTTAGTCTGTCATTCTCCTCCTCAGGCACCCAAAGCCACCTCAGTAGTGTTATAAAGGCAAGGAGAGGAAGCAGAGCAGCAGGGTAGAGGAGCGGGATTAAAACTTGAGGGAGTTAGGTTGGTTGTTCCTACAGCCACAGGGGTGAAGTTAAGATGACAACTGGCTGATCTTCTCTTCATTTGGCTCTTGAAAAGAAAAGCTGAAGGCAGAGAGACCTGTAACATTCAAGATAAACCATTTCCTTCCATGATCTGGCGTGTCCAGGGCTTGCAGCCTTAGTTTCTCACATGGTTCTGCACCTTGTGAGAAGGCACAATGGACCCTGGTTCCTCTCCCTGGATCAGCAAGAGGAGGGATGAAAACACCTCGGCATTGCTGCTCTCACAAAAAGCCAAAGCCAAGTCCAAGTGCTGGAATTTGGTAAGGAGTAGTTAAAGATGTGCTGTCCCAGCACCCAGGAACTTTGGACAAAGCTGAAGAGCCAAAATTGTTTGGTTTCTTTCAGTGTGTGTTTCTGGGATATACAAGCTCTGCCAGTGTATTTCTTACAGCACTGTGCAGAAAACTGAGCCTTTATCTTCCTCACCACTTCCCAAAGGTGTTCTAAAGCCATCGAGGGGAGCTGGGGAAGATCGAGTGGTTGAGTCTCAGAGGAGGCATCTTCAGCAGACACAGACTGTACAAAACAGTTGGGAGCTGGAAAAAAAGACCGGGAATATCGATCCCTTGTTTTGAAGAGAGTCCTTTGCACCCACCAGGTGCCATGGGAAGTGAGCAGCCCACAGGAGCAGAGCTCAGCAGGTCCTGCTTGCCCAGGGGCTGGTGACCTGACTGCCAGATGACCTCCACACTTGGCCTGAAGTGTGGATGTCTGCCTGGAGAGGAGAATCACCGGCCTGGTAACCCTTCCACAACTCCACTCCGGCTGCTTTGCCCTCCCAGTACCCAACAGGGGAGGCAGAGAGAAATTGTTCTTTGTCTGTAACCTGATTGGTTTCTCCCAGCTGCTTTCCACAGCCTGGTGCTCCCCTGAAATCTCATCAGGGCTGGGCTCTGGCTGTGTGGTGGCTTGAAAAGAAGAACCACGAAAGGAAACACAAAATGAGGCAGGGAGAAGGAACATCAAGGAACTGGCGGGGCAGGAAGAGAGAGGTGGTAAGCACAGCAAGGGGGCATGAGAGACAACATGAAAAAGATTTCCTTGAAAGAGTTGGTGAAGCAGAGTACGCTGTTCCCATCTCCTTCTTCATCTGCGGCCAGGAGAGAACAGGGTCAGGAGTGAGGATCTCTGCAGAGGGCACGAACTGCTCCCCTTTTGTGAAGCCAGAAGTTTCTCAGATGTTTTGAATGTCCTTTTTTTTACCTTGAGGTTGAGGATTAGAAAGGGATTTATACAGGTGGTTTTTCTCCTGGCCAGTGCAGGCATTTCCATACACTGGGTGGCATCCCAGGAACCTGGGTGCTCTGTGCTTTCTCAGACCCAGTTCTGGGCTCTGCTGGCTCCTCCACCCTCTCAACGTGCTGCCAACAAAGGTGGTTTGACAGAGCTCAGTGCTTGCTGGTAGTGAGTGGTTCTCACGGAGCAGGGCTGCAGCAGCTGCTTCCCCAGTCCTGGGCAGTTCTGGACTGCCCATCCTGGTGTTTCATTTTAGTCACAGTGGGTGGCACGGGAATGGGAAATGCAATTAAGGAAATTCCAGCTTCTCATCTGAATCTTGTCAAGCTGTTCTGGAGGAGAGATCCCAGGCAGTTAATCGTATGCAGTGAGAAGGTCTGTCTTCCAGCCCTTCCAAAGGAAATTTCCTTTCGTCTCCTCGAACACCCCGTGAGCCAGAAGGACAAATGCACAAGAGCACCTGCCTGAAGTGCTAAATATTCTCCTCCAGTTGTCCTGTATGCTTCTGTCCTCACCTCTTCTCTTTCCCCACCTGCTTTCTTCTTCCTGCACAAAGTTCCTTCAATCCCAAACACTGTAGGGAGCAGTTAAGCATTTAGCAGCGAGGTGTGACATGAAGACAAGACTTTGGACAAACGTGGCTTTGCTCTGCCCGGGTATTTTCCAGAGATTGTGGTACCTGGGCTGCATCTTTGTTTGCATCAGAAGGTGCTTCCACGTGACTTTGCACCCAGGGCATGTCCTGAGACCTGAGAGTGGAGGAAAAAAAAATCAAGCTAAAAGGAGGTGGCTCCTTCCCTGAGGTGCTTTGCATAATACTTCAGTGAAGTGTTCGGTACCATCCCCTTTAATCAGTTCTGCCCCATCTGCATAGAGCATCCCGTGTCCACAGCTCTGCCTTTTCAGTAATAACCTCGTCAGGGACAGTGCAGACAGACTTATGCTTCTACAAAGCAGAGCCTGGCTGATGTCATGTCTCGCCTCAAGGACTTTTCCTCGCTCCTCTGGGTAATGGCTGTTAACAGATGCTAAAACACACACGTGTAGGTCTTGTGCCCCTCGGGCTCACAGGGAGGGGCTCCCTGTGCCAGCCTCTGTTCCCATGGAAAGAGGAACAGGCACCCTGGGGCTGCCTGGGAGGAGATAACACCACTGCAAGGCAGGAATTGATGGTACAGGGGAACATCTGTGAAGAAAGGGTTTGGGGAGAAGGAAACAGTCTGGGGTGGTTGGCTGTCAGAAGTGTGAAACCTGCCTTTTAGATGTCCCCACCTGCACACCCATGGCAGCAGGAACGGGCAGAGGAGGTGTGGGGGAACAAGCAGGGAGGGATGTCAGAAGCCAGCACCGTTTGGAAAGCCCTGTCCAGTTCCCATCTGCCGGCTCCAGGGGTGAGCAAGCCGTGACTGGGGGAGTCTGCAATCGACAGAGCGGCATTTATAGCATGACTTGTTTGACAGCTCCTGGCACGAGCACAGGACATGGAGATGGTTTTTAATAGCACGTTTGTATTATAAAAAGAACACTGTTTCAGCTGAGATTCCCTGGACAGAGGCGAAAGACATTCAGGCAAGGACAGCGCTGCTGGTGTTGATGCAGAAGTGAAACAGATGGGAAGTTCAGTGTGTCACCTTGAAAACACAGATCATCACAGCTCTGCTCCTGCTGTCCTTGAGAGCTCCCCATGTCACTCCAGCACCATGCCCAGAAATCTCTCCGGGGTCCGACTTGGAGGGAGGAGGACCTTGGAAACGGAATTAAACTTATATTCTCATTCTTTTGGTCTTCGTCTTGGAGAGACAGGACTCGCCCAGAGCAGGGACATGGAGGTGGCCACAAATGAGGTGTCCCACACCGTTAATGGGAGAACTGGGAGAAGCCTGACGCTGCCCAGCCAGTCCCTGAAGTGGTCAGTGTCGGGCACAGCCCCTGCTGGTGGTGCCTGTCCCCTCTGCTGGCTGCCCTTGGAGAGTGCTCGCACATGTCCTGCTTAGAGGCACATTCCTGCCCACCAGGACAAGGAGCTGTGCATTCACATGTCAAGATTATTCTAAAATACAGTTATTCTATTTAGGTTATTTATTCAGTCTTGAAGGTGTCTCCAGACTTTTCACTATTGGTGAGTGTGTTCCCTGGGATGTGGAGACAGATGCGGGGTGCAACCCAGGATTTGTCTGAGATGTTTGCAGGCTGGGAGGGTGAGTGGGGTGTCATGGAGAGGAAAATGCTCACCTGGGCAGGGCTGGGGGGGTGTGGACATGCTGAGCACAGCTGTCTGAAGGGGGGACCCTGTTTTGCAGTGGAGGGAGACTGGAGGAGAGGCTTCCTGGCTTGCCTTGACCTGCACAGTGTCCTACCAGCCCTTGAGAGAAAAACACCCCTCTCCTGGGTGTCCTCCAAGAAAGAACTTCTGAGAATTTCCTGAACTGCAGCATCCCTAAGAGTTTGCCTGTGATATTTGCTTTGTTTGGCTCTGTGATTGACAGCATGGACACATCATATTCACGTCAGACCACCCGAAATGCTGTCCCTGCTTGCCAGGAAAGCAGCCTGCTTTATTGGACTGCAGTGAGGGATTTGCTCGGAGGTGAAGAGGGAAGGGAGCTCTCTGAGTAAAAACAAATATCTGAACAATGAAAGCTAGAAAGTGACTGTCTAGGATATTAATCTCTCAGTCACACTGTTATTTAGGATTTTTCATAGATTCACAAAGGATTCTGAGTTGGAAGAGACTAAACTATGTCTCCAGCAGAGGAAAACTGAGGAATGCATTTCCAGGTCTCTGAGCCCTCTGTTCAGAGGTTTTCTTGTTGTTGTTGAATACAAGTGAAGTTGCAAAAACCACATTTAAAGCCTTCATTTTATCCTAACTTAGGAGGCCATCTAAGACATGTTCCTCTCTTTGGCATTTAGCACAAAGCTGAGCTCTTAAGTCAGAGAAAGAAGCTCATAGATGGAACAGAGGAACCACAGGGTCCCAGCCCCTCTGGATCCCACTAATTGCACCCTTGAGAGGGGTCAGCTGAACTGAACACACCAACTCGATTAAAGCCATTTGAAAAGGGTGTTTTGGCAAGGCCCAGCTGTGTTTATTTGGTGTATAAGGTAACCTGAAAACACACACTCTTCATTTCAAGTCGTGTCATGCAAACCCTGTGAGTTTAAGCTGTTATTCTGAAACCCAGTAGCCCTAACTCATATCTGCTCTGAATCCAGGGTGGAACTTGGTCCAGAGCAGAGTTCCTAGAGCCAAGTTTGACTGGAAATATGGGCTGGTTCCCCATCTGTGATGGCAGAGCAGCAGAGATAACCCAAGGAGCAGGCCTCGGGGTAGCACACAAGGCCAGCTCCCAGCTCTCCTGTGCTGGGGACAGGCTGATTTCTGAACAAGTTTATTTTTTTTTTGGTTGAAAATGTTTGGGGTTTTCTTAGAAATGACTTTTCACACAGCAAACTCGTAGCTTTTGAAAAATGAAAGGGTTTGAGAGCGCAGTAAAATCTTTTTGTTGTTATTTTTTTTCTTCCTATATGAAACACCCCTGCTCAGCTCCCCATCCTTTTATTTCTCACAAACGTCCTTTTACCGAGCACCACTCTTTCCATTAAATGTTTTCAGGTTATGCCATTCTGTGTTTCCACCAGCATCTGTGCTGCCCACATGAGGAAAACCGGGGCTGATCAGGGCTGTGCTGCAGTGCCAGGTGATGACAGCGACCCAGGGCCAGCAGGGACGTGCTGAAAGGCTGGGTTGGACATGAGCACGCTCAGCCAGCAGAGGCAACGCTGCAGGGCATCCCTCAGCACGGGATAAACTCACGTGATGGTATTTAGGGTAGGCAGCCCTCAGGGTTTGCCTTATGGGGAGTTTGATTTATTATTTTGTGACTGAAATCCGATGTCATATCGCATGCGTGCCAACATGTGTGTGCCACCCCACGTGTGATCCAAATGGTGTGGCCAAACTGTTAAAGCAATTCCTCCTTACTTCGTTAGCTCCTTCTGTTGAAAACACTAAAAATGCCTGTGCTTTCGCAGAGAAGTTAACAACCTCCATGTGCTGCACAGCAGATGGCACAGTAATGGTGGGGGCGTATTTTACAATAACCCTTTTCCACATGGGGAAATCGAGGCACTGAGAAGTCTCTTTCTGATGGCTGAGAACGAGTCAGGGGCAGAGAAAAACTACAGGGGTGCAGGAGGTCAAGAAACAGTGCCCCATTAGATTTTAGGGGCTGAGCTCGTCCTGCCAAACTTCAGCTACTCAGCTCTGAGCAGGGGACTCTTCCAAGGTCAGGAAGAGTAAGAGGTGTTTCCAGAAGGCAACCTGGACTGCTTCATGTTGAGATCTCCCTCCATGAGCCCCTACCCCTCTCCAAGGGCTGTAGGAAACCCATGGTCAAACATCTCCTGTTTTAATCACCTTGGCAGATGCCTACAGCTAAGTGGGATCTGAATAATGCCCAGAGGAGGGTCTGAGCTCTGTCCCAGTGCAGAACCCCAGCCATGCAAGGTTCCTCAGAATCAGAGTGAGGATTCCTGAAGGGAACAGGTGCTGAAGTCTTCAGGAGCTGTTGTGGTTTAACCCCACTGGGCAGCTCAGCCACGCACAGGCTGCTCACTCACTCAGCAGGGTGGGGGAGGAAATTGGAAGGGTAAAAGCCCTCACAAAGGCCAGAGCACTTTTGTATAAATCTCGCCTCAGGTAATTTTCTGAGAGAAAATACATTTGTAAATGCCAAAATTTCCCAATGGGCTCCCTAGGGAGAGGCAAGGGAGCCAGCTCAGCTACTAAGATCTGCCTCGTGAATAGCTGTGCTAATAATAGCCACTGAAATTAGATCAAACCACAGGACAGTGACAATAACAGCTCGGATTTTTCAGAAGGGCTGAATGACTCGTGCACCACACCTTTTGCACAGGCTGGCTATGAATGGCACAAGAGGAGCTCTTTAATGCTGATCCCTCCTGAAAATCTGGGCTTGACAACAAATGCTAAGCCCCTGGGATAGCTGACCCTCCACTCCTCCAAAGCATTAGCATTGATTATCCCAGACTTGAGTGCTGAACTTTACAGCAGGACATAACTGAGCAGCCAGCCCAGAAGTGAGATGTCACCAGTGACTCCAGTTGGGAGTTAAACACTGATAGTGGCATCTAATGTGGATTTATCACTGCATTTTTGGTTGCTTTCTCCTACACCAGAGATATTGCTTAGGAGGAGCTACGTAAACTCACATGAACTCAAACGGGGTGTGCAGTGATGGGGGAGAATATGTCAAATATTGTGCTATTTTGGCCCCAACACTGTGCCAACGCTGCTTTTATTCCACAGTTTCACAGCGTGATCCATGTCTCCATCACCACATACCCTGTGTCCAAGCAGAACTCAGAGAGATCCAGAACATTTGGGTGCTGGGATGGGCCCTCCCAGAACATTCAGGTGCTGGGATGGGCCCTCCCAGCCCCCTGGGTTTGGGCAGTGGCCATGCCTGTGCACTTGGCTGTGAGGGTGGCTGCTCTCCTAGCTCCTTGTCTGCCCGTGTCTGTTTTGAATGAACTGTAGGGGCAAAGCCACCCCTTTGAACCTGTCCCCATTCTCCCCACTTAGAGATCCATTAGGACCCTGTCCCTGTCACCTCTGCTCATCCCCGTGTCTAACCAGGGTGAAGCATCAGCCTGGAGAGCGCCTCGGCCACCTGATGGCAAAAGCTCTTCCCTCATGATCTCATTCCTACGCAAGGGACGTGCTGGGGACCCGTCACTCCTCGCTGTGGGCTGCCAGGGGAGCGAGGGCGAGGAAGATGAAGCGGGGCCCGTGCTCTGCCTGCCCCCAGCAGGACGCGCTGTCCGAGGGAGCGCACCGGGAGCTGCAGCTATTTCAGCAGCACGGCTGGAGGAGCCGGCTCTGAACCAGCAGCGAGGGCAGCGCGGGGAGGATGTGCTGCAGTCATAAAAATTCCACCGAGATAAATCGATCGAGGGAGGAGGAGAGTGAGAGGGAGGGATGGCAGAGTCAGACTTTCTTCATCTCTGCGCTCAAAAGAGAGGGAGACAGTGGGGGTCGTGCAGGTTCAACAGGAGTGAAAGGGACCAAAGGTCGCGTCAGGAGCTATCGGGAGCAGGTGACTGACTGTAGAACTGGTGGAACTGGATCTGAACCCCCCAGAACTGGGGTCTGGTTCAGACAGCTGCTGAGTGCCAGACTTGTTCCTGCATGGCATTAATTAGCACCTTCTCAGGCAGGCTGAAAAAGAGTTTAAGGAGCAAATTGACTTTCAGCAGCGAGCAGCAGAGTGGTGGGCTAATGGCGTGGGCTACTGCCAGTCCAATCCAGGCAGGAGCTGCCTCCCAGAACTGCCACTTATCCGTGAGCTAGGACACACTCTCTCACCAAAACTGAAGGTCCTTATTATGGTGGAAAATCTCTTTCCTATCGACAAAAGACTCAGGATTTTTAGCTGGTTGCACCCAGAGCTGGGACCATGCAGCCCCAGCTTTCTTCTCTAATCTCCAGCAAGGGGTGTCAGCCCAAGGACCCAGATTGCTCTTGGTTTTCATTTGAGCCATTTGCAGGGCAAGTCCTGTAGCAAGGGGTGGATTCTCACAAGATTTATGCACAGCATTATTATTGCCCTATGTACAAATTAGATGTGTGGAATAGGGCTGGGCTGTATCCAAATAAATAACAGTGCATGCTGTCTGCCTGCCTTCTCTGCTGAGCTGGTGAGCAGCTTTCCCTGCCTGTGACTGAAAGGTGTAGCTGAACTTAGGGCTGGATTCAGCCAACATCCACCCTGCCCCTTCATTCCTGTGCTTAAAAGGAGTATTGAGTTGTCTGCCAAGAGGAAGCCCAAGGTCCTGTTTGTATGGTCCTGCTTTTCCAGGCCCAGCCCACCAGAGTCTTTGGCTCTTTCTGGGTGTGCCGTGGATGTCCTGGCTGTGAGCTAATGGTGAGCCTGGAAAGGCCTCAGTGGTCACCAACACCCGCTCTCACGCTTAGAAAACAAATGTTCTGGCTCTGACTGCCTGCAGACCGGAGGAGCAGGCTCTGCTTGGCCTGATTCCCTCTCAGAACATCCCATTCTTCCTTGCCTTTCCCAGGAATACACCATTGACATCTTCTTTGCCCAGACGTGGTACGACCGGCGCCTGCGGTTCAACAGCACCTTGAAGGCGCTCACGCTGAACACCAACATGGTGAGCCGCATCTGGATCCCGGACACCTTCTTTAGGAACTCCAAGCGGGCCGATTCCCACTGGATAACCACTCCCAATCAGCTCCTCCGCATCTGGAATGACGGAAAAGTGCTCTACACTCTCAGGTACATCCAGCAGGCTCTTAAGGAGGGAAACAAGGAGATGGTCAAGTGGTTTCCTAAACCAAAATCCTTTAAAATGTTGTCCTGGTCAGCCCAGCTGTTTTATAATAAACATTAATCAACATTTGGCTTTTTGTTCCCATAACTTGTCACTTCCATAAATGAATCTGAAAAGTTGATTAAACAGAAGGGCTTTTTGAAGGTGAAACTTAGATGTTTTTCCTCACCTTGAAAAATATCCAAACATATATTTTTGGTTTGGAATGTTCCTGCAAACAGACTGATCTTCAGCAAATTAGTTCTCAAGGAAGTGAGAATGCCTCTGTCACATTTAGGTGTTGGAATCAAACCATCTTCACCAGCTCAAAATCTCTTTTTCTCTCTCTTCCTATCTCAGGCTGACAATCGAGGCTGAATGTCTGCTCCAGCTGCAGAATTTCCCAATGGACACTCACTCCTGCCCTTTGGTTTTTTCCAGTTGTGAGTATACACATTTTTAAAATAGCTTTAAAAGGCAAGCAGAGGAACCTCAGTGGAGTAATGCTTTTCTGGGGAAACTATGCTCCCTTTTAGCTACATTTTTTCACCCAATTTCCATGGCACCCTTCCTGTGCCATTATCCTTCATGGCCTGAAGCATCCTCCCACTCCTGGGCTAGCAGAGGTCGTCAGGGACAGATTCACAGCATCTCTGAGTTTCTCCTTAATTTGGGTGGATGGTTGGAGGAGATTATTTCACTGACCTTCTGGTCAATCCAGACAGAACACGGATATATTCTGGTGGACAAATGGCACCTGTCCTTCCTTGAATCTTCCCCTTTCTCCCACTCTCTGAGTGAGGTCTGGAAACTTTCTGTTCCAAAGGAGGGTTACTCAGACCTCCTCTCTCAGTCACTCCTCGTCCAGACTCTTCAGCAGAGAGGGCTGCTGATGTTATCACATGTCCTCTGGTAATTCTGCAGGGAGCCTTTCTGCACCAAGAGATCCCTGTCCCCGTGTGTGGGTGGGAAATCTGATTTAATCATCTGAGCTCGGGTTCTCCTGCTTCCCCTGCCACTGAAGAGCTGCAGCTCGGAGCTCTGAGGTGCTTCAGAGGGAGGCAGCATGCTGAGGAGATCTCATCCCTTCATCTCCCACCGCCCCTCATTCTTTGCTAATTAACGGTGCATGCCATACACACTTGATAATTAGAAACACACAGTTAGTTTGATGCCAAGTTCTTACTCCATCCTCCTCTGAGAGACTTTCTCCTAGGTCCCTGCTTCACAGCAGGCTTGTTTCTTTGTCAAGAAAGCCAGAGGCAGGAGAAGCCGTGCTGCAGCCTGCAGGGCCAGGTCTGCTTCTCCTCTCCATGGAGAGTGCCCCCCTTCTTTTCCATGGATCAGCTGCCAGGGCAAGAGGTGCAGGGAGCACACAGACCAGCCAGAACCATGCTGGCAGCTTTGTATTCCCAGTGTACTCATGCCTGGGGTGGCACTCATGAGGTGCCAGCTGCCTCAGGGAGCTAAAACCCTTTAAAGATTTCAGGCTGGTGGAGCCACAGAATGGCAGAACAGTCCGGGTTGGAAGGGGCCTTAGCAGATCATCTAGAACAGCCCTGCTGACAAGGAAGAGCCACCTAGAGCAGGTTGCACAGGAAATGCAACCAGGTGGGGTTTGGAATCCAGAGTTCTGACTCCAGAATCCTGGGAGGGAGACTCCACAACCTCCCTGGGCAGACTGTTCCATCGCTCTGCCACCCTCCAAGAAGTTCTTCCTCGAACCAGCAGAGTCCTCTTGGACCAACCCACGTCTCGTTCCCAGCAGTGCAGTCCTTGGAAAGGCTCTGCTTCTGGCAGTGCTTTGTTTTTGGCAGTGCTTTCCCCATCCCCAGGATCTGAAACAGCCCACGAGGGGAGATGCAGCCCCTGCTCCCATTCCGTGTGGGAATTGCCTCAGGGAATCTAAACAAAAGGCACCAGAAACACCTGCCTGAAGGGCTCCTGTTTACAGAACAGCTCTGTGAGACGCCAGTGCTTTTGCAGGCAGGCTGGTGGCCGAGGTGGGGGCACATGTCACACTCTCCCACTGATGTCCGTGCCCCTTTTCCCAGATGGATACCCTCGGGAGGAGATCGTCTATCGCTGGAGGCGCTACTCCATCGAGGTCTCTGACCAGCGCACCTGGAGGCTCTACCAGTTCGACTTCACAGGGCTGAGGAACACCTCGGAAGTGCTCAGGACTGGGGCAGGTGAGGCGAAGGGAGGCAGCCCACAGGAGCACCGCGGTGCTGGAGACCTGGGGGGAGGCAAAGGAGTAGTCAGATTGCTCCACAGGGGTGGGGAAGGAAGGTCACAACAGCCCAGTCAGAGAAAAAAAGCTAAAAATGAAGGGATGGACCTTGGCTAGAGGGAGCAGAAGTGATGGAGATGAGTGGTGAGGAGAAAACAAAGCAGGGAGAGGTCAGAACCCCTGACATTTGTGAACTGTGGGGTGACAATGCTGGTGTGAATGAAGCTACCCCTAATTGAAGGGTCAGGAGGGAGAAGAGAGGGAGCTTGGATCCACCCTTGCTGCAGTGTGTGCACGCTGTGTGATCTCTGGGTGATGCTTATGATTGGAACGGGGGTGGAGAAATCAGAACTTGCAGGTCTTGATCTTTCCTTCTGTAAACTCGTGCCAGGCTGATGAACCCCTGAACTGTGCTGTCAGAGACAGGGACAAGGCTGCATGTGTGAAGAAACTAAGTAATGGAAGCTCCTCAGCTCCTCCTCCTCCTCCTCATAATAGCTCACATCCCCTTTCCTTCCCACAGACAACTGAGGAAAGCCTCTGGATTCCTGAAGGTGGGGTGAGCTCATACTTTTAAGCCCTCTGAAACAGCAAGGAGCAGTGCTTCTCCCACTCTGCAGGAAGCTACTGCTCTCGACAGTGGCAGCCAGGGTAGAAAGGCAGCACAAACTGGGACAAGAAGTGAAAGTGTCTTGAATGCACCAGTGGCCCTCTGATGTTTGTAATTCTCTTTTTTTGGTAATTGCTTGCAAGCTCCGTCTTAACCCCAGAGCTGTCAGGTGGCTTTCTTCCAATACTCACTGTGAGCCTCTGGAAAAAAAGAAAGAACCTCCACTGTAAGTTGCCAAATGAGCAATTAGGATGTGCAGCACCACATGCCTTTTCCAGAGGCAGAACCAGACTCTCAGTGGAAGTGATTGAAGGACACCTCCTTTGTCACAGCTCAGGTAGTTCGTTAGCGAGCCAGGCCATGCAGCCTGTCACAGCCAAAGAGCTTCTATAGAAAAGAAACCCTTGCAGCAATCAGCTGAAGATAAATGGTCTCTGCAGTTTCTTCCCTGAAACTTTTCCTGGGCTTCTCAGTGTCCTTAGCCAGGCCAGTACAGACACAGCCTGGTGGCCATACGGACAGCCAGGCAAACAGCCAGCTGGGCAACCACAAAGTCAGCTCTTCAATTAGTCACAAAGGCATCCAGCAGGACAGCTACAGAGCCAGCCAGGTAGCCACAGAGTCCACTAGCCACAAAACCAGCGAGTCACCACACCTACTCAGCCAGCCACGTGAAGTTAACAATCTGGGCAGCTACAAAACCAGATGGCCGGGCGCTTAAAACATGAGAAAACCTCATCAGAAGCTCCAAATTCTGAAACGTTGCTGATTTTTCTGCTTTAGGAAGCCCCATGTTATGATTCCAATGTCTCTGTTGCTCTTTCCTAGGGGAGTACATGGTGATGACAGTTTCTTTTGACCTAAGTAGACGCATGGGTTACTTTGCCATTCAGACCTACATTCCCTGCATCCTGACTGTTGTTCTTTCCTGGGTTTCCTTCTGGATCAAGAGAGACTCTACGCCAGCCAGGACATCTCTGGGTAAGAGACAGGATGATGCATGTCTGATGCTTGTCAAACTCTGCCAGGCAAGCAGACTGGCAGTGTTGGAGTGCAAAAATCTCCTGAAGCACTTTGCCATTTTCTGGCATTTTTGAGCTTACCAGAGAATATTCCACTCCTTCGGCTTCCTGTGTGTAACACTCCACAGCTCAACCAAATCTCCAGCTGTGCTGGCTTGGGCTGCTGGATTATCTCAGGAGAGCATCTCGCTCTCATGTCTTGATCTGAGACCCAAGCACAGCCTTTTCCAAGCTGACAGTGGGGTATTCTCACGCACCAAAAGGCAGAGGGAGGGGCTGAGCTGTGGCACTGCAGTGCTGCCCAAAGGCTTCCAGTCACATCCACGTTTTCTACATTTCCCCACGAGTTTTCAAGGCCTCTGTGTAGGGCTGGTGACAGGAAGGTTGTAGGGTTAATGGGCAAAGTTGCTTGGCTGCACCCACAGAGCCCCAGGCTCTGGCAGGAGCTGGAAGCCCTGTAGGTACAACCTTTTCCTGTCGGTCACCCCACAGGACCCAGGGAGTGACAACAGCTCTGCCTGTTGTCTAGATTTTCTCAGCAAACTGCAGTGGCTCCTTGAGGCAGGAGAAAAGCTTCTGTTGATTGAATGTTGCTCTGATGGGTGCTGGGGGAGGTCTTTGAGAGTCTTTAATACGCTTTGGCTGTATCTGCATTTTGCAGCAGGCTGTGATTCCCAGCGCTGTCCTTCCTATCAGCCCCGCTGACTTTGCCTTTAATTGGAGGTAGCATTCCCAGCCCTGCCTGCAGGTCTCTGTGGGGATGGAGGGGAGAGGAGGGCCCATCAGCTATTCAGAGCCCATCCATGATGGCCACGTCTCCCCACCTCCCTATCGAAATTGATTTGTTTGGTGCCCGTGGAGGGAGGAGGAGGAGGAGGGTGTCATTTCCAATGAAGGTGAGGGTGTGCCATAGTCTGTGGCTGGTAAAGGAATGAACAGCAAGAGGAAAATGTTGTGCACGGCTCTAGTGACTGTCTCGAAAAACAAAGGCAGGTTTCCCCAGGAGAGGGGCCCCTCTCTGTGGGAAGGGACCTCAGCACAAGAAGAATAATGTATTCTCTCCACAGCCCCTGTTGTACTTAGTACAAATGATCCCCAGCACATTTCGAGCCTGCCAGCCCACATTAGGGAGATGTAAACTGGACCAGCTCCACTGGCACTTCAGAAATGTGGGAAGTCACATCACATCTGCTAATGCAAGTACAGCAGGAAAACATGAAAATCTTCTGCCCTGCTCACCCCCAGAGCCACTGGGGTGACCCCAGGAAAGGGTGGCAGGTGGATTTAGATGGATGCTAGAGAAGGAGAAACAGGTGGACATCCTGCTTCTTCCCCACATCCTAAAAACCAGTGGATGAGTTCACAATACCAACTCCTGCAGCTGGTCCTTTGTTGGCTCCTGACACTTCATCTCTGGAAGTAGAAACGTGAGCCTTGCTGCTTCTGCAAAAACAGTTCCAAGCCCCACTCAAGTCAAAAGAAATTCCTTATCACCTCCCAAGCACTTGCCCTCTGCATCAAGGAATGGATAGATTGTGAAGAGCTGTCTCTGAAGAATAACCACGAGCAAATTGAAAATTTATGGGTAGGAATCAGACCAAGGAAATAAAGGGAACCTTGAGATTGGTGTCTACAACAGAGAAGCCTATAGACCAGGGAGCAAAACAGCACTGGCAGATGTTTCAGGACATCTTCCAAAGAGCACAAGGGCTCTCAATCCCCAGGTGTGAGAAATCAGGAAAGGAAGGCAAGACACCAGCATGGATGAGTCAAGAGCTTCTGGTCAGACTAAAAGGCAAGAAGGAAATGCGTGGGCAGTGGAAGCAGGGACAGGTATCCTGGGAGGAGCACAGGGACACTGCCCAGTTGTGTAGGGACGGGGTTAGGGATGCAAAGGATACTAACAGGGGCTTCCTCAGGTTTGTCAGCCAGAAAGAGAAGGTCAAAGAAAGTTAAATACAACTGAAAAACTGATAAAAATGGATGAGAAGGAGGCTGAGGTAATTTTTTGGCTCAGTCTTCACTGGCAGCCTCTCTCCCCACATTCCACAGTGGATGCATTGCAAGACAGGGACTGGGGCAGCAAAATCCCTCCCACTGCAAGAGAAGATCAGGTTTGAGACCACCTGAAGAACCTGAACACCCATAAGTCTATGGGACCTGACAAGATGCATCCCAGAGCATGGCTGATGTGGTTTCCAAGCCACTCTCCATGATACTTGAAAAGTCATGGTAGTGACCAGAAAAGGGGAAATATTGCACCCATTTTTTCAAAGGGTAGAAAGGAGGACCCTGGGGACTACAGACCTGTCAGCCTCCCCTCTGTGCCTGGGAGGATCATGGAACAGACCCTTCTAGAAGCTGTGCTGAGGCACATGGAGGACAGGAGGTGATTCAACAGAGCCAGCACGTCTGCACCAAGGGCAAGCCCTGCCTGACCAACCCAGCCTCACTCAGAGTCTGGGTTTCCTGCTCCTTTACCAGTCCACGTTGTGTGATACCTGACTTTGAACATCCCTCTTTCTCATAGAGCATTATCAGAAGGTTCCTCAAGACCAGAGTCTGGCTGAGCAGAGCAAAAATGGGACCAGACAACCAGAGCAGAGGGAAAATGGGGGTGTTTTGGGGGCTGGATGTGTGCAGAAGACAGCAGTGCTCCCTGTCAGTACTTAAGCCAGCTCTTTTCTCTCCCAGGTATCACGACTGTGCTCACCATGACCACCCTGAGCACCATCTCCCGCAAGCACCTCCCCCGTGTCTCCTACATCACAGCCATGGACCTCTTTGTCTCTGTGTGCTTCATCTTCGTCTTCGCCGCTCTCATGGAGTACGCCACGCTCAACTACCTGGTGGGAAACAAGAAACCACTGGAGCACAGCCACAGGAAAGCCAGGCTGGTAGGTCAGAGGGGCCAGCAGAGGTGGATGCTCTTAACAACCCCAAGCTATTTAAAAATACCCTTCCTGAGCCTGCATTGGACACTGCTGATGTGGTTCAGTGCCTGACCCACACTGTGTTCATCCAGTCCTCAGACCACTCTGTGTGCTGGGTCTGAGAGGTGAGACACACCCAGAAAAAGGGTCCCTGAAAACAAGGAAGCCCCTGTCAGAGCCAGGCACCCTGTGCTCTCTTCAGAACTGCTGGAGAGCTCGTCAGAACAGTTTAGAATGACTCACATGACTGAATGTAAGCAGCCACTTTAAGACATCTGTATCAGTTTAATCTCTGGATTACAGAGGCATCTTGGTTCACAGAGATGCAGAAACCTACTTTCTTTTGTGGTCTTCCATCAGAAGACCTCCTGAGTGTGGGGACAGTGAACCCATGGTGGTCATCATCCTCTTCATCCTTACCCTCATCCTCCATCGTGAGATCTGCCCAAGCTCGTGGCAGGTACTTCTGACACATGAACTGAAAGAGGCCTCTGAATTGGGACAGAACTGAAACAGAAAAAGACATATCTCTTCTGGGCCAGGCTCATTTCCCAGCACATCCCCCATATCCCTCATATCCCAGGGTGGACAGAGCTCTTCCATGAGGCTCAAGATGGGCCAAGAGGAGCCACACACAGCCCTTCCCCAGCTTTTCTCCAGTAAATGGCAGCAACCAGCAGACACATCTGGGCTGTGTGCTGTGTCTGCAGAGACAGCTGAGCTCAGGGGAGTGAGGGAAGAGGCTAGAACAGATCGAACAGGTTGTGTTTCTGCACTATTATTGGCACAGATGGGGAATCAGAGCAATCAGACCTTTGCTGAGTAGGGCTGTGCCCTGGGGTGCCAGGAAGGACACTCACAGTCATGCAGGGAGCTGCCAGTTCCCCCAGTAGGCAAACACGGTGATTCACAACCAGGTGCAGAGGCTGGGGGTGATCAGCCGTCCCTCTCCATCGAGCTGCACCCATGATGATCCGATCTGCTGCCAGCTGCGTGGGGGCTGCTGTCTAGAACAGGTTTTGCTGCCTTTTCCTCCCCTTTAACCTGCCCACCTCTCCCCCTTTCCAGCCACCTGCCGGTGCACAGGTGATGCCAACCTTCACCGCCATCAACATCAACCACATCATGCACTGGCCCCCAGAGATCGAGGAGGACGACGACGACGACCCCGGCTCCCCGTGCCTGGAGGGGAAGGAATGCGAGAGGTTCTTTTGCTGCATCGAGGACTGCCAGACGGGGATGTGGCGGGAGGGGAGGGTCCGCATCCACATATCCCGCCTGGACTCCTACTCCCGCGTCTTCTTCCCCACCGCCTTCCTGCTCTTCAACATCGTCTACTGGATTGCCTATCTCTATCTCTAGCCCTTCTTTGTCCTCAGCTGGAACGGACTGGACACCAGCCAGAGGGGCTTCTCAAGGAGCATAGAGAACAGCGTGTCTTCTGTTGTAGTCAGTCTGAGCAACCCAGCCTTGGTGATTCCCTCCTCCTGCTCTCTCATCTCTTCTGAGAAGAACCAAACAGCTTTTTTTTAGCCTTCTAACATATCTTTTTAGAGAATCTACCCTTTCCCCAGACAACCCTCTCTCCAACACCACCAGCATTGTACTCCTTGTAAGATTACCCAAAAACATCCTATTGCCGTCTCAAGCATTAGGGATTTTGTCAAAAACAAAAAACCTTAATGCATTTCATTTTTCCATCCAATCCTACTCCGAAATTTCAAGGGAAGTGATGGCAAACGGAGTTTTCTGCACAGTTATTAAGACTGCAAAGGAAATAAAATGCATCCTACGACTTCTGCACTGCTTCCACCAGAACAGACTTTGTGGGGTGCTAGAAGCTCAGAAAGGTCAGAAGGAAACAGCGTGGAAAAGGACAGCAGTGCAGCTTTCCCACTGGGCTTGGCTGAAATGTTTTGGGCCTGCCCAGACATCTGATGGTGGCACTGACGAGGATGGAGTTGCTGCAAGCCTCCCCCAGCTCCCCGCAGAGTCTCTAGGAAGCATTCCTCACGGATCACTCCAGGACACCCACCCACTGAGGCGCTGCTGATTCCCATCAGACGGTGCTGAAAAGCACTTCTCGAGCTGGAAGGGCCCACCTGCCTTGCTGGAGCAGACTCTTCAGGGCCCACGGTGACATTTCTGCTGTGTGACCGGGACTCGGAGCAGGCTCTGCAGTTGGGCACAGCCGAAAGAGGGGGGAAGTCCTTGTGAGAGAGGCCAGAAGAAGCCTCCTGAGCCTGGTGTGAGGTAGTTTTCTTCAGCCTGTCTCACGTGGGCTGTGGATCACAGAGGGGCAGTGCTGTCCCATGCAGTGACGCTCCTTGAAGCCATCAGATCTGTGCTGGGTAGTAGGTGCCAACCTGAGGAAGGGGCTTTGGAAAGGGAACACACAGCTACCAGTGAATTCCTGCAGCTCAGATGTGTTCCCCTCCTTTATTTCTTCCATAATTGCGTAAAACAAGAGTTTCCACTCTGCCTGGATGGCCCCTCCCAGTTGCCATCAGTGCTTGGCCTGTTTCCTCATAAAATCAGGGAAGGGAGTGAGTTGTCCTTGATGGGTTTTAAGAAGGACAAACATAGCGAGGTGGTTCTATCTTAAAGGCACAGGGAAATGCAAAACACAGCTTCAGCTGGGGAGAAACTGCCTAATACAGGAGAGGAAACTCAGGCCCAAGGTCCATAATGTGTCACCTGGCTGCCTCCCCATTTACACCAACCGCTGACGTGGCCCGCAGCATGATTGTGAAAAGCAGTGGGCCGTTAATAGTTACTCACTGTGTAAATTAGAAACAAAAAAAAAAGATCTTTTTTTAAAAACAGCATGTTTTAGGAAAAAAATTAGAACTTAAAAGGCTTGTCAGGAGAAGAAAGCCGGCATGGCTGCAGAGGAAAAGTTAGGAAAGGCTGGCTCCCAGGACAGCTATCAGGGGCAGGAGGTTTTGCATATTCTTGGAGAGCAATTTGATCTGGTTTAAAGACGGATTTTGACGCTGTTAAATCTGATCTGAATAATGAAGTGTCATGTTTAATTCATTCACAAATGCAGCCTTACCTGGGCTCCAGATGAACAGCTAGAGCATCTTATTAAGTATACAATAGTACAACACTCGGCTAAGTATAACCTAATGGGGTCAGACCAGCAGAGCTCTGAAAGGGGAAATTGCGCCTGTCTAACCTGTTACAGTTCTTCTTTTAAAATACCAAGTAAGAGATAAAGGTTACTCAGAAGCATAATTTGCTTAGCTACTCCCGACAGCTTTTGAAAGGGTGGAAAGAAATTGTGGCGGGCGGTTCTAACTGAGGAAATTGATTTAGCAAAAGAATTATTAAGGAGGTTCTAATTAGAGGAAATTAACTGAGGAGAGGGGGGAAAAAAAGAATTGTTAAGGAGGCTCTAATTAGAGGAAATTAATGTTTTAGAGAGAAAGACACAGAGAGGGAGAAGTCTAAGAAAAGAATCAAAACAACTTGCAGACAAGGGAAGCTGCTGGGTGACAGTGCCGACTCCCAGCCAAGCTGGTTGATGTTCTGCTCCCGGTAGCAAAGCATTATTAGATGTAGCAACAGAAAAACCTCCTATGACTCAGCCCTACACCGACAGGGAGCTGGATTAAACAGGGTCCTGTGATCTCTGTGGGGAGCCAAAAGGAAAGAGCATCCTAGATTAAATCTGGCTCACACGACGGGCTCTGAGTGAAGCACGTCCTCACATTTGGGCAGGCAGCTGTCGGGGGGGTGCGTGGGAGGGGACGCCCCGGTGGCACACCAGGGTCTGTGCCAAATATCTCCTCAACAGGATGGTGGCTTGAAAGGTGTGCAGGCAGTGGAGGCTGCACTGAACACGGGGAAGCAAAATGTGGAAGGGGAGCAGCTGAGAAAGGGAGGGTGGGAGGGAAAAATCGAACAGCCCTGTGCAAGGGAGCCCGAACAGCTGCAATTTGCTGGAGCTTCGAAGCTCTTGGTGAGCACATATGATTATCATGGGCACTGGAGAACAGACTCCAGCGCTGAGAGCAGCAACTTGTTGAAATTAGACCTTTTACAAAATCAGCCAGGAGAGAAAGAGGGTGCACAAAAACCCTAAGAGGATGACAGGGACTCGGACAAAGTAGATTCGAAAGATTATAAGATTTCACCAAAAAAAAAGATAAAGCCAACACACACCCAGGTAATTTAACCAATGATGGAGGATTTGACAGAGGAAAATAGTCTAGCGTGGGCTGGAGCACAAGGAAGCTGATTACTAAGGCTGGGGAAGGAGGAGGGAGGGGGCTTTTTGGCTTAGGGAAATCTGTGCCCATCATCCACAGCACAATAAATAAAGGCATGCACAAATTCAATCATGCTTTTAAGTTTCTATAGTATCTCAAAAGAAAGAAAAAACAACAAAATGAAAAGCTAAGAAAAGCCAAAAAGAAAAATCTGCCATTCTTTTGGAATTACTTTGCAAGGCTCCAGTTTCCTTATAAAAAGGTTTTCCAGCTATCAGGAGGGAACCCAGGGCACAGAGACATCCAGCAGCCGTGAGTTGCCCTGCTCAGCATGGCCCTGGGAGTCGAGCCCCTCTGTGCCCTCCTAGGCTGGCATTAGACACAGATCAAAACCACGGGGCTGAGCTGTGCTGCTCTGGGCAGGGAGGACAGAGGCACCAGGGCTGCTGCAAGGCACTTGGGTTGCCTCAAACACCTGGGTGGCTGTGCTGCCTCCTCCTCTCATGGAGGTTTCAACGTTCTCCCCCTCCCAGGAATTATTTGGTGGAGGAGTTTCATCCTGTCAGCCTCACCGGCCAAGTGGGCACTGGGCTTCCCTCACCTCCTGCCTCCCCTCCCCAGGGACCAGCAAGTCACACTCCCACCCCTGCACTTGGTGAAGACAAACACATCCAAGGCCAGCAGGACCAGGGCAGTGACCTGTCCATCTGGGCTGGGCACTGGTGAGGCCACACCTCAGCTCCTGGGGTCAGTTTTGCAGCAGAGCTGGGGAGGGGTCTGGAGCACAAGCCTGATGAGGGGAAGCTGAGGGAGCTGGGGGGGCTCAGCCTGCAGAAAAGGAGGCTCAGGGGGGACTTTATCACTCTCTACAACTCCCTGATAGGAGGATGTGGTGAGGGGTGGGTCAGTCTCTTCTCCCAGGTAACAAGAAACGGGACAAGGGAAAACATGCTCAAATTGTTCCACGGCAGGTTTGGGTTGGATATTGGGGAAAATTTCTTCACTGGAAGGGTGGTCAGGCTGTGGAACAGGCTGCCCAGGGAAGTGGTGGAGTCACCATCCCTGGAGGTGTTTAAAAGATGTGGAGATGTGGCACTGGGGGAGATGGTTTAGTGGAGTGCTTGGCAGTGCTGGATTTATATGATCATAAAAGGTCTTTTCCAACGTAAATGATTCTATGATTCTATCACTCTGCTATCCTAGTATCTAATGATGGGGACTGGAAATTATGATCTCAGCATTTATGTCTTATGGCCTTTGTTTGGAATATAAAAGGAAATCAGGAAAAAGGTTGATTTTTCATTTCTCTGCCTCCAATTCCTATTCTTCCCCTCCAAATTATGCCTAAGGAACCATTTTTAGCCTGTGTAAGGAACCATTTTTAGCCTGTGTGCTCTTCAGGGCAGGGACTCTGTTACTGTGTGTTTGTACAGGGACTGGCACTCCGGGGCTTGGTCCTTAACTGAGATTTCTGGATGCTACTTATTATACATAATAAACAACATTATACACTGCCCATCCTCACCAGTGTCTGTCTACACCTTGTAAGAAGGGTAAAAACTGTCCCCTGCCCCCTTCCTGATGGGGGTTACTGGAGCTGGTAAATTTATTTATTTCCCCAGATAAAACTGTCTTGTTGGAAAGTAGGGGAAAATGTCACTCTGATGTTTCTGATGGGTGGTGGATATTTTTGGGTTTGCTGTTTTCCTTCAAGAAAGGCAGAAGTTGCTTCAAATCATCGCTGCTCAGAAGCAGTCCCAGCCATTTAAAGTCATTATTTGTAAAGCAAGAGAAGCCCTTTCTTGTTCCCCTCAGTCTGTTGCCATTGTAAATAAAATAACTAATGTTTCCCCAAGTGTTTTTTGGGGTGGAGGGGGTTTGGCAGTAATATTTGGTGGACTTTATTTCAGCCTTTCTGTTCCCTTTCTATACCCCCACTCGTGCTGGTGACTTTTGGAGTGATCATAACCCAAAGGACAACCCCAGCACTGGAGAAGGCATCTCCACCTCTCCCTGGCACACTGTGAATCCCTCCAAGATTTAACAGTTCCCAAAATGTTAAAAACATGAGGTCATGAAGGGGAAGGGAGAGGGGATAAGAGGAAGTTATATTAAGTCGTTACTTTTTATATTCCTAATATACATTCATTATAATTTGTCTTCCTCTTAATGCCTCGGATTCGTAGGCTTTGGGAAGATTGAATTTAAGGAGGAGGAGAGTGGCCAAAAATGTTTCGAGCTGTGTGCCCCAGGGCAAGGGGGGAGACACAAACACTCCTGCCTGCATGGGGTGGGAGCTGCCTTCCCTCGTGGAGAAATGGCTCCACCACCCAGCAGCACCACACAACCTCTGGCAGCCCATGAGGGGCAGGAGGCACCTGCTGTGAAGGGCTAGGGTGGAACGAGGCTTGGGTCCCAGTGTTCCCATCACACTGGGTGAGGAAACCCAGGGGAAACACCCTATTGCCTGCAGACCTTCAATTAAAAAAATAAGAAAAACAATTATTTATTTTATTTTTATTTTTTGTAAAGGATTCTGCCTGAGAAAATTGACTCAGTTGTCTGTCAGAAGGACTCTCGGGTCTTTCAGGTTGGTTTTTTTGGTGTTGATGCTTGACACAATTTTACCCCTCTCTACTTGTTTTTTGCCCCCTTCTCCCCACATCTTCCAAAAAAAAAAGTAAATAATAGAGTCTGGGCCCTGTCTGTCCCAGCCACACTTCTGGCACCATCTGAGGCAGTAAGAACAATGCAGGATGGAGGAGAGCTGGGAAGCCTCAGGAGCTGCTCCGAGCAGGTCGGCATAGCAACATCTCCAGGGAGAGCGCTCCATGGGGTAATTTCCATGCACTTTAAAGCCCACTTGGGCTGCTGGAGTGGTATAAAAGGGACTCAGAAAGCCTGCTAATTAGGATTAGCAGCTTCAGGGACACCAAGCCACGGTGCTCTGAGCTGAGCCATTTATCTGAGAGAACTCAAGGCTCTTGGGTACCTCCTGACCGAGGCACAGGATACCCACGTGTCAAGGCAGACAAATCTGAAATCAGATGGCAGAGCCACCCCTGAGGGAAGGGTCCTACCCTGGCTGCTGGATGGTGGCTTTTGGAGTGATCATAACCCAAAGGACAACCCCAGCACTGGAGAAGGCACCTCCACCTCTCCCTGGCACACTGTGAATCCCTCCAAGATTTAACAGTTCCCAAAATGTTAAAAACATGAGGTCATGAAGGGGAAGGGAGAGGGGATAAGAGGAAGTTATATTAAGTCGTTACTTTTTATATTCCTAATATACATTCATTATAATTTGTCTTCCTCTTAATGCCTCGGATTCGTAGGCTTTGGGAAGATTGAATTTAAGGAGGAGGAGAGTGGCCAAAAATGTTTCGAGCTGTGTGCCCCAGGGCAAGGGGGGAGACACAAACACTCCTGCCTGCATGGGGTGGGAGCTGCCTTCCCTCGTGGAGAAATGGCTCCACCACCCAGCAGCACCACACAACCTCTGGCAGCCCATGAGGGGCAGGAGGCACCTGCTGTGAAGGGCTAGGGTGGAACGAGGCTTGGGTCCCAGTGTTCCCATCACACTGGGTGAGGAAACCCAGGGGAAACACCCTATTGCCTGCAGACCTTCAATTAAAAAAATAAGAAAAACAATTATTTATTTTATTTTTATTTTTTGTAAAGGATTCTGCCTGAGAAAATTGACTCAGTTGTCTGTCAGAAGGACTCTCGGGTCTTTCAGGTTGGTTTTTTTGGTGTTGATGCTTGACACAATTTTACCCCTCTCTACTTGTTTTTTGCCCCCTTCTCCCCACATCTTCCAAAAAAAAAAGTAAATAATAGAGTCTGGGCCCTGTCTGTCCCAGCCACACTTCTGGCACCATCTGAGGCAGTAAGAACAATGCAGGATGGAGGAGAGCTGGGAAGCCTCAGGAGCTGCTCCGAGCAGGTCGGCATAGCAACATCTCCAGGGAGAGCGCTCCATGGGGTAATTTCCATGCACTTTAAAGCCCACTTGGGCTGCTGGAGTGGTATAAAAGGGACTCAGAAAGCCTGCTAATTAGGATTAGCAGCTTCAGGGACACCAAGCCACGGTGCTCTGAGCTGAGCCATTTATCTGAGAGAACTCAAGGCTCTTGGGTACCTCCTGACCGAGGCACAGGATACCCACGTGTCAAGGCAGACAAATCTGAAATCAGATGGCAGAGCCACCCCTGAGGGAAGGGTCCTACCCTGGCTGCTGGATGGTGGCTTTTGGAGTGATCATAACCCAAAGGACAACCCCAGCACTGGAGAAGGCATCTCCACCTCTCCCTGGCACACTGTGAATCCCTCCAAGATTTAATCCCCTCCATGTTTTTAATCCCACTGCAGCCCCTCTCCTCCCACACCACCCTTTGCTGGGCTCTGGGGGCACAGACCCATCTTATCAAGACAAGTTAAGCAGTGTGAAACCCGCAGGGCGTGTGCTGGGTACCCCCGGGTGAGGTTTTGGGATGATGCCCATGCCATTGATGCCTGGATGGGGCTACCTAAAAACAGAGGCTAGACAAAATTAAGAGAATAAAAGCGGGTAAATTTATTGAAGGGCCTTCAGGTACACTTTGGGCAGTCAAAACTTCCAGGGGCTATACCCAAAAATGGACACAATGGTCACAAGTTTTCATATTTTATAAGTTTGGTTCATTTGCATATCAGGGTTAATTTTCCATTTACAGCTTCAGGTAATGAAGTCATTTTTGCTCACCCCAAACTCACTGTTGTTTACATTCCTCAGGGCCTGAGACAGTGAAGTGTCCTTGACCTTCAGGCCTAGAGAGGAACTGTTCTGACTGACCAAAATGGGAGAACAGCAGCTAACAGGCTATGTGGAGTTCAGAATCACACACTAAAGAATTACAGGAGAGGAAAAACATAAAAGCTAAAATGCTAAGGCATCACCACGAATGTCTGAAGAGCCCCAGGAGAAAGCAGCCACTGGGGACAGGAGGTGGCAGCCATGGGTGTCACCATGCTCTTTCAAGGCCACACATGGGCTCCTCGGAAGAACAAGGCAGGGCCATTTTCACAGCTGCTGGGACATGACTTTTATTCAGTTGCCATAAGGTTCCTGCCTTTCATCAGCCTGCTGCATGAAAGGCCCAAGGAAGGTGATAAGTCTGTAAAAATGAAACCCATCTTTGCAGCAGCTTTATCACACACATGGGCAAAACCAGGCTGCAGGGAAGGGTTGAGTCATTGCCAGGCTGCCATGGGGCTGATTTGCATCTCTCGAGTGCTGCTGACCCTGACAAAACCTCCTCAGGAACCTTTGCTGACACCTCCCCTTGCCAAATGTGTGGTGAAACACAGATGTCTCCCTCACATTATCCCGCTTCTCTGGGTGTTTTCACCTCCTCAGGGTAAAACACTACCTGAATCAGAGATGAGCTGAAGGCAAAGCTTCCCATCTGGGACTGGAGTACCAGTTCCCTGGTATACATCGCTCTTCCTGGAGAAATAACATTAGGTCTGGTCAAAAAATACCCGTGGCAGCAATTCAGTCCTTCACACTGCAATCTGTTTTTCAAGATCATGCAGTCCAGGGCTGCTGGCAGCCATGCTCTCAGCTGTGCCCATCACAAAGGAAAAAAGTCCTTTGCCATATTGGCAGCTGGACCAGGTTCAGGCAGCTCTGAAACACATTTTAAGGCAGAGAGGGGTCACAGAAACTCCCAGTAGCCTCAAAGAATTTTTATAGCAGCAGAAACTCACCAGGCCAGAATGACAGAAATCCCTGCCCAAATATTTACAGTCAGCATCTTGAAAATGCCCAGTACCTGCTGTGGTCCTTGCCATGAGGACATTCCAGGAGGAACATCCTTCACCAACCAACCTTTCTGTCACAGCCAGGCCCCCCAGCATCCAACAGAGACCAGGAGCTCAGGGAAGGACGTCAAGACGATGTGTGAGAAGGAAAAGCTGCAGTGAGGATTTTCAGTGAGCCAGAACTGTCACACCTCAAAATAACAGGTACAATAACAATTCCAGGTGACTGAATTTCTGAGTAAGACCACACATTGGCCAACCAGGTAGAAGCACAGAATTGAAGAGTAGTTTGGGTTAGGAGGAATCTTTAAATCCCATCTAGTCCAGCCCCCCCTGCAATGAGCAGGGAAATGTTCATCTAGATCAGGTTGCTCAGAGCCTCAGAACCTGACCTTGGACATTTTCAGGAATGGGGCTTCTACCTGAGCAACCTGTGCCAGGTTTTCACCTCTCTCATTATAAAAAAAAATATTGTCATTTTATCTAGTCTGGATGTACCATCTTTTAGTTTAAAATCATTATCCCTCATCCCATTTGGCACTGAAACAGGGAGCAAAAGGAACCGCACAGCCCCTGTACCCCCTCTGCCCAGCGCCACTGGGATATTAAAGCCTAACAGCCGAGTGGAGGAACATGCTGAGCTCATTCAGGCGTTTCTCATTAGTTTCCCATGATTTCTCAATATCCTGCTACTCAATATATTCATCTGGCAGCAAATTAGAGACGAGGGAAAAGCGTCTCTCCCTAAGTCATCCAGAGAACACAAAGCGACGAAGCAAAATCATATCAGACAGGGAAACTTCTTGTGAGTCATCATCTTCCCTCCTTCCCCTCTCCCTTTGCAGCATTGCTGATAGCCCCAGGATTGTTCCATGAAGCCTGGAACCAGAAGGTACCAATTCCTGCTCTTTTTTTTTGCTTTCATTTCACGTAAGTAAAGGAAGAAAGCAGCAATTACGTCTTTGTGTCTCTCTACTTCAGGCACCTTGTACATGCTCTGCTGAGATTGATGGCCCAGTTATGCCAAATCCATGACATAAATTAACTATCCCTTTCCCATCATGCCTAACAAAATCCTACCCACCCACCACCCTCAAAAAAGAAACACCAAACAAAATAAAACCCAAAAAAAAACCCCAAAAAAACCCCAAGAAAATAAACCAAACAAGTGGATTCATCAAAGAGAACACCAGAGCAGTTGTGATCAGTGCAGAACTATCCAGGAGTGCTACATATAAAAGGAAGGGAAATGGTCTCAGGTCTGTAGAACAAAGGAAATGTTTTTGTCAAATCTTCAGATCCATGTGTTCAAACTGCAAGGCAATTTCAGTGGCAGTGGTTTTGCTGAATCCTACCACATATTTCAAATTATGGCTTGATCATCAACTTTCACTGCTCGAAAAGGAAGATAAAAACTTGCTCTAGGCTGCTGTATTTTAAAGAACCATTTCTGATTTCTTCGGCCAAATTTTCAGAACAAATGCATTTGTCCTTGAGATATGTTTTATTTGATCTGCATTGATATTCACAAAGTAACCCACTTCTCCCTGGCTGAAGGGACTGAAATGTTTGCTACAGAGACTTCAGATAAGCCCTTAATAAATGTTGCTGGGTTTAGGGGTTATAGGGTCACCATTCCATGTGGACCTATAGGTAGCCACCATTCCTACAGAGTTTAGGACCTGAATTTAAATTCAGTGCCAGTGTACATGCATATATTAGGGGAAAACTTGGCAGGTTGAAACCATTCCCATCTTTAAATAGCTAAAGCAAGAGAAATATCTAGTTTGGAACTCTTGGGATCCGAAAGTGCAGAAAAACTGAGTCCACATTCACCATCCCACTTGTGAAAAGAGGGATGGAAAGCAGCGAGGTCTTGGCATGGCACTCCAGGAAGGGAACGCCGCGAGCTCGGCTCATCCCTGGTGTCTGCCACCTCCCTTCTGCTCTGTGACTCCTTACACTGAGGTTATTGCCCTTGCAAACTGGAAAATCTATATTAAGTGATGTGCAAAAACCACCCAAAGACACAGGAGGTTACTCACCCTGTTTGTTCCCTCAGCCACATGCACCCACAAAAACACTTTGTGACACCAAGTGCCTCTTGCAGTGACAGCTTCCACCTGCTGATTGTCCCAGCTGCTCTCCAGGGAAGAGTTTGTCTCAGGGACTCTTGAAAATACCAAGTCAGGAGGAGAGACCTGGAGTGCTGGGGCTCTGGACTGTATGGACCATGCTCCTTTTACCATCTTGGGCCAGCCAGAGGTCCAGGCTCTCCAGGAACAGGGTCCCAAGGGAGCAGAAATTCATTTGGCTGCTACCTGCGTTTACAGGAAGAAGGAAGAAAAGTGGGATCTGACCTTAGAAGAGGTTTTACTCCAGAAGGCAGCTGATGAATGCAGGTAAGTCACCTGCCCTCACATGGAGTTCATGACTTTGGATGGAACAAGCACAGAAGGGAAAATAAATTTTAAAAAGGGAAAAAAAATTCCAAAAATAATATAGATTTTCGGCCACCTAAAAATGTATCGGAACAGAAACAACTTCTCACTGTGATCAGATTCTAGAGCAAAGCCAGAGCTCTCCTCAGAAGAGCAGATTCTTTGTTGGTGGCCTAAAACAGCCTCTGTGAGGATAAAGCACAAGGACCTCACTTTCAAGCAATTAAAAAGCTTCCTGACCCCAAGCCACCCACAGCAGCTTGCTGTGACATTTCCCAGACCCAGGCCTGGCCCTGCACGGCCCCACTGCATGGAGAGAGTTGAAAATTGCTCCAGAAACCTCCAGTACCTGGGAGCAGGTCTCCTTCCCCAGCAATCCTCCTGGTCTCCCTCACTGGGCCCCAGGAAATGACATTACACCTATGTTCATTTAGATATCCTGCTACAGATGACCCTAAAGGGTCTCAAGTGAAGAGGAAATAAACAGACTGAGGCACTGAGACCCTGCATTAGAACAGCATTCCCCCTTTCCTCCATAAAATCCAGGGCAGCCAGGACACAGGCAAGCTTTTCCTGCACCCTGAAATGGGAGAGGGTCCCTAGCAGCTCCCTGCCTCATCTCCTCATCTCAGGGACTGCTCATTGTATGGGCAGATCTTACACTGCAAATTTTATTTTAGCTATAACTGGAAAAAAAAGTAATCAAAGCAAATGCAACAGCTCGGAAGGAATCAGAGTGGGATTAGACATTTATATGAATAAGAATAGCTTCTGCACTTTGACTTGCTGTGATGAAAATAATAAGAACCTCAGTTTTCACGCTCCAGGGCAGAAAACTGATCTCTGAACAAGGTGTTAGAAATAAATTTCCTCTCACAACAGCAGTCCTCAACTGCCCAGGCCACAGCACAGGGTCTGGGGATGTCGAGTAGCCACTGCTAGAGACAAAGCTGGCTGGAAGCCCGTGGGCTTGTTCAGGAGCTGCTGCAGCCAGGAAAGCATGAGATGGGTTGCAGTGTATCAGACCTGCGTGAAACAAGCCCATCACTCCCTTTTCTCTGTGAGTTTGTGTACTGGATTCCAGGGATCTCCTCACTTTCCCTGTCTTGTTTCTCTGCAGAGATGGATCACTGCCACCCCTCTCCTCTTCCCCCCCCTGCCCAAGCTGAGCCTTTAAGTGGCAATAGCCTTAGCCCCAGCTGATTAATAAACCGGCTTGAGGCTCCTGATCTCTTTGGACCATTAAACCCTTCCCCAGCGACTAGCCATTAATCCCTCCAAAAGCCCTCCTAGATGAGGTTGTTGTTAGCACCATCAATCCTTTTTAAGGCCTCAATTTGCAGCGGAAAGGAGCAGGGAAGTGCGGGAAAGGGTGCATTTGTCAGGAGGTGCCATCTGCTCCCCGGGTCACAGGCAGCCCAGGCAGAGCTCGGTGCTCACACCCAGGTGAGGGCTGTCCCTGTGCAGCACAGACCATCCACCACAGGGCAGGACAGCACTGCTCCAGGCATCTCGAGGGACCAGGGGGATTAAGGAAGGCCACCAGGAGAAAAAGCTGACTTTTTTTCCCTTAATTGCAGCACCTTTGGCTGGGGCCAGAAGGCTCCAGCACGTGCGGTTACCAGTGAATTCCTGCTGGCATCTGCAGAGAAGCTTTCGAATAAACAGGTCTGGGACATGAACCACTCACAGCTTTGCTGCCTATAGACCTGAGCAAGTCCCCCTGTCTTAGCTCCCCTTCCTAATTCAAATTCTGCATTATTAAAGCAGCCACATCTTCAGCCAGAAGACTTGATCTGCCTTAATGTTGACTCTGGGAAGTGGGATTTCAGCCACCCAGTCCATAGCCCCCCCGGCCATTTTCAGCCTCTTTCCCCATTGTCAGCACACTAGCCCTGATTTTCTTTCCTTAGCTCTTCCAGGACTTTTTCACATCCCTAAATCTCATTACCTCGAGCCATGCTCAGGGGCTTGGAAGGAGGATGGTGGCAGCAGAGGTGCTGAACTGTACCCGCCACTGCTGGTGGCAGCACGGAAATCACATCTGCAGAGCCGCAGTCCGATGTTTCTGCGTTTTAACCTAAAACCTCACAGCTATTTTTGCCCTCCCCCGTGTCTGAAAAGTTGCAGCTTTTGAACTCTGGGTTTTACGTCCATGTGAGGTTTTCAAATGAATGTTTAAGATCAGGTTTTATAGATATGAGGTCGTATAAGCCTGTCAGCTGAAACCAAACTACAACTGTGGCAAACAGCAAACTGTGCCCCAGTCTGGTCTGTGCTCCTGCACGTTGCACTGCTGTTAAAGACCTACTGGAGTGGTCATGGAAGGGAAGGGAGTGAGGGATGATGCTGGTACACAACGTAGGGACAGCAGTTTCCTTCTGGTGTCAGCTGTGTGAGGGATGGCTGCCCAGTGTTCAGGCAACATCAGAGAAAACAGCTTCAAGGTTTAAATTGGTAGCTTGACTTAACCATGATGTCATTGCTCCCAAAGCATGTCCAGGAGGGGCAATGAGAGGGAAAAACCCTGGCACCAGCACAGCTTGGAAAAGGATATCTGCGTGCTTGGCCAAAGAGCTGATCAGTTCTGTGCTCTTGATTAGACTTCTCATGTCTCTGTGCTTTTTTGCCAGCTATAATTTGGAAATGACCATGTCAGTTCTGTTCTTTCAGTGTGAGACTTCTTCTACCATGGAACATGTCTTACCATTAACAAGCAAAACTTCTGCACATCCTCATCAGAGGTCCTGGTGTGTTTCTTCACTACCAGCACAGCCCATGCCCTGCATGAAAGAATCACCAGATTAATGTGGACAGGGGTTTTCAGAAGTCCTTGTGGCTTTGGCAGTGGTTTGGTTGGTGCTGAGCACACCACGTATAGCCAGCAACAGCTGGACTCCACAGGGAGAGAGGGAAAAAGAAAACAACCACACACACATGCAAAAATCATCAGTCAGGCTCCTTTTAAATGATTAATGCAGTGCACAGAGAAAGGCTTTTCAGCTCTCAAATCTTCACATGATTATATAAACCTTAACTCATTGCAGCTACCGAGGACCTGTGTTTGTTTGTGGGCATTAACAGCTGCTGTGGGGTTATAATTAGAGCAGAGAGTGAGGAGTCCCATGGGGAGACAGAGGAAACCCCAAATTGCTCAAGTCGTTTAAACATTCAGGGAGATAAAACACTGCAGAGAGGTTCTGGAGTGAGCAGCGCTCGAGGGAGGGAGGGGTTACAGCCACCATAAAAGTTTTTTCTGCTCTCTTGGGTCCGTACAATTAATTATGGTTATTAATTATTTAGGATGCTACAGTAATAATTAGTGCAAGGATCACCTCAGCCACTGAAACCATAGAATCACAGAATTATTTGGGTTGGGAGGGACCTTAAAGATGATCTAGTCCAACCCCCCTGGCGTGGGCAGGGACACCTTCCACTAGACCAGGTTGCTCCAAGCCCTGTCCAACCTGGCCTTGGAGACTCCAGGGATGTGGCAGCCACATCTTCTCTGGGCACCCTGTGCCAGGGCCTCCCCACCCTCACAGGGAGAATTTCTTCCTAAAACCTAATCTAAACCTGCCCTCTATCAGTTTAAAGCCATTACCCCTTGTCCCATCACTAAATATCCTTGTCCAAAGTCCCTCTCCAGCTCTTTTGGAGACCCTTTAGTCTCCCTTGAGCCTTCCCTTCTCCAGGCTGAACAGCATGGTCCTACTGCCCCGTTCCCTAGCCCTCTCTTGGACATCTGTCCAGGAAGAACTTCCATGTGGCCCCAAATTCATCCCTAGAGAATGGCTTTCCCCAGATCCATCGCCCCTTTCTGTGCTGGCGACTCCCATGGCCTGTCCCAGGAGTGCTCACATTTGCAGCAGGATGCTGTGATTTCTCCCTTTGTTCTCCTGGCTGTGGACATCATGGCTCAAGAGACATCTGAGAGTGGAGGACACTGCATTGATCTGAGAGGTTTTGCTTCATCTTAGGGCCTTGCAAGCAATTACCTTCCTCAGTGAGGAGTGACCAGAGAGAGGTCACTTCCCATCCCACAGCCTCCCACCTCCATCCACCCCTCAGGTGGATCAGGAGGACAGGAATGCCCCAGCTCCCCTCCAGCCCCTCTCCCATCCATCTCATCAGCTGCCACCTCATCCATGAGGATACAACTCAACCAAAAATTAACATCTTTTGCAATGCCCACACCCTGAAGAAACACCAGCCGACTCACACCATCAAAGAAACAACGCCGAAACCCAAGAGTCAGCTCTTCTTCTCCACATCCAGCCTCTCCTTCCCCCCACCAGGCAGACCCCAGCTGCTGCTCACAACATCCAGGCCCTGGTGGTGACCCAGCAGGTGACATCACCCGGCCTCCCGGGGACTTGCGTAATGGGGAAGTGTCAGAGATTAGAGACAAGAGAGCAGCGGCTGCAGTATAAAAGCAAACTGAATAATTAAAGAGAGGAGCTGTTCCTTGCAGAGAACAAAATGAAAGAGTTGTGTGATTTGAGCAGAAGTGACCTTTACACTTCATTACAAGGAGGTGGCGTCCTTATAGGGTTATTAATATTTCCAGCTGAATTAGCTTGGGTTAAAAATGGCTCAAAGGAATGAAGAAGGAGAGGGAGAGTGAACAAAAATATATCATTCTGTCTTTTTCTCCTCCTCTTTGCTTTTTACCTTTTTTTTTT
>VZTH01000236.1:160875-194500 GCA_013397815.1 Aleadryas rufinucha
TTTTTTTTTTTTTGGTAATTTGTTGACTTGAAAGCAGAAGGGGCTGAGTGGCCATCAGCAACGAGGCTTCATTAGAAACAGGGAGAGCTGCAGGGTGAGCTGGCTGAGGGATCTTCCCTCTGCCCTGGCTGTGCTTCAGAAGAAGCCTGTGGTGCCTCTGTGGCTGTTTCCATGTTCTCATCCAGGGCACAGAGCGAGTTGTCACTCACCAAGCTGCAGAGACATCACGGGACTGACGTTCAGGCAGTTCTGAGCCAGCAGTGGAGCTCAGTGTTGCTGCTGCTGCTGGGTCCACACGGAGTCAGCAGGATCTCCTAGGGCACACGTGCTCCTGTGGTTGCTGCTCACCACCCTGTGGGCCAGCTGATTCCCCTTCCCATGTGGAAGTGGACAACCCTGCTCAGCACGTTTTAACCCCCCCTGACACAAGGGACAGACAAACACCCTCCCTCCCTCCCAGACACAAAGCCAAGGCCTTCACTAAGGCTGTTTTAACAGAGGGCAGACCACAGAAACCCTACAGAAAACAGAGCTGCTTCAGTGCTGCAGTTTCATCCTGACATTCATACACACATGGGAAAGGACCTTCACCTCAGCACGTCCCAGCAGGTGCAGCCCCACACTGCCCCACAAAACCATGGCTGCCAATAAAGTCCCAAAGCACTGGGTGAATTAAATGAACAAATTTGAGCTCAGCGACCCTAACCTAAATCCAAGCTGCAATTTTGCTGCTCGGACCCTCGAGGTGAACACAGTTGTGCTTTTTGCTGCCACCACTCAGTCTCATACTAGTCCCATCTCTGAGTCTGAGATGCAGAAGCGTTGCTACCTTGATAACACAGCCAGACACTTGGTTGCTTCCCCACAAGCCTGGCCTGAACAATTTCTTTTGCTGCCTCTCCCTGCCCAGCAACAACAGGCATCAGGAAAACCCACCAGAGCAAACAGAAGAGGAGAGAAACACAAAAGCAGGTGCACATCAGTGAGGAAGGAGGGTGCTGTGGCGGAGCCTGCAATCACTCCCAGGGGCTGCACTGTGGTTCCTTCCACACCATCCTTCCCACCCTCCCAGAGGCACAGCAGGTCTCCTTCCCCTGCTCCACTCGTGGAGGGGCCTCTTGCAAATGTAATGCAAAAACACAAATCGAATAAAGGCTCGAGGCTTTTGAAGTGATCATGAAATGGACACGGTGGCAGCTGCCTCTCCTCCAGTGGCTGCTGAATCACAGCCCCTCACTTATTTATAGGCCTCCCCGGGGTGCTCGCAGGCGAGTCGATGACAAATGCCAGCGAACATCCACCCTCACCCCCACAAGGTGTTGTTCCCCTGGCTGCAAAGGAGATGCAGAGCGAGGAAACAGCGCCCTGTCAGCTGTGCCAGACGGGTGGAGCGGAGGCAGGCAGAGCACCCGAGACACCTCACCCACCAGCCAGTGCCTCCAGCATCGCCACCTGAGTGCTGCTCCCAGCAAATGCTCTGGCCCTTCAAGATGTAGCTCATGTCCATTACTAATTCCCACAGTTTTTGATGCCATCTTCACTTTGACAAAGGGCAACGCTCTTGTGGCCACAGTAAAGGTGCACAGAGCAGGCTTGTCTGGGTACTGAACTGATTCCAGGGATGGAGGCCAAGATGCTGATGCTCCAGAGGGAGAAGCAGAAGTAGATGCTGAGACCCAAAGTTTTCCCCTTATTGCCAGAGGCTATTGCACATGGGCCAGGCATTGAACAGTTCCAAGGGCAAGAGAGGGGAAAATTCAGACTTAATGTGTCCTTGGTGCTGGGAGAAGGAATGAATGTGAAGGGAGAGGAAGGAAAAGGCTGAATCTTCCCCAGACTGGGTCAGGGAGGTAGGAACACCTTTCAGAGAAAGCAAAGGTGAACAGTACCACCTTATTCTGTCCTGAAGAACATCACTCCCAGGTGATCTCCACCAGAACTGTGCTCCAGAGGGAAGAGACCATCTCCCTTGCCATAGTGCCAGGGAGCTCTCTCTGGGTGCATCCACAAACTCTGGTGCTGTACAGATGACAAAAGCAGGAGTCAGGCAGCAGGATCTCCATTATCAGAGATGACTCACAGGCCACAGAGATCACAGCTTGCCTTGTAGATGTCGCTGGGACCTGGCAGTCCAGGAAAAGCATCTTATTTATAAACTGGGATGAATTATGACTGCTGAGATGTAGCCCACACGGGAGCTGCTGCCTGGAATAGAATGACTCTTTAAATGATACATGAGGCTGCAGGACCCCTCCCCAGAGCTCTGCAGCTGGGAAAGGGCCACCTGGGCAGGTGTGCAGAGCCCTGTCACTCACAGCCAGACCAGGGCATCCACAGTCTTCCTGGTATTAGTGGAACTGGGCTGCTCTAGCTGGTTTTTAACTCAAGCCATCATTCATAGATTAAGTCTGAAGTGGCTGTTTGGACTAGACATGTCTTCTGTGAAAATTGTCACATGGGCTGAGAAAGCAATGGGATTTACAGGGAACACCCAGGGACTTGTTGTGGTGCAATTCCAGGTGGCCCCAGGACAGCCAGGGAGCTGTTCTGCCCGGGAAGCTGGGATTGCTGGGGAGTTTTAGGCTGACAATCTCTCAGGTCTGATTTGGGGCTGAGCTCACAGTGAGGCCAACAAGACCACTGATAAAGCCTCTCCCTCGACTCTTCAGTTTCATGATGTTTTTAAGTACACAGTTCCAGGTCTGGGTGGAATTAGCTGATGGCATAAAATGTTATTGAAGCATGAGCTGGAGTCAGGGAGACATAAAGGTCACCTACGTTTTGTTTTCTTCGTTTCAACCTTCTTTAGCCAAACCCATGACTGATCTGAGAGGACTAGAGGCAGCAGCAGTCCCACACACCTGGCTGAGATCCACTGGGAAATGCAACTGTGGAGCAGTGGGGAGAAAAAGAGGGAAGAGTTAGGAAGAGGAGAGAAGAGGTGCGGAAGACTCCTCGCTAATCTCAACAAGCAAGTCCCACTTTAACTCCACTAACACAGAAAGAAGTAACAGCAGTAGCTCATCATCTGAAGACTGTGACACGAAATTTATCTTTTTTTCATTGCTTTCACAGCAATTTTGCACCGTGTTTGATAGCTGATGTGCATATCCAAATTCATGCAGCCCTACCACCCCTCTCCCTCTGCCTACTCGCACTCACCCACGCTCTTCTGCGTGTGACTCAGGATGAAAAGGGATTTAGAAAGATGCAGGGAACGTTTACAAGCCACCCACCGTTTCACCCCCAGCCTGGATGGCCACATTAGCATGTCCAGGTTGCATTCTGAGGCAAATCCCTGGCACAGGATTTTCTTCTGTCTCCTGCACAGCCAGGCACAGAGCAAAGCTCTGCCTCGGTGTTTACTGCTGGCTGGCCATTGCAAGGCTGGGCTTGCTTTAAGACAAGGCAAATTTCCCAACTTCTTGCTCAATGCCTTGTCCGTGTCTCAGTCCAAGAGCGGTCACTGCAGCAGACCCCAGAGACCTCCTGCATGTGGCCTCAGAATGAGGAGGTCACTCGGTCACACTGGGCAGTGCAGGAGGATGGGACACATTTGCCAAACAGCCACAGCCTGTCCCGTTCAGGAGCACCAGCAAAAACGTGGTTGTGTGGAATTCTGTGGCTTTTTCTGGGCTGGTTTGAGTTTGGTATGGAGGCTTGAGCCTGTGAATTCTCCAGCAAAACCTCTCTGGAGTGGGGGCACACAACGAGCAGCACAAAAATCCCCCAGCAGCAGCTGCCAGGGACTGGCAGGGGGGCAAATTTACCAGGTTTGGGTGACAAACCAAAGCCAGTCTCCCCCCTTAACAGGGCTGCTGAGAAGCCATTTAGGGGAGTGTGTCACCACTAACATCATCCTGTTTCCATGGAGACCAGATTAACAGAGCTGTCGAGAGGAGCTGCACTCCTAATCTCTCCCAGAGAAAAGAGCTTGCTGATACAAGAGACTTTTAAACATCTTTAATCCAAATTCTGGGTTTTCCTTCCCATGTTCTCTCTAATCCTTCTAGAGGTTACCAGCCCCTCTCAGCCCCGAGCCCAGCACAACAGCATCAAACAGTGCAGTCACCCACAGCCTCTGCAGTCCCTTGCTAATATAAAATATGCTATCTCTCTCTCCAAAAGTTTGGCTGTCTTAAAAATAACAATTTTCCCAGCCCATCGTGTGCAAGGGTCCTGAAAAATGATGTCTTCATTGGTGCACTCAGCCTATTTTCTGGAGAGGGAATTAGGCCCTGAGGACAGAAATGGAGGCACTTTCCTCCATCAACAAAAAGACACAGATCCTGCTTTCTGCATTGCATGAAACACTTTCCACTGGCTTTTTTCCCCCTGAGCTTTTGCCTTTCCTGTGTAGAATCCCAGATAAGAGCAGGTCCATCAAGAGCATTGGATAATTTGCCCAGTAAAATGGTGCACTGCAATTGCACAGCTTAACCTAAGGATTTATGGAATCACAGACTGGTTTGGGTTGGAAGGAACCTTAAAGACCATCTGGTCCAACTCCCCTGGCATGGGCAGGGACACCTTCCACTATCCCAGGTTGCTCCCAGCCCTGTCCAACCTGGCCTTGGGCACTTCCATGGATGGGGCAGCCACAGCTTCTCTGGGCACCCTGTGCCAGGGCCTCACCACCCTCACAGCGTAGGATTCCTTCACAATATCTGATCTAAATTGACCCTCCTTCAGCTTAAGGTTATTCCTTGCCAAAAATCCCTCTCCAGCTTTCTTTCTCTCTCCCTCCAGACCCCAAATTTACTTCTATTTTGGGAAGTAGGAGCACAGTTACCATGTTCTCTACTTCTACCAGCCCTGCAGATTTAAGCACAGCAGAACAAGGTCGGCTTCCCCTCCAGATCTTTTCGGCTTGGACTGTCCTTTTCCTGATGGACAATTCACATCTCCAAATGCTCCAGGAGTTCCCACGCCCTCCCTGCCCATCCAAGGCAGGCATCCACATTTTCAAACCACCAGGCAGGGCCTTTGCCAAACACCTTCTGTTGATATTTTTTTTTCCCAGCGGGATTCTCGCTGATTAAGCCTCGTGTACCTCTCCAAGCCTGCAGGCAGGTGGGACACTGCTCAGAGCCCTTTGTGCTCTCCACTGAGGGCCTTGCTGAACGCTCCACGTGTGGCTCATAAAGCACTCCAGCTGTGCTGAGTCAGAGCCATTTGGAACATCTCTGCCTGCTAAGCTGAACAAGGCATCAAAGGCTCCACCACCCTCCTGTTGCTTCCAGAAGTCAAAAGAAATGTGACTACTTGCTTTTCCTTGCCTTTACCCCAAAAGCTCGTCAGGATCATCGTGACAAGGTTTGACAGTGCCAGAATGATGGAGAAGGAGTCAGTGGGACTGGGAAAGTACTGTTCCATCTCAATTCCGTTCCTGCTCCCCTTGCCAGAGGGGCTGGTGATGTTCTGCACATCTGGAGGCATAGCTGTGGCTTTGCACAGCCTTGCCCCAGAGGCCTGGAGCTTGTAAATCAGCTGTACTACAATGTCTCACCTACACCAGCCCTCTGGCCCTTCCCTGGGATCCTGAGCGTGCTGCTGTCTTGGCACACAACACAAATGCAAGCCTGAAGCTCCCCAGAAGCTCTAAAACAGGCACAAAATGGATCTGGGAAAGGCCAGGCTGAGGCACATCTGTGTCCTACAACTGTGGGCAATGAAGGGTTAGCTTCTCTGCAGGCTCTGAAGGCACATCTCTGAAGCATCAGGCTATTTCTGCTCAGCATGTCTGATTTCAGATGAGAGCTCTGCTGTGGGATAGAGCTGGCATGTGGGATAAGAGGGAATAAAATTATACACAGGATATTTCGGTGCAGGGTTTCCTACACCTACTTCCATTGTCCTCCTCCGACTGAAGGCTCCATCTGGTTTGTTCATGGCTGGGCACAGTGGCTGGAAGGCAGCAGAAGGGGAAGCAAGAGGTAGGTTAAAGCAGGGTGCTGCAAAGGCTGTGTTTATAATACCTGCAGCTACAAATGACTGATTTTGGGGGGGTTTTATTATTATTATTGGTTGGGTTTGGGGTTTTTGTTGGGTTTTTTTGTTTGGTTGGTGGGTTTGGGGTGTTTGTTGGGGGGGGTTGTTTGTTTGGTTTTGTTTGTTGTGGGGTGGTTTTTTGGGTTTTTTTTTTGGTTTGGGTTTTTGGGTTTTTTTGGTGGTGGTGGTGTTAGGGGATTTGTTTGTTTGTTTGGGGGGGTTTGTGTTGTTGCTGTTGGTTGGCCAGGTATCAGCCCCTGGGCTCTGCCTTGTATCCACAGCCACTCTGGGCCAGGACTTTCATCTCCTCCCTCCCACCCCTCCAGCCAGTCTCTCTGAACACATGAAGACAAAAGAAGACATTGCAGAATGTCATTACTGTGGTTTTTATTATTATTATTCACATTTGGAGCAAGCAGGTTGTTCTGTCCCCACTATGGCCACGGTTAGAGGCCCAGTGACCACAACCAGTGACTTTCAGGAAGGATGACCAGCAGCATCTGTTGGGGCCAGCACTGCCCTGGGGTAGTCAGAGGAGCGTGGGTTGCAGGAAGGGGTTGGGAAGGAGCAGTCCTGAGCACAAGGCTTAGGTTACAATGCAAGATGTAACCAAAAGTATGTATTCTATCACCATTTTCTTAAGCTGGTAAAACCAGGTGAGGCACTGTTCTTTATCTCTTCCAGGACACCCACCCCAGAGGGAGTTATCAGGGATCTATCTTCTGTTAATGAGCCAGCTCTTAAAACCAGGTGGGGCAGTGTTCTTTACCTGATAACTCCCTCTGGGGAGGATATTTTCTGTTACTGGGCCATCCAGCCTCACAGCCTGACTCAAAATTCCACCATCCCATTGCGAGATGCTTGGCCCGGGGGAGGAATCAAGAATTCCTACCTGGATATAATCTGAGGTTTGGAACACCACGAGCAGCACGACGCCCTGGATTCCCAGAGGACAAGAGCTACATAACCACCACTGGACCTTCAGAGAAGAGGACCAGACCCTTCTACAGGATCACTGCTTCAACAGAACCACATCTACCACCTCAAGAGGACTGCAGCCACCAGTTAATCAGACTGCTACCACCACCACCCTGACCAATGGGGTGGCAGGTCATCTCCTAACTCTGTCAGTTAAAACCAGTGTTTCTGTCTCATTGCCTTTACCTTAACTTTCCCTATTAAATTGTAATTCTGGCTGGGGATCTCCCACCAGTTTGCTTTCAAACCAGCACAGGGCACCACGCAGGTGACAGGGATGGCGCTGCCTTCCTCCCCGCACCTTTCACACCTGGCAGAGCAGGAGCAGCACTGCCCAAGGTGCTCGGGCACCTTCCTGCCCCAGCCAGGCTCAGTGCCAGGGACAGTGAGCGGGGACTGTGTTGAGTCGGCCCCGGCTGTCGGGATGATGTGGCTCCAGCGGGATCTGTCACACTCCGCCACCGTGCCTTGTTTTTGCTGGCGGGCAGGAGCTGAGCCACGGCCAGGCAAACCAGGGGGAGGGAAGCAGGGAGGAGAGGGGGCAGACGAGATAAATAGGTAACGTGAGAATAATAAAGGAGGACAGCTGGCCTAGAAAACTCGAGAGATAAATCGGCAAGGGGGGAAAAAAAATATCCTGAAATTAATTCCAAAGCGTGAGGTTCCTGCTGAGCCCGCAGGAGAGAGGCACTTGGCGGCACCCACTCCCTCTGTGACTCCCTGGTGCCGAGCATTCCTGTGGCCAGCACAGCCAGGGCGGGCAGCTGCCACAGCCCTGCACATCAGCAGGGTTAAAGCCATGGAAAAGCAGGGGGCTTGTCCCAGGAGCAGGGAACCTGCTGAGCAGGACAGGGGTGGCTGCTCAATCCGCAGCACAGACTCATCAACCTGGCCCGTGCTGAGTCTCTGCGTGCCTGGGGGATGCAAACGGGGCTGAAGGGACCACCAGGGACTTGTCTTTGCCTCCATAGTCCAGTCCTTTCCTTACCTTGTCTTTGAGACTCCGAACACCACCAAAGGAGCTGGGCAAGTGTCCCTGTACTGCCTTAGTGCAGTACTAAACCCCACAGAGCTCTGTAGAGGCCAGAGATGAGGGCTTGCCACCCTCTCAGCTGGGCCAGTGTGTCCACACAAAGCACCAGCAGTCACCGAAGCAACTGAGGCTAAAGGATCTTTTGTCATCCAGGTCCTGTGATGCACCACAGCACAAGGTGTAGGAAGGTTCATTAACCTCTTCAGTAGCAAAGACACCCAAAAACGCACCCTGCTGACCTGAGCAGGATCTCACAGGAGGTCCAATGGCCCGGGCAGAGACACAAACCTGTCTCTCAGCTCAGCATTTTTCCCGTGCAAATGAAACTGGCACATAAACACGCAGCACTGGTGTGTTCACAGATGGCATCAGCAAGCAAAGTTTCCCAAAGTTGCAAACAAAGATGGAGGGAAAGTTAGAAGAGGATGAAACACGGGACCAGTGAGCAGTTTATGCTTTCCAGATTGTCAGAAAAAGGAACTACGGAAGAAATCAGAGCCCAGCCTTTATTCCCTTCCAGCCACTCTGTCCACAAGCCGCTCTCCCAGCATGGGAAAGGCAGCTCAGGCTTCATCCTCCCCACAGTTACTCCCAGCCCTCCCTCCGGTGCCTGGAGCCTGGCTTCGGAGAAGTGCAAACAGCCGCTACAAAGTCAGAGCTAAGTGGCAGCTTCCCATTTCCCCGGCTCTAATTGCCAGCTGAGCAGACGGTTAATCTCCCAGAACGTGCTGTGATAAGGGTGCTGCTGAGTCCCCGTAATTGCTTAAGAGCTGCCATCGAGGATGCCGGGAATTGCCCAATTATTCTCCCCGGTTTCTCCACACCCCACATTTCCTCCCTCCCCCCTCTCTAAGTTTTGTAAATTAGAAAAGAGCAGCTTTTTTTTTTCTTTTTTTCCCCCTCTCAAAAACAGCTGGCACAGGACTTCTCAGCGGTTCAGTAGGGATGAAGAGATTATATCTGGGCTGGCTAATCCTGTGTGGGCAGGGAGAAGAAAATGGGGGGAGCAGCAGTGGGGATCCCAGTGGAACCAAAGGGGAGGGAAGGCTGCACTCACAGGTGATGCCTTGAACAGAATTCATCCCAGCAAGCCAGCACTGGCCCTGAGTACAAATCACATCCCATTTCCAGCTCCTCAATGGCTCCGTTGAGCAATAAATCAGCTCCTCGTCCAAGCTGGCTGAAACATTCACACTCTCACAGTTACCTTATTCAGTGCTGAGAAGTTAAAACCTTCCTGCCAGGGCCAGCAGGCTGGGGAGAGTCAAATATCCAAATCCCCTCAGAGCTCAGTGGTGAGAAACAAAACAAAAAAACAGCCAAAACCCACAAGACAGAAAACAAGTCCCTGAACTGCAGATCACCTGCACACCTCCATTTGTTCAGCTGTGTTTCTCCAGATGATGCAGTGGGCCAAGAAGTCATCTGGTATCATCAGAGGGGCAAACAAGCCAGGCCACTGTCTAATCCAAAGCTGATATACACACACAGGCAGCAGGACTCAGCTCCCAGCCCTTGGCTATCTGTGCAGCTGTTTAAAGCTTGGTTTTCTCCCTAAATATGCCTTAGATGGTACTTCTAAGCCCCAGAACGGCAGCTCTTCTTTGAACTTACAACACAGGCAGAAGTCTTCAATGCCACCAGGAGGACTGAGGGACTCAAAGTCCATTAATTTTTATGGGATCAGGTTTGTTCTTCTGCAAAGAGTTCCTATAAGTTTGGATACAGACACATTAAAGATGCAGCACCTCCTGCAGCACGCCCAGTCTGGGACACCCAGGTGGGTTTTGGGTTCTTTTTTGTGCTCTGCACTGCCAGCACATGCCCTAGCCCAGCTGCAAACCACAATAACCACAGCATCTCTACCTCCAGCACATCTGCAAGGGGCTTTTCATCCCACAGCTCATTCCTCCTATTCCACACCTTGAAGGCACCAGGCAGAAGGAGTGCAATGCCAATTCCCTGCACTGGTTTAGTGTTGGAAACCTCCCAGTGTCCCCTCTCAGCTGCATGTGAGCTGACACTGACCCCAAAGCCACTGAACACAAATCCACCCCATCCCACTCGTGGCAAGCTGGAAAGTGAGATGAACCAACAGCGGACACAGATTCTCAGCAAAGGGGGAAAAAATGGAGCAGAACAGGAGAAAAGATGACTTAAAATCCCACAGTGCACCTTCAACTCAATGAATGTCACCCACCATGCTGCAAGAGAAGAGCCAGGGATCACTCAGGCAGATCTGAGCTAGAAGTTAATTTACTGAGTGGGTAATGGGCTGGTAAATAAGATAATATGTCAGATTTGCTGATCCCTTAATACCCAGATGTTCACTCATAGCTATTATACTTTGATATAAGCTGTAATTTGACATATAAACAAAAGTATAACAATGAACACAAAACTACAGTGATTAACAAGACTACAATTAGGTGGAACATCTAATTCACAGCTCCTGTGGCTGCTGGTGACCACCTGAGCAGATTTTCTCACCAGTGATGTTTTCCATCTCTCTTCACTCTGGCTGGGGTATGTGGGCTGTGACAGGAGCTGAAGTTAAAGTTGCATCCCATGATTTTAATGAAATTACAGATACAGATATTTGAGGCATGGAGTATGTCCTCTATAAATAAAGAATCACAAAGGGCTCTCATGCAAACACATCCATTCCCAACACATCCAAGTACAGTCTCAGAGGTCTCTCTGGGATGTATTTCAAAATGACAAACATTTTGTTCAGTGTCAAGACAAATGTCTTGGGTCTTAACAGTATTACACTCACAAATAAATCCTTGTTGTTTCTGCACAACACAAGTGGCAGCAGTGACAGTTTGCCATTTGTTCCCACTTCACTGGGCCCATACTCCAGCTTCTAACAGAGTACAATTCCATGCTGATTCAATCCCAATGCAATGATTTGGTTTATAGAATCATTTAAGATGGAAAACACCTCTAAAATCGAGTCCAACCATTAACTGTTGCATAGGGTTGAGACAAAAGCTGTGGTCCTACTGCTGGTGGGGTCATAAATGAAGGTTACTAGATACCACCAAGACTAGAAATACTTTTTGAATTAAAATATTTTTTGAAAACTTTTTAATTTGAATTATTTTCCCATATTACCTGTCAAATCTCAGTGGGTAAGGTGCCCTCATCACCTTCCCCTGTAGTTACTGCTGCAGTGGATTGCACCTGCAGCTGAGCTTGGATACAGCTGAGAGCTATGGAAACATTATTCTGGGTGAAGCCAAGTGCATCTACCATTGGGTGGGGGTCCTTTTCCTTAATTCTTTGCTATTTAGACAATATACCAGCCAAGAGCCATTGACTAGCTCCTAATGCCAACAAAGAACATTTTAACCTGTGTTCTTGCTTATACAAATCTCTTGTTGCCAAGCTTAATTTATTTGCCAAAACTCCAGCCTCCGTGCTGTTTATTTAATGCTCCTAATCCTGTTCCTGGGATGCCAGTCACACCTCTCCTGGCTCATTTCGGAGAGGTGAGGGCTCACCTGCCCAATGCGGTGAGCAGCCTGTACAGATGTATTTAGGAATGATAAGCAGGGAGGTTTAAGTGCAGAGATATTAACCTGCAGTGACAGTTCCACTCGCCTGAGGCTCCGTAATGGATTAAGTATCACTTGTTGCTGGCCTATTTAATACCATAGGGCTCAATTTCAGAAATCTCTGTTCCAATTAAGGTTCCAACAGGGTCCAAGAGGCAGTGGGACACATTGTAGGGGTTAAGGTAATTTTTGTTGTGCTGATATAAACAATCCTAGTTTAACTTAAATTATATCTCCAAGATAAATAAATAAATTATGTCTGATACTATTTCTCTGTCCATGCATTCCTCTGTAACACTCATTGACCAGCCACCAGCCTGGTTAGATCTAAACCCCTTTTCAAAGGAACCACATTGAAAGCCAAGCAAGTACATTTCCACTTCATTTTTGGGGGGTTGTCATTCACATATTGTGCTTACATTTCCCTCTGCCAAACCCACGTTAATGGGTGGGACTCCTAAATTTGCACAATTACAGCTTGCTTTTTAGTGATTGTCATGGCAATGCACTCAGGCTTAAACACGATTACAACCATTACCATATTGATTTGTACAAATAAAAGACCTGGGGGGTTTTCACCCCATCGAGCAGGCTTGTTGATGGATAAACTAGTGCTGGGTCACATTGCTGGGTTTTGGTGTTTTGGTATAACCCAGTGTGGTTCCAGGAAAGGGAAATAAGACAAGTCTCAGTGGGGAGACTCTGAACCCTTCCTAGTGAGTGGCCAGGGAGTATCCACCCAACTTTTATGTGATTTTTAGCTCCACTGTTGCCTTTTGGTTGATCCCTTTTCATAATGGGATAGATTTTTAAAAGAGCAGGGGTTTGCCCTATTAGTGGCTTCAAGGCCTAGGGGTCTGTGGGAGCTGAGAGAGAGTAAAAAGTTGTTTAATGAATATATGGAGATAGCAGGCGTTTGTCTCATTCCCCAGGGTCTATTCCCTTGCACAATAAGCTGTTCAGTGCGTGATTAAATGTGATTCATTGTTAGAATCTGGTTCCCCTGTGAAAAACACCCCTGGCCCCCAAAAGCCCTCTGCTTCACCTTGGCTTTAATATGATCTCCCCCAGTCAAAGAGGAACACCACAAACACCCAGTTCCACTCTTGCCAGGCTTCTGGCCATATTTTTGTGGCAAATTACCCAGTTGAAGAGGGTCCCACAGAATGGCTCTAGTGGTATTTCTTTGCTTACCCCCTTGGGACCCAAGGGACACTTCAGTTTTAATAAGAGGGGCCACCTTAAACTGCAATTTACCTAATTCACTCCGTTCACTACTCTCATCCCTAAATTCACAGTCAGGGTCCCTCCATATAGGTCCATTCCAATCTTCTGGGGATGCAATTAACTAATGGATCTTTATGGGGCCTGTGGGAGCAGGGACCCAATATATCAAATTCTAGTTTGCCCTGCACTCTTTTTCCTTCCCCCCACCCCAGTTGTTTCTGCAATTGTTCTATTCACAGAGATAACAGCAATTCTTGTCGCTTCCTTTGTTCAAACTCATCTCGTAACATTCTCATTTCCTTTTCTTTGTATTCCCTTACAATGCCACGCACTTCCAAACACATTTACAACATCTCGCATATTATTCCCTTTTCTTACACCATTTTTCAGTTTCCCCTCTCATGCAGTTTAACTGTTCCTCTATCTTTACCCCAATTACACCAATTTTTGAACACTCAATCCTCAAAAAGTCTTGGAGAAGGTCTAATTCCTTGCCTCCCTAAACAGCCAGTAATTAAATCTGCCACCCTACTGACTGTGCCAACTTTGTCACGGGAGAAGAGCCAGAGGTCACTCAGGTGGATCTGAGCTGGGAGCTGGTTTATGGAGCTCTCATCAGCAGGTTTAGGCATGCAAATCCCAGTCCTGCCTTCCACCTGAATGCAGCAGAGACAGCCTCCCATTGCTGTGCTCATCCCAGAGCTCCCACACTCCATAAAAACAATGGAATTCATCCCATTCAGCCCCTGCAAAGCAGAAGCAGCTCCAGCCCTTTCCCAGCCCCAACACCGAGGTTTTCCCCCGCAGAGGAGCCAAACTCAGCCCTAAAACCAACCAAAATCCCAGAATTCCAGCTGTCCTTGCTTCCTCCAAGGGATCGTGGAGCCTAATTCCTGCATTCCACTGGATAAGGAAGAGAAAACAGGAATTCCAAAATCAGGAAGTCATTTAAAACCTCAGAACACCAATAATTCCCTAAAATAGGAGCTACACCTTGTTTGTTTAGGATTCCTTACCATGGATACAACCTCCCAAATCCAAGTACTGGGGGGTTTGGGAATCGCTTCCAGGTGGCAGCAGCTCCACATCCCCAATCCCACCCCTTCCTGGAGGATGGATTCCCATCCAAAGCCACCTGGGTCCCCCTCCCACCCCAGAGAGGACACCAGGAGGTGACAAATGCTTCTCTTTATTGGGATTGGGATCACGGGGACATTCCCGGAGGGCAGAGCCTTTTCCGGCACATTCCCAGGAGCATTCCCAGGGCAGTCAGGCTCAGCAGAGCAGCCGCTGTCAGAATGAGCCCCTGGATCACCACGGGAATTCCTCCAGTGGCACCTGCAAGGGATAAAACCCACTCAGCACTCATTTTTTGGCTTCCCAGCCTCCATCCAAACCTTGGGAATCTTTAGGAAGGAGCCCCCAGAGCAGCTGGGGGGGGTTGTTCCAGGAAGTCCCTTTGTGAAATCACTGGGAATTCACAGCGGGATCAACCCCTGGGTGAGGCCTGCAGATACAACCCCACAAAGACCCCACAATGACTCCTACCCTGGGTGGTGTTCCCAGCTGATCCCGGACTTCCAGAGGGGCTCATTAATCCCTGAGCTGGCTCCAGGATGAGCAGGGGTCCCACGGAGACATCGGCCTCAGTCAGCCCTGAGGGCCCACCTGGAAAAAGATGGGAATGAGTTCCCAGGAGAGGGAATTCCTGCTCAGGCTGGAATTTGGGAATTACAGGAAGATGGATGTCAGAAGAGCAGAATTCCAAGGGTTTTAAATACAAGGACACAGTTGGGATAGAATCATGGAATGGTTTGGGATGCAAGGGACCTCAAAGTCCATCCAGTGCCACAGGCAGGGACACTTCCCACTATATCCCAGGTGACTCCAGCCTGGCCTGGGACACTTGCAGGGATGGACAACGGTGCCAGGACCTCCCCACCCACATGGAATTTTTTCCAATATCCCCCCAAAATTCCCCTCTTTCTTTTTCAAATCCCTTCCCTAAGGACATCAGAGAGGAGCCAGGATTGTCCTTAAGCTGTGCCACCATCTCAGCCCCCTCAGCCTGAGGGGCCCTGGGGACAATTTTGGGACACACCTCGCTGGTCGAGGCCGTCCCTCCTCACACGCCTGCCCATCCGTGTGGCCGGAGTGCGGAATTCCCGGGAATCTCCTCCAGGAGAGGGACAGCTGCCGGTGTCACAGCAGCTGCAGATGGCCGCGGTGCCCTCCAGAGGTGCCCACCTGCAACAGAGTCACCTGTGAACCCCCCTGCTACGGGCAGGTCCCCTCCCCACAGCAGGGACACTCACAGGCCGCTGGCTTTGCTGAAGGAACAGGCTTTATTCCAGGGATTTGGGGCTTGGGCCGCCGGGGACACCCGCAGGTGGCAGCTGATGTAGAGCTGGCAGGGGAAGGCAAGGAAAATTAATTAATCTTGGAGATTTTAGGGGTTTTTTCCATGGGGAAATTGGGAAAGGAGGAGGAGGAGGGGTGGGAACAACACCTCACCAGATTCCCAGCGTCTCCAGAGAATCTGAAGGCGTCCACCAGGAACCGCAGCGACTCCGGCCGGGGCCGAGGGGACACGAAGGCTGAGCCGGTGTCCTCTGCCCTGCCGTCCACCAGGCACCTGGAGAAGGGCCGGGAATCATTTGGGATTCTCCTTGGGAATTGGGGATTCTGCAGGCAGCCCCAGAGCCCGGCCTTACCCGCCCAGGTCGATGAAGGCGTAGCGGGGGGACGAGCTCCTGTCGGGGGTCGCGGTGGCCACGCACTGATCCACGAAGAGCCGCAGGGGCACGTGGCCCTCCGAGGTGACATCGGCCTGGAAGCGGAGGCTGTCCCCAAGCTGGAAGCCGTTGGAGAGCCTCTCCCTTCTCCAGTCATCTGGAATGCAGATCCCAGAGGATGGGGACACTTTGGGGACCTCCCGGGAGCGTGGGACCTCTTAAATGTGCAGCAACCCCCGTGGGGTGGATTTGGGCTCTGCTGGGGCTCCCAGGATGTCCCCAGGAGCAGGGAGCTGGGGGACACGAGGCCACCAGGGCTGCACCCACCGTCCATGAGGCGCAGGGAGAACTGGAGCCGCTCCTGGGCTGCCACTGTGGAGCGCAACGGGGCCCACGTGGGGTGCACGGCACCACTGCTCACGTTGCTTTTCCTAAAGGGAAGCAATGGGAATTGCCAGGGATGGCACTGCCACCTCAGGGCAGTGGCAGCACGGGGACAGCCCCCACAGCTCACCTGGGGTAGTGACACTCAATGAGGACCTCGGCCGGGGTGGCCCTCACGATGAGGGGGTTGCTGGAAGGGGTGGGTTTGTAGAACAGGGTGGTTCTGTAGATCAGGGAGTCCGGGGTCACCTGGAAGGAGGATTTCAGAGAGGGGAAAAATCAGAATAATGTACTCAGCACCAGCAGAGACTGTGCTGGGACACAGAGGCCACATTCCCGATCCTATAGGACATCACAGAGCTCTGTGCTGACATCCCAACAACAAGGCACCAGCTTGGAGGAGGTCGAGGAGCCTCCAGCACTTGGGCACGGCACCTCGGGACCCTTATCCCATAAATTCCTGCATCCACGTCCAAAACCCACTGCCGAGTGTGTGCCTGATCCACGATAGCCTTACCCCAAAATCCACCCCTGCTTCGGGCACTCCTCACCCCAAACCCGCCAGCACCTTCACCAGGGCGCCTTTAGGGGTGACACCTTCGCCCCAGGGCCACCTTCAGGGGACCCCAAACCCTGTCCCCGGCGCCCCTCACCTGCAGGGTGCTGCCACACTCGTGCAGCGCGGCCACGAAGGTGACAAAGGCCTGGGCGGGGTTTGGGGACAGGGGCGGGCAGGAGGCCGTGCCCAGGCTCAGCTCCGCTGCCCGCACCGGGCGCCCGGTGCCAAAGAGGTCCCTGCGCACGGTGACCGCCAGCTGCCCCTCCTGGCACCGCACGGCCACCGCGGGGCGCGGGGACAGCGCCCGCAGCTGCGACAGATCCACCCGCGCCCACGGCTGCGACACGGAGGGGACACGGCCCCGCGAGGAGTCACCCCGCAGCCGCCACGTCCCGGAATTCCTCGGGGGAAAACCCCAGGGATCGGAGGATGCGGCCGCAGCCAACATCCAGCAGAGCAGAGCGACCCCAAAGCAGCTCCCAGACCCCATCCTGACCCCAGGAAAAGCAGCGCATGGAAAAGGGGCTGCTCGGGAGGCTTTTATGGGAGCATTCCCGGGGAATCCCAGCCGGGGTAACGGGATACAGCTGGGGGATCCCACTCGGGATGACGGGATCCAGCTGGGGATCCCACTCGGGATAACGGGATCCAGCTGGGCCCATCCCTCCCGAGGGTGATTCCCTCCCCTTGCAGCCGGGAATTGTCCCGTTCGTCCCATGTCCTGCCCGGCTGCGGTGGCATCAGTGCCACCCGTGTCCCTCTCGCTCCCTGAGCCGGAGTGGATTTTGGCCAGCGAGGCTCTCCCCGACATTTCCCCCCTTGATCTTCCAGGGAATTCTCCAAAATCCAGGCGGTGCATTCAGAACTGGGGATGTGCCAACCCCACCCGGGCGCTTTGGGATCAGCCCGTGCCCGATTTCCCGGGAATGCGCTCCGGGGAATTGTGCCTGGCTGATGAGGGCACCATAACGAGCTCATTTGCATGGAGAGCAAAGGGGCAGAGCCGGCCAGGGACTGGCAGGCGGAATCCAGAGATTAATTAGCCCGCGGGTGTTAATTGCGCTGATTGGCACTGCCGCTGGTGGGCACAGGAGGGTGACAATGGCCCTGCGCAGCTGCGGGGGGAGCTAGGGACACTCAGGGGGGTGGCACAGCCCGGCCAGGACGTCCCCGTTCCCTGCGGGCATTCCCGGAGAATTCCCACTCTTCATCCATAAGGATAGCGGAGCTGGGAGGGATTTTAGCCTCGGGATTTATTCCTGCTGGGGTTTTTTACCGGGAAACGGGGCTGGAGCATTTTCCTTCAATTTCGAAGGTCTGTGGGATGGGTTTGGGATGAGGGGACCCTCTCCAGTCACTTGTAGGGGATGAGCCAAGCTCTGACCCAGCCCAAATTCCTGGTGGGAATTCTTGCCTCAGGTCCTGCTGTCCCCTGCAGCATCCAAAATGTCACTCTCACATTCCCACATCCCCCTCTGGCACCATCCCGGTGTCTCGGCATTGTTTCCGGGTGTTTTTAGGGATGATGAATAAATGATGTGACACAGAAAACCTCTCCAGGCCTCTCCGTGAATTCCACAGGAACGGGGCAGCTCCCAGCCCGGCTCATCCCGAGGCTGCCCTGGAATGTTTTATCCGGGAGGATGGGGCTGCTGGGGGAGTTCCAGAGGGATCCAGGGGGATGGGAGGGGATGTTCCTGCATCCAGAGGTATCCGGGGGGATGGGAGGGGATGTTCCTGCTTCCCACAGCCCCATTCCCCATCCCAACATCAGGAATGGCCCTGGAAATCCAGGATTTGATCCGCCCAACCTCTGTGGGACCCAGGTCTCCAGGGATGGGTGCCTGCTCCCAAAGCCCCATTCCTACTATTCCAGAGGGAAGGATCCAGGATCCCAAAGAGCCCTGCACAGCCTCATCCCAAGCTTTCCCTCTCCAGAGTGGTTTTCTCACCCCCTGGAACAGGTCAGCATCTTTTCAGGTGAAGGTCCCAGCCCTGCGGGTCACTCTGTGGTCAGTGCAACAGCCCCAAGAATTCTCCCACCCTGAGAGGTGCCTCCGGCTCCCGAGCAGCCGAGTCCCGCACCAAGGGGTCGCTCAGGTGGATACAGGAGCAGCGTTCTGCCCAGGATGAAACGATCACAGCACTTCCATTCCGTACAACCACACAGCTGAGCCTTCCCTGAGCCCTCCCTGAGCCCTGTCCTGCTGTCCTGCTGTCCTTCTGCTGCCCTCCACCCCGGGGGCGTCTCTGCACCGCTGCTCCTGGGCGATGCTCCGGAGAGCCAGCCCTGCGCTCCCGCTGCCTCCTCCTGCCACGCAGAGCCTCGTGCTCTTCCTCATGGATATTACACTTGGCTGACCCTTGGGAGCTCCACTAAGCCTTTCCACAGCTGCTCCTCGTGCAGGAGCCCGTGTGTGGGGCAGCAGCAAGGCGGGAGACCATATGCTCCAGCGCCGGGCACAATGAGCCACTCACTGGGACGGCGCGGCTGTGATGAGCCATTGTCATGACTGATGGCACGAGGGCTCTGGGGGAGCAGATTTTCACAGCAGATAAGCCCTAATGAACAGAGAAATAACTTCCCGTGATGAGGGAGATGCACAGAGTTCCAAAAGCCACGGTCCTGCGAGGAAGGAAACGTTTGATTGCCAGCAAAGCCACGGAGCTCTGCTACCTGGGCAGCAGAGCTGAGAAAATGCATCTTCCTGCTGGCCTTGGGAGCAGGGGATGAGCCAACACTTCAGTGGAGGAGGAGGAATAAGAGCACGAGGGGTGGCAGTGGAGCAGAACAGGCTCACAGAGCTGGGGGCTGCACATCTGCCCTGCTGCTGCATCTTCTCCTGCTGCAGAGAGAGCCAGAGAACCGTGCAGCTAAAACGCATCTCCTGCAGCACCCTGAGCCCCCTGCAGAGGGGAAACTGAGGCACGGAGCCAAAGATGCATTCCTGCAGAGCTGGGCACCCCCACACCAGGGAAAAGAAAACTTTAAAACTCAGTATTGGTCTTTGCACCTCACAGGTTGGTTCCCATAAGGAAATTCTGTTGTCTAATATCGGCTTGAGCACATGCCACAGCCTTCCCCACTGCCCGGGAGGAAGCTTTGCCACAGGAACTGCTGCCGAGCCACCTTGTATTAGAATTTACTACAGCTCTGCCTGGAAGCCTGCCCCGTGCTTTCTATTTTTAGCTGCAGGCAGACCTATTCATATCAGTCAGTGCTGAAACTCAAGTCCTTTCACAGCTCTGGTGCAATATTCAGGGACATGCATGAAGCCAGGTTCTCAGCTTCGAGGACAGCTCACCAGGATAAATAACAAAGCCATGAGCTGAGTGCTCCCAGGGCTGGGGGGACACAGGGTGTGCTTTGCTAAAGGCATTCTCATCACACACATTTATTCCACGGGATCACACCACTACTTAGGTGCAGAGAAAATCGTGGACTTGGATGTGATTTACCAGCTCATAAACTGCAAGGAAAGCAGGAGAAAAGGGATGAGAGAGAGGAAGGGTCCAGGAGAAGTGGAAACAGCTCCACAAGGTTCCACACTGGTGAGTTTCCTTGCCTGTTAATTATTTTATCTTAAAACGTTTTTAGAAGAGAAGAATTTCATTAGTGCTTAACACAGGACAAGTAAAAAATGTCTGCTTTTACAGGTGGTCACGGTGAACATACAGAGGGTAAATGTCAGAGGTCTGCAATAACTCGGGGTGATTTGAGTAAACCAGGGCAGCAGCAAGATACCGATGTTTGGTGATGGAGCTCCCAATCAGCCAGACCTTGTTCTAACGACTCTTCATCACGCTCCCCCTTTCACGTGTGTGACAGCACGTGCCAGATGCACTCAGGTAACTGACAGCCTGACAAACAGAAGAGCTCTCAGCACTGAGACTGATGCACATCTCCTCCCCGAGAGCACTGACGTTGCCCATTGACATCATCACTGCGCTTCATGGCAGCTAAACCCAACCTTGACAGGGGAAAGCTGAGCACACACCCAACCCGAAGGCAGCTCTTCCCCCTGCCTGGAGGAGAGTCACAGCCAGACACTGCCAGTCCAGCTGACAGGCATTTGTATGGGCAATATCTGTGGGTTTAATCCCACCGGTTTTCCCAAGAAGGAAACACCTCACAGAGCAGTTGAGTGGGATTCATCCTTCCTGGCTGCAGTGCTGATTCCTGCTCCTGTCTGTGGCAAGCAAGGAGCCTGAGGCTCTTCTGCTGCAGGGTGCTGCAGCCAAAGAGGTGGCAGGAGGGTCTCCCTGCTTGCACACGCTGCTGGGCACTGCCCTTGGTCACTCAGGATGGCCCTTGCTGAAGGCAGCCCCAGCCTTCCTGCCCCGAGGTGTCAGCAGAGCAGATGGAACGAACGGGCGAACGCTGCTCCTCCCATCCGTGCACTTTCCAGGTGAAGCAGCGTCAAATAGATGGACAAAAAGAGCCCAAAACAAAACAAAACAAAACAACAAAGTGTGTGAGCATATTAAGTCCTTTTCCATCCCCAGTTTATGCTTCAGCTGCTACCTTGAGACTGGCACAGGAGCCAACGTGCCGTTTGCTTCACACAGCTCCTGGGATCTCCGTGGCACCGTTTACGCTTGGGTAACTCAACTTCTGGAGGCCATTAGGCAGGGTAATTTCACCAGTTCCTAAGCAAATGCCTGGAGGGGTCCTTGCAAAGCCAGTTCAGCACAGCTGAAATATGGAGGAGACGTTTGTTTGAATCCTAAGGAGAAATGTAATGACTGCTTTGTAGTAAAGCACATTCAAATCAGCCCCACTTTGGCTGATCAAGGCACAATCTCATCAGCACTCTCCAAGAAGAAATACTTCTGATCCAGAAAGTGAGCTTAACATCTTTGTGGAACAGTTTTCATCAAATGACAACACCCATTTTGGGAAAAATTATCTCACAGCATCACTCAGGTGCAGACTTTAAAACAAGGGCTTTTTTTCTATTTTCTATTTTTTTCCCCTTTTTTCCTATTTTTTTTTTTTTAATTTCCTGAAAAGGCACTTTCCATTTGATGGGCCCACCTCCGCTGAGATGCCAGCTGGCCAAACACATCTAGAGGCTGTGGCCTGTTTATTCATCAATGTGTGGGTGAAAACAGGGCTCTGCAGAGCAGCTCCCACATCTGTGTGTGGGTGCTGAGTCCTGACCAAGGTGGTTGGGAGCAATCTTGGTTGCAGGGGTCAGGAAATTGGAATGAGCCCTTGAAAATCCTGGAAGTAACAAGGCCCTGAGTCATCCAGGGCCAGCAATGCAGCACGGAGGGCAAAAACATAGAGCAACCATTCTGGGAACAAGGAACCAGGGTCAGTGTCACTGGTGCCACCAGTTCAGCAGCACCACGAGGAGGAGCTAAGTGAGAAATCCAAAGGAAATGCTGGCAGCTTGTGAAGCAGACAGGAGAAATAGTCCCTGATGGGGTGAAGGATGACACAGGAGGCAGGAAGGATGGTTCCCAGCCCATGCTGGGTGACAAACCAACTTTGGAAGTGGCAGTAGCTGGTAATTTGTTGGATATTACTGTTTTGAGGTGCAGGTCCTCGTCAGCAATGTTTCACACAGGAGGATGGATGGGTGTGCTCCTCACTCTGCCTTGGAAAAGGGAAAACAGAAGCAGAGAGCTGCAGCAATGGGTGAAAATAGCCAAGTTTATCCCATGGCTGATGGATCAGAGCCCCAGCCTGCAGGCTGTCTCCTTCAGCTCCATACCTGTTCCTCTGCCCAGCCAGGCCCCTGCAAAGGCTGCTTTCCTCCAGTCCCACCTCTCCTTTCACACCCTGCCTTTGCCACCGGTGCCAAACAGGACAGGAGGCAGGTGGCTTGTTAGAAACTGTCCCTGCACCATCCAACCTTGTGAATTTGCAACGTGCACTGCATTTTGATAGATGTCTGGGGACCTGACAGAATTAATTAAAAGAGAAGGAGAGAGGACAAGTACGAAAGGTGCTTGTGAAGAGCAGCAGCCCGGGGTGTATCAGCAAAGGCTGAGAGAGCTGCAGGAAGAAAGCAGGGGGCTATCAGTGCTCCCACTGCTGCCTTATCCGGGCACAGACTGGCACTCGGCCTTGGCAGCTGCCAGCACTTGCGTGCGCTCATCTGTGCGTGTTCCTGTGTGTGATGGCACACAGATGTTCGGCTGACGAGGGGCTGTGCACCAGCACTGTGCCCTGGGCCGTGCTCGTGCTCAGGCAGGAGCAAATGCCAGCAGAGAGCAGCAAACAAACCCCAAGGAACCCAGTTTCCTCTGTGTGGGACAAAGTGTGGGGCCGAAACAGCAGGTCCTGCCCAGTGCTCTTGGGCTGAGTGTCCCTGCAGAGGAACCTCTCCAGGTGGAGGCATCAGTCCAGGTGTCTTTCCGTGCCTTTGAACAAAGGGTTCTGTCAAAAAAACCTTGTATGCAAGTTTGGGTGGAACTCAAAAATCCCTGGCCCCCTCCAGAAAGGGGATCCTTTCGCTGTCTGCCCCAGGCAAGCTCAAACCTCTGCCCCCAAGCAGCGAGTGAGGAAGGAGGACTTGGCCCTCACTTTGATCTCCTCTCCCAGGGGCTGCGCTGTCCCCAGCGCAGAGGGGCTGCTGTCCCTGGGTGGGGAGCTCAGCTCCCAGCTCCAAGGATAGCACAGAGCGTGATTTGCCTTTGGTAACTCCTACCTACCTTCCCCCGATGTTTAGGGGCTGCTTGATCTGCGTGGGATTTTTTCATCTCCAGCACCGACAATCCTCTGATACTGCCTGTGCTTTTCTTTGACTCTAACCAGAGCCCTGAAGTTGTTTCTCATATCAAACGCTCCCAGTCAATCTGATTTTTAGAAAACACGGCGCGTCTGGGGAGAAACCTGCAAAATCTAGAACACATTCCCCATTTGCATCCCAATGTTGAAAAACCCCATCACTCCTCTATGGCACATCGTATCAGCACTACACCCGCCATGAAATATTCATGGCCGTTTATTATGATGTTGTTTATTATCCTCATAAAACTTTCCAACAATCAGTTTCTTTATTTGCTCAGCCTGCAGCATGGATGGGTGCTTTTGTGTCTCCTTCAGTGCTGCCAGTGTTTGAATTAATCCAGGGCCCCTGTCACCATAAGAACAACACCACTGCTATCCCAAGCTCAGTCCATCCCGGGCTCCTTCCCTGCTTGTGGCATCAACAGAGCACTAACTGGGAGCTGTAGGGTGACCAGGACATACTTTACCTGTATTAGGTTGGAATTCCATTAGGAATGGAATGAAATTCAACCCAAGACTGACTTTTTGAGCATGGGGAGCAGAGGAATTAAACAGTGCTGCCAGTCCTGCTTGAGTTGGGAGGGCAGTGGGACACAGCGCTGGTCTCACCGTCCATGCACCCTACAGGTGAGGTTAAAAAAGAGAAGGGAAGCTCTCAGTGAGGACAGCTCCTGAAGGTTTTATGGCAACTGTCAGATTAGTGTTAATGTAAGCTGCTAAAAGATTTTCAAATGGATTAGTTCTCCATTTCCTCCTTGGCACCCTGAGGGTCTGGTGCCGGAAGAACAGACCTGAATCACCTCTGCAACCACAAAGCAGAGGCAAGGGCTGGACCTGGAGGGAGCGTGTGAGAAGGACAGAGACACTTTCTGGAACAGATTCAGTTTCTTTATAGCAGCTCTTTATAGCAGGACACTTTGTAAGAGTGCCCATTCTGAAAACCTTTTATTCCTCCTGCCAGAGCTTGCGAGCCCTGCCCTTTCCGTGAGGAGGGGAGCAAAAAAAGATCTCCGGGGACAACGAGAGCAAGAGCTCTCCTTTCACAGGGATTGCAAAGCTGAGTCTCAGCGGAGTGACCTTGGTACAACCTCTTGTTTCAAACACACAGCAAACATTTCTGCGTTGAACAAACTGCTGCAAGAGGATCCGGGCTCCTCTCTTGCCAATGCACCGGCGCTGCTTTTCCCCAGAGCTCAGTGTCTTCCAAAAGCAAACTGCATCAGCCTCGGAAAAATAAATAAATCTACTTTTCACATCATTTCATCTCCTGATAACAGTAATGAACTCAGTCTGTGGCATTACTGGGAATTAATGACTGCCTGCCTCCTGACTCACCAGCTCTTCCCGGGCTATCATAAATTCCCGGGAACCCTTGTGAACCACACATCACCCGGAAAGCTGGAAATAAAGACGTTGTCCCGAACCCTGGGGCAAACACACAGCGTGCCAGTGCCACCTGGAAGCCTGGGAACGGAGATGAGCTCCCAGATAAACACGCTGCTCTGCCCCGATGGCTCACGGGGGGCGAGCACCGGGAGCTGCTTCCTGGGGCTCCCTGCAGGATCCCAACCCCGGTTCTGCGTCACTCCTCCCAAATAATGTGGCTGAAAGCAGCACACAGCACCCTTGGGGAGCTGCTCCTCTGGGTAATTAAACTCGCACTGCGTGCCATACCCTTAACCTTTTTTTCCTGGCCAGCTCTTCAGCCTGACGATGCTCTTGTCTGAGAGATTAAAGAGCCTCTCTGAAGCTGCCCCTGGATGCAGGCACTTCCAGACCATTATCACATCACCTCGAACCTGCTCTTAATAAACTAAAAGAAGATGCTTCATTAGTGAAGCCAAGCTCTGCTTTAACAGCTCTGGCTGTTAGAAACCATCCTGTCCCATATGCCAGGCCTCTTGGACTTTCTGCCTTTCAGAGCACACAGCTTTCAGGGGGGAGAAGAAGAGCTGGTAAAATTGGCATGTCTTTATATTTATTTAAATATAGAGATTTCCCCCTCTCCCAGTTGCAAATGTAAATTTGTGTGCAACTAGCTCCAGTAATTAGGGTTAATGACTAAAGAGCATTTGGAAATTGTGCAGTTCGTGAAGTCCTCCATCAGAAAGGACCGATTAGGTTCGCTTCTCCTTTTGAAAAATAAAAATTTCTGTCGTCAGCTGTTCATTGGACATGTCTGTCTGGGCTGCTTGTCTCAAGAAATTTAACTAAATTAACAGATTTAGTTATCATGTATTAATTACAGGCCATGCCCAGATTTCTGTGAGTTCAGCATTCCACTGGCAGAACAGATAGGAGTATGGCCGAGAGTGGAATATGTTTTAATTTGGAGGCAACACAGCTGGTGCATCAAACCAAAAGGCTGAGCAGCTCCACTCCAGCCCGTAGCTGAATTCATTTCCTGTCGGGTCTCACTTTTGCTGGAGTCATCCATCCACACCTTATTCTCCAAGGACAATTGCTGTGCAGCACAGTCCAGTGCAGGAGAGAGATTTGTCTCCTGACAGATCATCCCCAGGGAGCACCAGCGCGACGCTCCAGGGCCTGGGAGAAGATGAGGCCTGAAAAATAATTCTGCACTACAAATGTGCCCTTCTTCCCCTCCACAGGCACCAGCCCTGCCCTGGGGCCCCTCAGGGCAGAGCTGGGCACGCAGGGGCTGCCAGACCAGCGTCCATCCCACTGTGGGAGCTGGGTCATGGATGTTGGTTAGCCTGGTGGCTGTGGCTGTGTCCCTCCAGGACTTTAATTAAGGCAGCTTGGGCTTCCCGAGCAGTGGGGTGTGAAAGCAGCACCTCATAAAAACGTCCCTGTCCCAATAACACTTCTAAATCAGCTTCCTGGGATGCAGCTGTAACAAGCCCCCTGGAGAAGCCGTGGCAGCAGAGGGAAGGCTTTATTGGCCCTTAATTATGAGCTCTGGCACAAGTCTCTGCATCTTGTTCTCTGCAAAACAGCAAGGAGGAGCACTCCGGCTCTGCGCCACCTCCACCAGCAGCTCCCCACTGCTCCCACACCTTGCCACACATGAGTGCAGACACTGCAACTGCTGCAGCCCACTTCCAGTTCTCCAAAGACCCAGAAATCAACAGTTTTGGCTCTTTCCTGTGCTATTTTTCTGGTGGTGACCCGTGTACAATCGACTGAAGCCTCCTGACACGCCAGCTGCTCCCCGGTCCCCTGCTGCAACCTTGAGGAAAGTCCCACAGGTCAGAAGGCCAAGGACTAAGAGCTGCTGAGGTGAACAAGTCCCTAGAGGGGGAACCTCATGATTAAAAGCTCTTTAACCCAACTGAACCCCTGCAGGATCAAAGGCAGCAGCTGGAAGGCTGGATATGTTCAGGAAGACATGGTTAATTGTGGGAGCAATTAGCCTCTGCAAGAATTCACCGGGTACACGATGGATTCTCCGTGCCTGGAAGTGTTTAAACCTCAGTGGAGATCTTTTGGAAAGATAAGCTTATGTTTGACCAGGGCGGATGGGCTTAATGCAGGAAAAGCCAATTTTATGCAAGAAGAGATGAACAGAATGGTCTTTTGAGCTGGAAAAAATCTCTAAAATCTATGAAACTATTAATAGAGAGTGAGCCATTTCTAGTGGGTTTGACAGCTAGATGACAAATCTGTGTTAAATTCCACAGGATCCAAAGAAACTACTCAGCCTCGTTTTCTGATATCCTCCAAGGGGTTTCCCAGTGGGGGATTTTAGCTTTCCATTTTTTAGCTTTAGAATAATCTTCCGAATTGGAAAACTTCTCAACCTCCCCTCCTCTCACCTCCCCCTGCTCCTCCAGCCTTTCCTCTGTCTCGGAGAGTACGTGCCAAGCTGTGCGTGGGTGAACCCCTGGGAGAGGCAGCAGCAGAGCCATCCCACATGTGTGAGGAACAGAGCGGTGGGCACAAGTAGGAGAAGCCAAACTTTGCACTTTCCCAGCCCAGAGCGATCTCAGAGCCTGGGCATCACCCCCTTTGCCAACCCTGGGGATACCCCAGGGCGTGGGGAGGGAGTGGCTGCACCCATTGTGCTGCTCCCAGAATAGTTTGGGTTATCAATATTTCCCTTTTAACTCTGCTGTGAAGCCTGATCTTCCCAAATCCATCGGGGCACAGCAGCTGGGGCTGGGGCTGTCTCATCCCCCTCCAACAATGGAAGCAGTCATGAGGCTCATGGCATGCTGCAGGTGATTGAGAATTAATAACTGCTTCCAGGACCAGTTGTTTCAGCCAAGACTGCTGAATTTGGTATTTTATATGTGTGTTTGGTATTTTATATGTGTGTTTGGTATTTTATATGTTTTGAAAAAGATGGCAGACAACTGAAGATGCAGAGTAATTCCCAATCAGTCATCACCCTCAGTGGACTTCCATCCCCACCAAAACAGAAACCTCTCACTTAGACATGCTGCACCATCCTTCCCAGCCTTCCTCTGCTGTGCTTGCTTAGGAGGGAGACTCTTCAGGGAAGCCTGAAGTACAAGTTTTGACCCTCTCCAGCAGTTTCTTGCCTGTCTTGAACTGGGGAGCTCCTCAGCAAGATCAAGGAGGAAAAGAAAACCAAGGGTCAATTGAAAAGGTGGCCAGCTCCACCAATAATAATAAAAAGAAAATTATCAATATTTAGGCCATTAAATGTAAAAGCAGCCAGCCTCTGAATTTTGGTGGGACTTCCTGACAGGCATGACAACAGGACCCTATATTGGAAAAATCTGCTCTCCAATGAGGCTGCCAGTCCTTCAGAGAGCAAAGAGGTTAATGAAAGAGAGGTAGAAAAGATTGCAAAGTTTCCTGCACTTCCTTGTAATTTAAATGTGTGCTAAGCACTGCATTCTTCCAGAAATCCCAAGTGGAAAAAGTGAAATAACAACCACTTGAAGGATTTAACCCAGAAGTCCCCAACTGAATTCATATTTATAATGGGAAGTTTGTACAAACCCGTGAAAAGCCTGGGAAAAAAATACCTAAGCTGAAACTTCTGGAAGGGGAGTAATTTGCAGAAGAACCCAAGACTTGGACAGGCTTTTTGAAGGTGACAGTTCCCCTCCTCCCAGAGAGGCTTGTGATCCTCTTCTGTGCACAATTCACTGTGAAACTCAGCAGGGATGGTGGGAAAGGGGGCTGGTGACCCGGAGCTGGATTTCAAAACCCAAGGAGGATTTAGCCCTTGGATCCTGCAGATCCTGCAACCCTGCCTGTGCTGAGTTACACCAGCCTGGCTCAGGATGAGAAGGGCTGTGATGGATGCCGATCCAGGGAGCAGGATCAGCTCAGGAAGGGCAGGAAGGCAGCCCAGCAGCCAGCTTGCTGCAGCAAAGGTGGTGGAGAATGGGGTGGCTTTGGGGCCCCGCTGGGCTGCAGTGGGAATGGGAGCCCTGGGAAGGCAGGAGTGAGCAGGCAAGTCCACAGGGCACATCTGGGCACATCAGTTGAAACACTGCTTCAGTGGCCATTAAAATCACCCCCTAACATTCCCACACATATCTTGAGGCAACGTGTGGGGCAGCCCAAGGTGAGAGAGACTGGGGAGGTGACCTCCTGCCATAGGAAGACCCTCCAGCACTGCAGATCACCCCACGGCTTCCTTGCCTGTCTGTGGCTGCCTTCTTCCTGCAGATACCACCCAGAGGGTCGACCTGTCACTCCCCATCTCCTCTCCCTCCCCAGCCCTCTGCAGCTGGCAAACGATGGAGCTGCCAGGCAGAATCTTGCTCTGCCCACGAGCAAAGCCAGCAGTGCTCTGGAAACCTTGGCTCCCCTCCTCAGGAGATGTGTTTTGTCAGTGCACTGACACAGAGCTTCTCTCTCTTGCTCCATGGGATCTGTTCCTGCCCCAAGAAAGAGCAGAGAGGAGAGATGAGCACAGCAGTGCAGGAGTGAGGAAGCCTCATGCACACACAGCTCACAGAGAGACTGTCATGCTCAAACTGCAGCTAAGACACTGGCTTGTCCCTTATCTACACACTGTCCCCTCTTGTCACCCGCTGTCCTGGCCCTGGCAGCCCTGTGAGATGCCTCTCCCAGGTGCTAAGTGCCACAAACACCGTGGCTGTTCCCTGGAAATGCTGACATAGTCGAACAAACCCTGGCTGGGCTTCTGGCTTTGCCCACAAAGAAACTGGCTGATATTCACAGAGCTTCTCTCAGGCAGCAAAGTTTTCTCATTTGGTTGGTTTTTTCCTTCTCTTTTTTATTGGTGTCCTGGTTCTTAGCTGGTTCTGAGCACAACCAAGAGCCTGCAGGAGGGGCCAGGCTGCAGTGGGTACATATCAGCACAGCCTTGCTGATTCGGAGTGACCAAGCATCTGATAGGCATCCTCCCAAATCAGCAGCGTGTGCTTGGTAACTCCTGGCACTGCAGAAGTGAGAACCACACAGAAAGACCCTACAGATGTGATTTCTCATCCCTCTCCACACAGCTTGAGCCCTGGAGCCACAGTGACAGGAAGCTTTGCCCAGTCACACCGAGGGTGAGGTTAGGGAAAGGCAGATGCTGTGCCATTGCCCTCTGTCCTGGCAGGAGCACAGTACCCTTTTTCAGAGACAGCAAGAGATCTGGGATCCTTCAGATCACTCTGGAGGTGGCACTCGCCTCCAGCTCAGCTGGTCCCTGCTGCCTCAGTGATGGAGGGTTTGTAGAGCACTTTCCCCTTAACAACCCAGATCTTCCTGTTCACCTTCTCATGCCTTTTTGGAAGCTGTTCTGCCTTCACCCATGTTGAATTATAAAGGCACCAACACCCCCAAAAAAAAAACCAACAGGTTCCTCTAGAGCTCTTTAACAATGTTCCTGATCTAACAGAGATTTACTTTCTCCAGAGAAGGCCGTAGAAAACACTGTTGTTCCATGTCCATCTGTCTGCTCTCCCTCTTAGCTGTGAACAGCTTGTGAGAGAAAACATGTCTGAAATCTCAGGTGTGCTCCTGACTCGTGGCTGGGAGACACCTGTAAATCAAGGCTTTGCACGGCAGATCCTTCTGGCCCTTCTTCTTCTCTTGCAAGAGCAGCTGAGGGGTTGGTGGAGCTTTACAGCCAGAGGACAGTAAATCCACATGGCACTCATCCCGTTGTGTGAAGATTCATGGCCGTGTTCTCTGAAGGTCAGCTTCGTCTGCTGCAGGCAATTAGGGATAATCTATGGCCACTGCCGCCGCACCGGCCCTGGCCGTATGCTCCTTGTCAGCGCCACACCATTGGTCAAATAAAAGTCACAACCGGTCAGTGTCCTGGAGAAATGCTGTGGGAAGAGCAGGAGGAGGCAGGGAGCTCTTCATTTCATGCTGGGCTCCCAGGGATCTTGCTTCTCTGAAAAAGCTGAGGACTGGCAGAGGGGGACGGCCACCAGCACCTCACAGCTTCTGTCCCAGCGCTGTCCCCACGGAGCTCACAGGGTTCCTCCAGCACCCACGGCCCTCTGCTCTCTCCATCGCTCTCTTATGACCACATCTCCTTCATCCTTGAGCGTTGCATCACTGGCTCTCCTTCCCTGCCCTGCCTGGGGCCCTGGTGCCTTCCTCAGGGGAAGGACTCCTCCTTCCTGCCCTGCTCTCCCTCTGCATCTGCTTTTTTGAGTATTTCTCTCTTTGCAGGCAGAGATGGAAGCAGACCACGTGCAATTCCCTCCTTTGCATGCTGGAGTTGGAGGACCTCAGGAGGCAAAGAAGGGCTGTTCTGAAGTGGAGGCACAGGGGCAGGGAGAGGCCCCAGATGCCTGACAGACCCCAGTGCCATAGAGTATGCTAAAACCTGGATTCAGGAAATAACTTGGAGATCTGAGCCTGAAACCCTTGACTTAACAGTTATTTTCTCATGGTTGCTCACTTGGTGGCATCTCTGAGTATGGTCTCTGCAGCCTGCAGAAGGGGCCTTGGGATCCCACACCATTTATGCCACTGAAACCAGTATCAGAGACAAGGCTACAACCCTGGCCTGCTGACCCACAGCTGGGGCCAGAGCCTGAGAGTGCCCTTCCAGTGGCTTTGGGTGCTGGGACTGCAAAACTTAGCACAAAACAGCATATCCTGCAAATGAAGCTCACGTTAGATTTACAAGAGCTTTCATAAGAAAGCAACCCTGGGTGATGCGGGCAGTTTTTCACCAGGGGCTGGAAGCGAGGCCAGTGCAGAGGCCGTGGTAATGAGGGCCCTGCTGGAGTCACTGGCAGCAGGGGGAAGGATGAAGAGATGGGAAATACGATGACCTGGGCCATGCCCCAGGAGCTTGAGCAACTGGCACGGTCCCTCCTCCCAGGCCCAGCAGGGAACAGGAGCTGGGGCATGTTCTCCCTCTGAATTGTCTCTGTAGGAGGAGGAGGTGGATGAGCTTCCAGCCTCCCTGGCCCTGTCTCTCCCTGTTTGCCTGCTTTGTTTTTGAGCAGCCCTCAAGGCTGTGTTTTGGAGAGAGGGTTTCATCAGGCAAAGGAAAGGTACAAAGATGAGTTAATGAGAACGATTATTCAGTGACAGCTGCCGCCACTCACCTCCTAACGAGTGTAGGCTACAGCCTTGCAGAAACAAGGCTTTCTCTAATGATTATGTTCAGGAGATTAATTTAGGAAACTCTGCTTAAGACCTGTGGTGATCTTACTTGAAATCTAGTCAATGAACAGGCAAGTGTAGGGGAAAAACATACCTTGTTTAACGTTCAGTTGCTGGGAGCAGAGAGATCCTGGGGCTGGACTGGGGCAGAGCAGAGACGTGCAGCCCTTGCTCTGCTGTCCCTGGGGTGCTCCCCATCACCCTGGGGATGTGCAGCCACAGGGGATGGCCCACCCAGAGCTCAGCAAGGCACAGTCTGGCTGCAGAAGCATTTTATTCCCTGACTGCTGCAGTCCACAAATCAAACCCTCTGCCTCAAGCCCAGGGCTGGGGAAGGACTGGACCACGAGCCTGTCACTGGAACACTGGCCCTGTTTGTCACTGCAGGCAGACTCCTCTCTACAGCCACGGTCAGGTCTGCTAATGGTCATCCCTGTGTCCAGCCTGAGAACTGCTCATCCCTGGCCTCTCCACACAGGCATGAGATGCCCAAGCTTGGCACATGATGCCTGCCATTTAATGTCCCCATCAAGCCACAGAGAAACCAAATGGACTGGAAAACTGGCCCGGGATCAGTGCTTCCCTTCCAAACTGGCACCCACGGAACGCAGGACTCCTCTCCGTTTTCAGCCTGGCATCCCCACCAGCCCCCTGCCCAGCTGGCCATGGCCAGGACAGCAGCACTGCCAGGGGCTGTTGCCTCTCTGCCTGTGCTGCAGGTGCTGGGATGAGGTGTCCCTGCTGCCTCGAGGCCTGGCACAGCTGACTGGGGGGGACGCAGCCCCGGTGCCCCCGCGCAGGCACAGCGCTCAGCTCCCTTTGGCTCCGGCGTCACAGCCCTGCCACCAGCTCACACAGATGGTGAGCGAGCCCAGCTCCATCCCCTGGGGCTGTTTGGCCACTACAGAGAGCTGCTCAGGCCAACCCCAATTTGGCTGGCTGATGTCCATACCCCAAATGCAAATATTTGGGCAGGAGTGGCTGTGAGCCCAGTGGGTGAGACTCTGTGCTTCCCATCGAGGCCAGGCAAGGGGGATGCCCCACAACAGCTCCTGGGATTTCCTCACCTGGAGACACCAAATCTGACGCTCAGGAGCCTTCAAGAGCTCCTCCAAAAGTTGCATTTTGGGCATCCACGCTTTCTGCCAGGGCTGGTCTGGCTCCCAGGGCAGTATCCCAAAGTATTGGCCATAGAAATCTGCATTTCCCCTACTGGTCTCCCTTTGAAACTGATGATTTGTGGCTGTTGCACCTCAGCTCCTCCTGCAGTGATCCCTGAGCTCCAGGGCCCTGCTGTGGTCTGTAGGGAGCAGCCAGTGCCAATCGTCCCCTGGCTGCTTTCACAAAGCTGTGGGTATTTTCTGGTGTTTTCTACCGTGCTGTCCTTAAATTCAACCCCTTCAGTGCCTCCTTCACACCCTCTTTTAAATCTGGCAGGTCTGTGGATGGAGGAGCACATGGAGGCTCTTGGAAGGGCTGCAGGGATTTTACTGCTACCTTCAATTCCCAAGACCCAGAAACCGAAACCAGTTTTCCCCTACACAAATCTGTAATAGTCTTTGCACACAGCCAGTGCCTGTGGCAGTAAAACTCCCATCACTAATCCATACTACTCCCCTTCCTAGAGAAAAGAAAGGAGTGGGGTTACCATGCTGTCAAGGGATGATAAAACCACTGTGGTTTTCTCTACATACCCAAAAGAAACCTTTATCAGCCCGTGTTTGGGGCCAGAGGTCTTCAAAAAGCAGTGCTCTTAAAACTGAAATAAGAAGCCTTGAAGAATTTTTGTTTGCTATCTCTGCTCACAGGCAATTAGAGGAGCAGGACATGAGGTCTGGTTTTATGTGGAGGCCTTTCCTTCCTTTTCTTCCTTCC
>VZTH01000237.1:0-22619 GCA_013397815.1 Aleadryas rufinucha
GCCCCCGCGCCCCGGGGTGACCCGGCGCGGCCCCGGGGACAGGGAGAGTGGCGGCGGTGCCCCCACGAGCCGCCGTCGGCGTGCCAGGCTGGTAACGCCGGGGGGTATTTAACAACAACAACAACAAAAAATTAAATGACAGTACTAAGAGAAAAGGCAACTTATCCCGTTACTTGCGGAGGCTGTCGTTTGACGCCGCATACCTCCCGGTCAGTCACGGCAGTGGCACTCTATAAAATCATCCCTTTTCTTTTTAGCCTGGAGGAGGGAAAGCCTGGTCAGCCGTGACGGGCAAGAGGCTCACCGGGGGCCAAACCCCCTTCCCCTTACGTGTGTCATCCAGGAGGACCCTCGAACACCAGCGTCCATCAGGGCCCGACCGTCCCACGCATGGACCAAACACCTCCAGAAGCATGGGGAAGATGCTGGCTGAGAAGGAAGATCTGCTGAGCCACCCTCTCCCTCCAGCAAGGAAGTAAAATATAATGAGCCTTGCTCTTTCCCCATCTCCCCACCTCATCCATTAAGAGCTGCTGATGATATTTGCTGCTCCTTCCCAGAGGGAAGCTGATTGAGTAAAATGTTATAGTAAGAGGAAGAGTCAGTCCACTGACTGACTTCTTCCACCACTCATTATCACCACAGCCTTTTGTGAAAAACAGGCCACCAAATCTAACATTTCTTCAGACTGAAAAACAGATGTGGAAATGGGATGTGTGAAACAATATACCAAGCAGTACTTTTTTAGAAAGGCTTCATTATTATTTAGTCTGTAGCTGTTAAAATACAGAGCACTTCAACTGTGAACCAACCCAGTCAAATGTGAGCCTGCAGAGAGGATTTTCTGCTGCACACAAGGGAGCAGTACTGTCCACATCCATCCCCAGCGATGCTTTAAATGCCAACATTTTGCTGGCTTAAGTGACACGTGATAAAGGAGGAGCCGTGGCACAGATCTGCACAACTCCTTGTCACTGCTGCTCTTCAGTGACAGTGGGTAGGTAGCCTATCACCAATTTGTCCCTCCATCCTCTTCCAACGTACCCTACATGTCCTTGCAGTGAAAGAGGAATACAGTCTGGGAGTCTTGGCCAAATGCTGTTAATGACTTTGGATTTGTAATACAGATGATCAGATAAAGCACCCACAGCATTGTTGGTTGGCACTATCTGAAAGAGAAGAGTCTTGGACAACATGAGCCCCACACACAGCCAGCAGGACAAGGACCTCACCAGCCAGCACCCAGCCCCACTGTACACACATAGGGTAAATAGAACAGGCCCAGGGGCACCATCTGCATTCAGGCACAAAGCCAGGTAAAAAACAGCTTGCAGGAGACAAGGTAGGTCTGAAGTTAAACTAAGAACTCAATCTGTAGGTCACAAGCAGGTCTGGAGACCCACAGGGTAAGGGCAAATACACCCAACCTCAGTGAATACTGAACAGAATCTGTGCAGGCTAAAATGAGCCAAGCCCAAAGCAAGGCTCTAAATAAGCAGGACCCATAACTTAGCTAGGGTTGAGCTTAAATAGAGCTCCTGGGCCCATGGGCAAAGGATGTGGGTGAAGACTCCAGATGCAGCTGGCCAGGTCAATTATTAGCACCCTCAGGGCCTTGACCCTGGAAACAGAACTACTGAGGGATGCTGTCCCTAAATTAGTCCTGCAGAGTCACCTGGATCAGACCTCTGCAACAGGCACAGCATCAGTCTAAGCTAAGAAAGGTTACAGTGATGCTGAACTTTAGCCCTTCACAAACCAAAAGCTCTGAGAATTACACTACAAAGACACCTAAGCTGCTTTTTAAGGGACAGATTTGATCTAACCAGGCCTATCTTAGCTAACCCTGCTTCCCTTGTAGTGGAAAGACGATACTGAAACATTAGAGCTGCCTGCTTGTGTGATTACAAAACACGGATTACAGCTTCTACTTCCTACCAAAGCCTCCCTCACATTTATTAGCTCGGACTCCAGTGTGACAAAGTGACCAGCCTGCTCACAGCCCAGGTGTGACCTAGGAACCTGTGTGCCACAGTGGTGTGTGGTGCTGTGCCTGTGAACCCAGCTGAACACAGGCCAAACGCTGTTAATGACTTTGGATTTGTAATACAGATGATCAGATAAAGCACCCACAGCATTGTTCGTTGGCACTATCTGAAAGAGAAGTTTTGGACAACATGAGTTTAATGCAGAAACTCTTGAATTCTGTTTGTGGTTTCGACAATGACTTCCTCATTTAATCTTTCTTGGCCCTGGTTCTGTAGATAGTATCTACCTGCCTGATTGGCACTGAGAACAGGTTAACATTTGTAGGCATGCTGAACAGATACTTTAAGTGTTAATGCCATTTTATGTGATTAAGGCCAGAAGGGACCACGATTTCATCTTCTGGTACCCACTGCATTTATTCTAAATACTTCCTGACAGATGTTCCTGACCTGCAGTGGACAGAAGTCTGCTCTCAGTTTCTATTTTCATTGGAAATCTTGGTCCTTACTTCACTGCATGACTGTGCATGAGTAATATAAAGCATGAGAGCGGAATGATTGTGTAGTGCCTTGCTGGTAAACTACATCTGGGGAGACATGGTTAACTGTGCATGTACAGACCCAACAGTTCTGGATGCTTCAAGTCTGCATCCAGACTTGAAAAGTAAAGTACTGTACTTTACTGCAGTAAGCTATGTGATACAGGGGTCACATAGGGCACACCTCTTCTGGTACCTGAAAGAAAGGAAGAGGCCTGCTTAGTCAGAGAAATTTGGTACCCACTATGTTTGCAGACTCAGTAATATTCTCTGATGAGTCAAATATTTCTGTTCATTAAGGACCTCACTGGCAGGGTATGGGTAGGGTCTGTCAGGGTCCTGAGGGTGTCAGCAAGGCTTAATGGCCCTGACCAGCCTCACGTGGGGCCTCCACCCACATACCCGATTTCTGGGCCCAGGAACTCCATTGAAGCTCAGGCCTGGCCAGTCCCTTGCTCTCTGTTTAAGTTAAGGTGTAGGTGTGTTTGTTTAGGGTCTTGCTCCTGGTTTTATTTGTTGTCTGGATTTGATTTCTAGATAAACCTCAGGTTTGTCTCTAGCCTTGTTTTGGGTTTTATCTCCTCTTCCTTTCTTGCCTCCCTGGATGCACCATAGACCTGCTTTGTGCTGTCCCCATCACTGAGGCTGGAGCCTGTTCCCAGCGTCCTGCTGCAGGACTCTGCCCTGTCGGTGAAGATACTTCCTGGGCTGTGGTCATACCCTGCTCCTTGCTCACCTCACCTCAGGAAGAAGCATTTCTGTCTACTTGCTGACAGAGATAAAGAGAGCTCAAGATAGCACAGTGCCAAGGAACTGAGGTTTGCTGGAGTGTTTGTAATCTGCAAGCTGTGATTTCTGTGGCAAAGGAAGAATGAGTCTCATGTGGGGAAAGTTATGTACTTCTGATGTCCCTAGATGTGGTTTGGGGCAAATGAACATGCAACTAGATAGATATTACTTCAGTTGCCTAATTAGTAAAGACCAGAAGCAAGTCTAAAGACTTAAAAAGCTTATGGACCAGAGAGATATGACACCTGAGGGTAACTTGTACAACTATCCCAAAATAGGGCTTGGTCTACACCAGCATTTTAAGAACACTGAAAATAATCTTTTCAGCAGCCAATACTAAGAGGAGATCTTACTTAACTTGAGCCTTGAAAATCTATTTTAATTGATACATACTTAAAATATGTCTAGAAAACCAAGCATCTTGAATAATAAAAAAAAAATCAGGAATAAATTGGAACAATTGCTAAAACTACCTACCTGCTCCATTTTTTTTCTTCAAATCTATAGCTCTGTTCTTGAGTATCGTAATTTTAATGTCTTCCCTGGCTAATTGTTGATTTACTGCGGGAGAATGACATAGTGTCACACGTGGGTGTAACCCAAATGACATTAAAATTGCTGATGGCTTTTAAGAATGGGTCATAAAAGAGATGTCACCAGAGAAATTCAGCAAAAGGTGTAAACAGTTCACGATAAAAAGATGAAGTAACAGCTGGGAGAATGTTATGATTTGAAGGTGCGAATGAACTACTACAGAGGCTAATGAAGAAAACAGAACTTGAGAGCACTTTATACCAGTGAGTATTTAAAAAACCCCAACAAAGCTATGCACATAAAGCTCCTTGCTGAATTCCTTTGTGAGTCAGTATATCTATACAAGATGTTCTGTTTAGCTTTGTAATGCAAGTTTTTTACTGCTTTCCTAAACAGCATGCACGCATGGGGCACACTTCCCTAAATAATGAGGGTTGAAAAGCATCTTCTTGAAATATCCTGCCTGTAGCTAAGAGAAGTAACAGCCCATCTATGTGATTATTGATTTTTCTAGTCTGTGGTGAAACTCTAGAAACTTGATGACTTTCAGCTGTTAGTGCAGTTGCAATGCTTTTCTGTGTGAAATCCGTAAATGAGGTTCCTACAGCTGGAGCTGTTAACACAGTATGGTTGCTGTGGTGGGAGGAGGCTTTTCCTGAGCAGAAACCCAAAAGAATACAAATTGGGTGGAGAAAATGGCATCAACAGTGACTAAAAAACCTGCTTCAATAACTCACATAACAGTTGCCCTTCCATGAGAGACTTAAAAATCAGAATAACTTCAACAAAAAAAAATTAATTTTGCAGGTTTATTACAAAAGGTAGAAAGGCTTGAGAGTTTTCTCCTATAAAGGACTTTTCATGTTTTCTAGAAGAAATCTGTATTTTTTTTTAAGTTATGGGAAAAAATGAATATTGTAACAGCCATTTCCCAAATATATAAATAATGCAATGATCAAACAGAGCAAAATGAAGTTTTCTGGATTCTGAAGCATGCTTAATTTTAAGGAATATAATCTATTAAAGGGAAAAATTAGTGACTTCTCTTGAAGGCAATCTCGCACAAGCAAGAAGCAAAAATATTCTGGCAATTTGCTTGTGAAGTGGTTCCTTTGACTTGTGCAAGCATAGAGATCTGTTTAACTGGGCTTTTTCATGTTAGAAGACTAACTTTTTTAAAAGGCATATTGGTATGTGAAATACCTGAAACCCAGGTCAAGATGTATGGGGCAAAAAGTACATGAGGAATAGGTGGGTAACTGCAGAAAACTAAGAGTAAAGCTGACAGCATGAGCTTTCCCACCAGACGGCACCAGGTCTGCTCTCCATCCTTGCTCCATGCACCAGCATTCAGAAGGTGTACTTGTGTTTTGGTTTTTTTTCCAAGAGCTGAAGACAGACGTTTCAATGCCTCCTGGAAAGCCCAATACACTCTATGCAACAGAGACATCGCAGGAAACCTAAAAAACTGTCAAAAATGTTGACAGCTGCAGAACGATACTGTTTGACCTTTCTGATTCTAAACCCGATGATTTTTCTCTTTTTTTTCCCAACATCTGTTTCCCTTTCTGATGCGTTTTGAAACTTGCCTACGAATAACCATACTGAGTATTTTTTTTCTGGGTATGAAACCGTAACTGTAGGCAGAAGAAATATTAATGCTCTAGCACGAAGTTTAAGTAGCTACTTAAACAGCTAAAAAATTATTAGCTATAAATATCAATTTATAGAAATGTATATAAATAATTTAAATAATAATTATTAATAATATANCCGAGACTTCTACTGGCTGCGCTCCTTCATCGCCGGAGGTGGGTGCCCCGGGCGGGGCGCGGCGGCGGACGTTCGTGTCGCTGTCCCCGGTAAAACTGCTGCCGGGTCTCGTCACCTGGGGAAGCGGGGAGATCGCTTTTCCTTTTTCCCCTGATGGACTAATGCGGGTGGCGCGGTGCACGCCAGTGACTCGCACGTGTGTCAGAACCAGCGAGGAGCCCCGGTCAGCCGGCAATTAAATGTTCCCGGAGCCCAAACCCTCGTTAGGGTGCTCGGGGAGGGTGGGTTATCCCTGTCCTCACACTGGTGCGGCTGCTGTTGGGAAGATGAAGTGGCGAGGCAGCCTGGCGAACACAACGCCACATCAGTAACCTCTTAGAGGAAAAGCCTATTTTTTCTTCCTATATTCTTCCCAGTTGTCTCAGCTGTCTGATTTGCTGGGGGTAGGAGAAGGTTGTGTTTATTTAAAATTTTTATGTCATGCCACACTGTCTGTTGGATCTCACTCTTTGGAGTAGTGCACGGTACACGTTCAGACACATAGCCCACCTCCTTGGGAAGATCAGCAAGGGCTGTTTCCCGCAAAAGGGAAGGAGGAAACAGGATGGAAAACTCTTGAGTAACTTTCAGGAAAGTTCCTTCTGCAATGACCTCAGCAACTGAGACAGACAGTGGCCTGGCTTTTTGTAAACAGGAAAAGTAACTTAAATGTTTCGTTAAGGCTTCAAGGGCTTTGTAACATCTAATAGAAACTGTTTACTTGTTATTAAGGCTTTTTCCAGTTCCTAACTGAGTTGACTACATTAGAAAAATCCCTTATTTAGCTGCTGACCTAAAGAACTTTTGCGTCCTGACACTTTACTGTTTCTGTCTTGGAAAGGTGTTGCAGGATGTTGTGCCAAAACAACTACTGCACCACTGGATCGAGTAAAGATTTTGCTGCAAGCTCATAACCACCATTACAAACATCTAGGTAAGATGGCTGCTATGTGTCTGGTTTTAAATGCAACGTGTGTGGTTTGGGTATATTTATTTACTGAGTGATGAGGCTGATAAAAAAGGTGCTCATCAGACAGGAGGGTTGTATCTGTCTGATCAAGCTCTGTGCCATGTTTTGTTACCATGTTTGAAAAGAGAAACAAAGCCCTGTGTAAGTTGTGGTATCAGTTGATGTGTTAGAGATTGAGATGTCAGAATAATCCTCAATAAGGCACGTAAGAGCTAGGCTTGATCTTCCTCTTACAGAAGCCAGCAGGAGATTGGTAAGCACAGCTTCAAACCTTGGATCGTTTCAGTGAAAACTGAACTGCAGTGGGTGCCAGTTCCCAGGGGCCGTGGGGATCCCTGCTTTTCAGACAGTGGCATGGCTGGTGGGAATTGGAGAGAGCAGCAGGTTTGTGCCTGGTGTAAGGTGCAGGTGGTCTGCATTCAGCATCTGTGTTGCATCATGGTGAGAGAGCAAACTCACGTGTCCACAACTGTTCTCTGCGGGCTGTAACAGTGCCCTCTCGTGCAGAGTATTTGAGCCATTTATGTCAGATGTTACTGGAATATGTCATAAGTTTTGCTCCAAAATTTAAGGGTTGCAATTATCAGGGAAAAAAAAATTGAGTTGGCTAATTTTGCCTGTATCTAAACTTGCTTTTAACTTAGACATTAAAGGTAATGTTTTTTAAAAGCTGGAAAAATAAAACATATCATTAAATCATAAAATTCAGTGGATATATATTCACTGTGGCAAAAAGGGAAACACAAGCAATGTGTTTTAGTTAACACAAACACAAGTATACACTGAAGTCTGCAGCTTAAGAATTGAAGGGTGAAATAATTGATTTGACTGAGATTTTAAATCCTCATTTTCAATTTACTTTGTTCAAACTGTGCCATAGTTGGCAAGTAAAATCTTATGTTCTTCCCTATTTTGGGAGTCAGGTATGATGCTGATTTTTTGAAATGTGTCTCACTTGTATGTGTGTCCATGTTACATGTAGGCAAAAAAGGAGAATTGTGTGGATGAGGTACCTGTAAGTGCAGAGACACGACGGGTCGGTTCCTCAAAGTCCTCCTTATGTGTTTTTATACCCTTGCATTGTGGAGTTTGTGCCATGTGGATCTCGGAGCATGTGTTCTAGGAAATAGGAACAGGAACTCGTCATTGCAGGATAGAGAGAAATTCTAGTCTTGGCATAAGTAAGTTCAGATGCATGTAACAAGCATGACATCGTAAAAATAAATTTACTATCAAATATATAATAATATATTCATATACAATGGTATATTAACAAGGTGCACTAATCTATTCATATTCTTAGAACCCCAGAAACTAATAGATACTTGTTTGGTTTAAACTTCAAATGAAAGTTTGTCAGCTACTCTTTTTTTCCTGCCTGAAAGCAAAATAAATGTGTCTTTTTCATGTTCCACTCCTAGTTATTTAGTAGTTGCATATGAATGAAAACTGTTTGACTGTCACAGTTAACTCTTTTATAAAATCAAAGTAGAAAGTGAATTTGACAGCAACGGTGCATAACTAATGTTTCTAGTAAAACTATAGGTTTTGCCAAACTTCGTGTGATCTTGCATTATTTCCCACCTATTAAAAGGGAGCAGGATTGCTTCTTGTTGCAACAACTCTGAGACAAAGAGTGTGAGATGTTTAAGTTGTAAGTATTGAGAGTCTTCAACATGCTTGCTTGATTTCCTCAGTGATGGCATTTAATCTGCGATTTAGCATGTCGCGATATCAGATTGTTTTGCCATGGTTTTAGACTTTAAAGTATTTACATATTTATTAATTTAGAATTGACTGAAGTGCGAGGCAGCTGGTTCCCTCCCTTGTGCTGCTGCCATTAGCTGCTGTGGGTGGGTGGTGGCATCTGCAGTAGGGTTGCTCTCAATTCGGGCAAGTCCTGGGGCCTGAGTGCAGAGGTTCACTGGGTCTGGGAGATGAGGAAGCTGATCAAACTTAACCTTAAGCCTCTCCCTTCCAGCAGTGTTTGGGCAGTGAAAGTGGATTTTCCATAGTTACATGAGCAACGTGGTGCAGCCTTAGCTTTATATGCTTACTTTCTTTACAGCAGCGTTTCCTTGACTTTTTTTCCTTTCCCACAGTGTTCAATACTTCTTTTTGTATTGCTGCAGGAGTATTTTCTACGCTGCGTGCTGTCCCCAAAAAGGAAGGCTACCTTGGGCTGTATAAAGGAAATGGGGCAATGATGATTAGAATCTTCCCGTATGGCGCTATTCAGTTTATGGCATTTGACCAGTATAAAAAGGTAGCTGAATTTATGGTTTTCCTTTTCTTTTTTTTTCTGCCTGCAATGGGTACAGACTCATTGAGTGATTGAAACTAACACTGAAACTTGTGTCTTGTTAATTAGCTGTACTTCTTTTCTAGAGGTTGCTTAATTTTTTCAGACCCTACTCATAAAAAATATCAGGGCAACAGGGAAGTTTTTGCAATGTTGCTTGAGGAAAAAGAAATTCATGTTGATTTCTAAATGTTTGTATTGTTGAGAATAATACCCTCTCTTGTAATGAAAACAAAAAGTAATTTAAAGTCTGCTGCTCTTTGTATTGCTATGAGGTAGCCCTTAGTGAATAATGTAGGAAAAAAATACATGTAAAAAAATACATGTAAAATGAAACATCTTTATTATATTTATGTTGGAATTCCTAGTACTTGATGGATAGGATGACTTAAACTTGAAAGTCTGTCTGGATATGACTGTTTTATTTGACCTGACAAATTATGATGTCAGGCCATAGATAAAAACAACCTTGAAGATAAAAATGCTCATTTCAGAGTTCTGCAAGATTTGTGGATTCCTTTGTGTTTTCCTGCATTTACCCTTTCATAATAAATCCTTGCAACATCTCATGGAGGTCAGTTGTTAACATGAACATGTTTTTTAACATTGCTGTTTGTGGTAAAAGATACCATTTTGCTATTAGTGAGGAGAAATTTAATGTTTGAAAGGTCAGATTTAGTACCCAGCCAAGTAAATGGTACGATATTTACTGAAGAGAATGGGATTGAAATTGTCGTTTCCTTCCCTAAGAGTAAATTTCAGAGGACTGATGCAAAGGAGTTCCTGTAATAGGTTTTGTAGGTTCTCTTTTTTGTGCTGTAATCATGAACGCTGTTGATCTGTGTGTTTTATGTTGTGTGGAATAAAAGACTGCGTGCCATGCTTTGTAATTGAAATGATTTATGAATCTGCAATTTCAAGACACCAGTTAGCATCATAGCACTTTCTTTTATGTATTAATTGACCAGAAACCTTCACAATGTTTTGCGTGGGTATGTAAAAGAAAAAAAATTCTTAAAGGAGGAAGATATGAAATGATGTTTATAGCAGAAAGCGAAAGTCTGTTATTTGATAAGAGCCTGGAAACTAATTTATAACTTCCTTCCAGGCCGTAATTAACTTAACAAGTTCTTGCTCTGAAATGTTTGTCCTTTTTCTCTTCCTTTTTATTTCTCCCTTTTTCTTTTCTTTTTTTTTTCTTTTAATCCAGTTAAAATCTTTATGGGAGTGTTTCACATGATGTGCATGTAAGAAAAATTGACTCTTCTTACTTTTCAACTTTGTTCAGTGTCCTTTGCTCTCTACATATTCAGTTTGCCTTGTTTAACACACATTAATGATAACTAAATAAACAATTAATCTGGTTTCTGAAGTGAACAGTACAAATACTTTCAACTTACTGTTTTGCTTTGTTAGTAGAATTTTAGTACTTTCATGTTTTTAATAAGAAATTGGAAACAGCAGCAGTGTTAAAAAATTCTTCTAACAGTAATTAAATGTTCTGGATTGAATTTGCAGCATTATAAACTTCTTGGAAACTGCTGCAGAGTTTGCACTAATGTGCTAATAAACTTTGTGCTGTGTTTCCCTGTATTTTCTGCTATCTGACTGCTGTAAATGTTCCATATTGTGTAGGTAATAAAGAAACAACTTGGAATTTCTGGGCATGTGCATCGATTAATGGCTGGATCCATGGCAGGTATAGTTTTGTACTTAGATTTCAGACATGCCTTTTGCTGAGAAGTTAATATTTATTTAGGGGATGATTTGATGTAGTGTTGGGTCAAACTCCTGCAAATTTGTATTAAGCAAATATACTAGTAAATGGTTAATTTAACATGGTTGCCTAATTGAAACGTGTTTGTCTAAGAGTGTTCTCTAAAATATATTTGTGAGCAGTGAATTCTGTGCTATGTTGTGAAGCAGAGTTTTTTACAGCCTTTTATTATGGCATTTAAAAAGTGAAAAAACTAGTGTCATCAATATGAAATACAAAGCTGCAGGTTCTGGTGGATTTGGCTCATCAGCCCCTCTGCCATTGCTTCTAGGTTGAATATAAGCCCACAGGAACAGGGAACTGCAGCTTCTTAAATTAGCAGTTTCTTTGGATTTGTCAGAAATGTCTGTGCTTTTCCATGTCCAGCACAGGATTGTCATGATGCTCTTTAGGTCATATTTGTGAATGTTAAAATCTCTCACTTATTTAGTGCAATAGCACCAGCAAAGCCCATCAGTAAACTGCCAGTGTATAGTATGATTATAGATTTGTTTTCCTCTCACTAGTCATTGAGTCAAGAGTAGCTAAGAAAAAAACAGGGGAAGGTAAGTAATAGTGGATTGGGTTTTAATTGAAGTGATTCTTCATGTGCTTTTAATTTGTAAATAGGCTTAGTACTGTCTAGTGACAGTCCTTAAATAGTTATGGGTATTCATATTCAGCTTCTTTTGGGAAAAAAACACTGGGATTTTTTAATACTACCTTTAGTTAAATTAGGAAGATCTCATTAAAATATTCTGGCTTTGTGTGGTGCCAGAGGAAAAAGAAAGAGAATGAAATGAAACAATGAGAAGTGTCCTAAAAACTAGCAAAACCTATTTGGTAAGATATGTTCCAGAACTTGACTTTCTATCTGAAAGAAGTAAAAAACCCCCATACATGTTTCTTTTCTTCCTGTTTTTTCCCTTTCCCCTGGCTTTAACTGTGCAATTCACTTTCCCCCCTCCAAAAGATTGTTATTATTAGCTTTTCCAGGAGCTTGGTCAGAGACTGGGAACCTGACTTGGGAGGCGCTGTGAAAACACTGAATAATCAGCTTAACTCTGTCAGTGTTGGATGTGGTGGAATTCTTTGCGTAAATAAATTAATAGCATCTGGCATTGTTGTAAGCACCTTACTGGTTAAATCTGGTTTGTGTGGTTAGAGTAATAAAAATAAATTAATATACAGTGCAATCTGGCAACCACGATCAAATGAACTGCTTTGTGGTGTAAGTACAATATACTCAATAGTTTCATTTTCAGAACCCCAGAACAGGAACTGAGCTTGAAAAGGGGGTGAAATGAATGTAGCAGTCAAGTGTATATATGGTGTTACATGTGAGTGTCTTACTGTTTGTTTACTAGGTGGCATTAACTGCTTCTTGGGATATTCTTTAGATAATAAGAAGCAGAGGGTTTATCTTAAGTATATCAAGAAGATATAAGGGGGGGAAGGAGGCACTAAGAAGAGCAGAGAGTTTGAAATCTGGTACAGAAGTTTCCTAGGTTTGCAAACAAAAAAGAAAGGACTTGCAAGCAGTTGGTAATACTTCTTGTTTTCCCTCCTGTGATGGCTCCAGTAAAGGATATTTTTCTGTTTCTTCGACACTTAAACACTGAAGGAGATGATGTGCTGCACACACCCCAGTGTTGGTGCGGAGGGGTCTTCACAGTTTCATGGGACGCAGTATTAAGAAGTTGAGGATAGATAACCTGTGTTTCTTTTAATGTTTTTCCCCCTCTACACCATCTAGCCGGGCAGCTGTCTGCTTTCACTTCTCTGTACCCACTGTGCTTAAATCGTGCTTAAGTCAGTGTTTCCAACCCGACTAGTGGTCAGCAGACCTGAATCAGCTTCAAAGCGGTGGAAAACATTTAAGTATCTTCTGTAAGTGATAAATAGGATCCAAAGCATATGCACAGGGGGAAAACAAGGCAGTGAGGATGGGGTAGTGGAGGGAGAGAAAAGAAAAACCTATTGTAATGCATATATTTAGGGAGACCAAGTTAAAGTTACTGTGGAAACTCTAACTCTGAATTTCCTGAGTCTTGTGTGATTCAAATTTCAGCTGTAACACCTCATTAACAGATAAATAGTGTATAGCTTCTTTTAAGGAAAGACAGAGCTGGGCAGAAGAGAAATCATAGAGGTTAGTGGGGTTTAGGAAAGAAAATTATCAAATAACAAAAATGAACAAGTAACATTAAATAAAACATCATAGGATGCTTTTACAAATTATTTTTTAAAAGTTTTCTAATAGAAAAATCCAAATTAAATGTGTGTTTTAATGCACAGAAATGTGTATTTCCTCTCCTGCACTTGATTGACTTCAAAATAACAAAGCCCAAAAAAGACTAGATGTTATCTAGAATAAACTCAAGTTCCATTAAACTAATACAGAAAGTATGTTTTTGTTTTTAGCTTTTTACTTTTAGTAAAAGTGATTGGAAATAGTACTGATTTAGCACTACCTAGGAGGATATGGGCTGTCTCCATTTTAAATAGTATGTAATTAACAGTTACCTACTTCAGTCAGCATTTAAAAGGAATCTGGTCTAGTTCTTCGGATGCACTATGGAGGGAAACATAGAAATAGGAATATTAGGACTGCTAAGTTAGGCATTCTTTAACCTGTCTGATAAATATTTTTTGTCATCAGCAGTTTCTCTCTGTGTAGTTTCTGAAGCTTTGTTTTGTTCAGAAGATGCTACTTGGATAAATTAATCTTTATATTAGCTAAGGAGCAAATCTTCTGCAGTTCAAGGCTGTGTCTTGGGCTTATCACTTTCTGAGCTGTATTCCTTTGAATCTCCTGGCAGTGCTTAGTTTGATCTCTGGAGCTGCTGATAAAGTACAAAGAGCATGATACAGATACCATAAAAACTTGCATACCAGCTGTATGCAATGTAAATGTATTTCACTTGTGGTTTTTTTCTTGCTCCGTATAGTTTTTTATTTTTATTTCCAAAGAAAGACAATTACTAAGAATGGAGGGATAGACAGAAAAATCCCTGTAGAGCTAATCTCATTGTTAACTCCCAAAGCCTGGGAAGCAAATCAAGGACAGTCTAATGTGCTTCACTGTCACTAAGTCTTTAGTCTGTGTGACCCAGGATCTTGTCCCGAAGAGTGGTCAGAGGTGCTTGAGGACAACAGAGGAAGTGAAGAATGATCTTTCTTTCCCTGGCTTCTGAGTCAGCATTGGCAGTGAAAAAGTCTGCTGGTTTTGAGGAAGTGGCTCTTTGAAGGGAGTAGTTACATTCCCCTATTATGATTATTTCAGATCAGACAGTGGGAACTGCTGTATGTATCTCTTAACTGTTGATATACTTTCAAGTCTGTCCTGTTTAACCTACCACAGGAGAGTTTTTTGGCTTAGCTATCCCTAATGGGGAGAGACTTTGCTTTTTCAAGATTGGGACTGAACCTTAAGATGCTGTGCTCTGACTTCTTGTAATGTAGTATTTAGGGAGCAGAGGTGAGATGAGTAATTTTATAGACTTTACCACAATGACTTTGTGTCCCTCAGCTGGCTGCCATGCCTCTTGGAAAGGATAGTGTCTCTCTTGAGCCCCAGAGGAAATCTTGATCCCTTGTATGTACGTATTTTCCTTATATGAGCAGTAACATGCTTCTCCCAGTTGCTAGAAGACAGCATATATTGTGGCTGATATCCCAAATCCCATTTTTTTCAGAATTCATGGCTAGAAGATTTAAAAAAAAAGTTTTAAAAAAAAGTTTCTATTTAAATCCTTACTACATAGAGTTTCTTTCTGTTTCTTTTTTTTTTTTGGTACTATTTTCAGACTGTGTTCACTAAGTAGTGCATTCACCAAGCTCTTGATTGGTCTATTTGCTATCTTTTGTTCAGAGGAAGTTCCTGGATACATATCAGTGCATGATTGGAAAGAGCTGTGGGGGTAAAGTCTGTTTTCTGAAGTGGGATGACTTTCCTGTGCACTCTTAAGCTCTGTAAAAGTGCTTTCCCCATCCCCGCCCCCCTTAATTTTTTTTAAACTGCTTGGATTAATCTGTTTTATGATATTTCTGGACATCTCAGGGAATCCATTAGGAAAAGGCTCTAGTCTGAGGGATTGCATTTCATGTAGGTCAGTGGAAACAGTCTTGAAGTTGCTTTAGCGTTTTGCAGCTTCCAACTTTTGAATCCTGTGGGTGAGACAACATCAGAAATAAGCTGCAGATGTCTGCTTTTTGTTCAGAGGACTTGTCAAAAGTCTCCAAAAGAGGTGTTTTTATCTTCTGAAATGAATTACTGATGGGATGCTCCAGAAACCCGCAAACCTGGCTCTCAATTGACACTGTCAGGTTTTTGGATAGCTCACTTTGATTTATTAAAATATGGNTTAGAGTGGGTTTTTTTTCTCACCATCTAATCCGGATACCTTTCAGGTCATTCACCTTTATCAGAGTTGGTGGTGTTCTGGTTTGGTTTTGGTTTTTAAACTCCAGACATAAAAGTTATGAAGATCTTGTTTGCAGGAGTTAGTATTCCTGTTTGCTGATTGTAAGTGACTTTAAGTGTTTCTTTAATAAAATAGTTTGTATATGCTATTGTATTCACTGCCACAAAAGGAAATTTTACTTTTCAAAATAATCCTAGAATCAGATAAGGTGTAGGTGAGTTTTGTTTGCTTGTTTTGTTTTTGTTTTTAATAAAGGTATTACAGCAGTGATTTGTACTTACCCTCTTGATATGGTTAGAGTTCGCCTGGCGTTCCAAGTAAAAGGGGAACACAAGTACATGGGAATTATCCATGCATTCAAGATGATTTACACAAAGGTATTTTTTCTTTTAATCTTCAATTCTGTCAAAGCAAAGTATGCTCTTTAAATAATGTTGCACTGCATTGAACATAATGGCTTAGTGCAAAATAACGACTTCATTGCGTGCACTTTGAATTTTTTAATGTAAAAAGTTATTTGGATGCTGCTTTTGACTTAGGCTGCTAAGCTGTAGCTAAGGCTCATGTAAGTGGGAGGTCAAAAACAGCAGAGAAATTGCTTTTCAAGAAAAGTAGTAATGTTATCAAAAAGATTTGGGGAGGAGGGCTATGTATAATGCATAAATGTTTCCATTTATGATACTGGATGTAGATTTTTCTCCTTCATTTTCACTTATTTATCTCCTGTGGAGCCAGGCAGTTGTCCCTTCAATTCTTCAGGCACATGAACCAGAACAGACACTTACTCCTTGGTGGTAGATGGTGCTAGTCAGATTGCTGTCGTGGGACTGTAGGAACAGTCGTGTAACTTCAGACCCTTGTTTTTCTTGCCACAAATGCTGCTGTATTTTTCTTTCAAAGGAAGGTGGTTTTAGTGGGTTCTACAGAGGGCTGATGCCAACTGTGGTGGGAATGGCGCCCTATGCTGGTAAGTTAAAAACAGAACGTGGCAATCCTTCAGCAGTTATGTGCACTACTACATTTGTTTAGTATATTTGCACACCTAGTTAATACTTCTGTTCAAATCATCTTCAATGATGCTCCTTAAAAAGTGTCTTCAATAGTCGAAGCCTAGCTTTTCTGAAATTTGGAGTTGAGAGTGAGACAGGTAAACCAGTGGTTGTCTTGTGCTTCCCGGTTTTCCCACCAGAAAGCACGGAGGCTGTTTGTCTCAGACTCTGGAAATGGAGCCTCAGAGGCTCCCTGCTGGCTCCATCTCCTGGTGGTTTTCCGTAAATACTGCCGCGTGTAAGGCAGCGGTGAGGTGGAACAGAGGGGCAGAACAGCCCAGCTGAACTACTCTCGTTTTTAAAAGCTGGGAGATGTCCCTCAGTTAGAAAGATCTTAGGAGCAAGGAAAGATTCCTGACAGCAATCCAGTAACTTAAAACTCGCAGTCTAGCTTATTTAAAGCGTTCTTGTAGCGTTATGTATAAGCACAAATTCGTTTGGACAGAAGTTACTGTAGAAGTTCAAAATATTGTTTATCTATTTTTCTGCTTAAGAAAAATCTTCTGAAAGAACTGGAAAATAGTTTTATTTTGTAAATGCAGATTTTTGTTTATGATGATACATCAACAAATAGTTTGCTTTTTAATGAAAGTACATAAAATTAAATTTCCTTTTAGGTTTTTCATTTTTTACCTTTGGTACCTTAAAGAGCATTGGACTTGCTCAAGCACCTAACTTGCTTGGACGGCCTTCCTTAGATAACCCCGATGTCTTAGTTTTGAAAACACATGTAAATCTGCTGTGTGGTGGCATAGCTGGAGCAATAGCTCAGACGATATCGTAAGTTTGGGTATGGGGTTGCTTTTCCTCTCTACAGCTATTCATTCTAACAAAACTTTTATCTGATACAATTTTATCTAAGTCTAGTTATTAGTAAGGTTTTTAAATGAATCAAATACTGAAATTCAGGTATTTCCTATTGTTTCTTTTACTAAATATCTATTTAATCTTCAGGGTCCTTTAAGAGATATCCAATGAGTTGATTAAACAAATTCAGGCAAATCTCCTAAAATCCACTGAATATTTTTTTAGTAGCAGTCTTGTTTCTTAGCTTGTTTGGAAAGCTAAGAAATTTTGACCCTGAACATAATTTGAAGGATTTTATTATTCCAATTTACTTTCAAATTTGATTAAAAAAAAGACAAATCTTAGATATTGTATTTGCCATTTTTGTTACTTTGCTTGCTTTTTCCTTTCTCATGCTGTCCTTGTTCTATTTTATTTTGTCCATAAAATAAGTTAATTTAATGGACTCATATGGCATGGATTTTTCATTAAATCACTGCACTGCAAATATAATTGCCTATTAATCCTTAAACTGTTAATTTTATTTTCAATGCAGGCGTGTTCTCCCTTCAGCATTTCACAGACTGCTTTATACTCTCATCTGATCTTCATGTGTCTTCCTCACTAGTGCCAAATGGAATATATTAAGAGCTCTGGTTTGCTGGTTTTGGTTGTGTAAGGGGAATCTCCCTTTTTGGAGAACTTCCAGCTGTGTTGAGAATCTAAGCTGGATTCCTGACTCACTGAAAAGGGAGCTTGGAGGTTGCATGTGGACTTCTTTGTGTTCTTGTTTAAACAATATTTAAAGTGTCATCACACATCTGGTTGAAGTGCTGTTTAAATATCTTCTCTGTAGATATCCCCTGGATGTAACTCGTAGGCGAATGCAGTTAGGAGCAGTTCTCCCAGACTCTGAAAAGTGCCTGTAAGTATTTCCTTTTCATCCCTAGTAACTGAGTTCTTGGATGTCTGAGCAAAGTTCAGTTCTTCATTTTAAATTTTAAAAATAAGAAAACAGCCTCCCCCAGCCTGAACTACTATGTTGTTGATTTCGTCATTCTTTTAATGAGAAAGTTTCTACACAGACAAAAGCTGCCATTATCAATCTGGAATTAAAGAAATACCTGAAATCACAATGGCACCCTTGTTAATAATCTTGTGTTTGTATTAGCAAAATGTTTTTTTTATATTTTAATGCAATTTGTGCTACCTTTAATATCAGCAAGATCTCTGAGAGACTGAATGCTTCTACTGGAATGAAATTGTTTCAAAGTGTATTTTAATGGTGCAGAATCTGTTCCATAAATTGATTTTGCATAATACAATTTTTTTTGAGCTTTTTTGCACTGACAGTCATCTCCCATACCCCACACATTGTTGAGGTTCCTCCAGTAGAAGTGGAAGCACCATAGTAACTTAAACCATAATAGTATTAAATCAGCTCTCATCTTGAAAAACTTCCTGAATTTCAAATTGTCTCAATCAAATTTGATTCTGGGACAGTTTTCTCTTGGTTGCTTTCAATCTTGTGGAATCATGTATGTCTGAATCCAGTGCAACTCAGTGTGAACCACCTGCATGGAAAGTTGGATCCTACCAAGAGTAGTCTGAGTGACNGTCTCTTGGTTACTTTCAATCTTGTGGAATCATGTGTGTCTGAGTCCAGTGCAATTCAGTGTGAACCACCTACCAAGAGTAGTCTGAGTGACCAAACACAAACAGTCTTGGTTGTTTCACAAAGAACCTCAATGTTGCTTAAATGTGAAGGTTGTGTTCGGTTTCTTTAGCAGCCTGGTTTTTTTGGTTGTTTTTTTNTGCTTGGCTATTTTCCACTCCTGATAATTTAAAAATAAAAATGTGTTCATGTTCTCAGGGTTTTGTTTTTTGCGTTTGTGAGGACTACTTTTACAGACACGAGGCTTCCCAATTTAACAATTTTATTGTGACTGTGCCTTGAAGGAGAGGCATATATATATAAAGCAAGTAGGAAGTCTTGAAGCTTTGGAACATATGGAAGATGTTCTCCTGCAGCACTGTCTTTGAGAGCATGGAAGTACCAAGCACCTTAAGTGCTTTCCATTGAACGTCTGTTTGCTTAGTTTCTGTACAAGTACGTGAGGAAAATTCTCTTTGCATATACAGTGGAATTTCTGCTTTTAATAAGGTCAAATATTATATACTTAGATTATTATTTGTAAAAGGAATTGATGCTTCTCAAGTCCTTCCTGCCAGTTAGGCAAGAGAATGTCTGGAGCCATTCTGGTGTAAAAATATCTTAATATGTCTTGTAGGGCAGGTGTTTTCAGATGGACACTTGTTTAGCTGGGCCTGCTCCATCCTCTTTCCAATTCCCAGCCCTTGGGCCCAAATTTCTTGCGGAAGCTCAGGCTGTCTTTTTAGCCATATATGGCTTTGCTTTGTGGAATGCCATGGGTTTTTCTCCATGGATGTCTTAACACCGAAGTAAAAAGTGTCTTGTATTTAAAGAAAATGATTTTGATACTGAATATGTGTATCCACTAATGATTTGAGTTCTTATTTTTCCAGTACAATGGTGCAGACACTGAAATACGTGTATCAACAGCATGGAATACGAAGAGGACTATACCGTGGTTTATCCTTAAATTACATCCGTTGTATTCCTTCGCAGGCTGTGGCTTTTACCACATATGAACTTATGAAACAATTCTTGCACCTCAACTGATTCTTTCTTTTAGAAGACTTTTCTGTAAAACAACACTATCAATCCTCAAATTGTATTGATGAGTAAATTACTTGAAGTTTAAAAAAAAAAAGGCTTTCTGTTACTGTGGACCTGCTGTTGTCTGACATCTTTATTTGCCAAAATGTGGTTAATTTCCTGGAGTCAAAACCAGGTGACACGTCAAAATGAACATTAGCTAGCTCTGAACCCTTTTTATGCACTTGATCTTCTTGGCTTCATTAGATGAAATTTAGGGATGACACCCATGTTTTATACGGGTTCCAAGCCGTTAGTTATTTAGCCGTATCACCATTCCAGGAGTTACATGCTGCTGATTATGCTGCTCTCTCAGCTAGTAATTAGGCATCCGTTGCTCTTTAAAAATTAAATGGAATAAACTGATTTGAACATAATGCAGTGATTTTGGTATTCAGATCCTTGCCAGGTCTGTAGAAGCTGAGCTTGGCAGACCACAACTCAAGCAGCCTTTCACTCTTTTTCTGTACGAGTTTTCTGTATGCAAGAACAATGCATAAGCCTTCAGATTGGTACACAGGAAAGTGTCCTCAGCCATTTCAGTTAGAACCACCAAGATGGATTTAGCAGTATTAGAAGTCTTGCAACTTGGAAACCAGTTCCTTGGCGTACATTCTATTCTGAAAAGTGCTGTACTACACAAATAAAAGCAGGGGGGAATTTTACAGGGATGAGTGCTAGAAAAGATGTCCTTGTGGCAGGTACTAGGGGCCTAATCTTAGAAAGCTTTTCAGTGGAGCTGAATGTTCTTGATTTGGTTTATTCAAGGCTGAGTATGTTACATACTTTCGAGTATTAGCTGGTGTAAACAGGTTTTTCCCTACCTTAAACCGTGGTGACAAAGAAGACTGCATGCTGCTGCGTTTACTTGTTTAGACATATGGACCATATCCAACCTCACACAGAAAAGAAAATTAAAATTGTATTGGAGTCTGTAGGTGTGTGTATGTACTGTTTCTGAAGTATGGTATGCAATAGACTATTGCATGTTTGCCTACTCCTGTAATTCCTTTTCTGGAAGGAATTATTTTATACATGATTTGCATTGGATCTCTTGATTTTACTCACATGATTCAGGAAACTGTAAAGCTTTTACTTCATGTAAGTTATTTATTTATTGTAAATATTTTAGCAGTGTCTTCTGAGAATTGGCAATGGTTATGTTAAGTGGTGGATGGTAAGACTGATTTGCTTAATTTTGAAAAATTTAACAAACTGGATTTTCAGCTATATATTCAATACCAACTTCTGTGGCTCAATTTTTTTCCCCCAGTTTCATAAAATTATGTATTTCTTCAAAATCTACAGTGTAGCTATGGACAGAGAATGAGATGTATCTGGATATATTTTATTAAAATTTTTGAGCTAATGTCTTTGTGTGATTTGTATATGTTGCAGCCAGAAGGAATACATGTTTCTGGAGTTACCTGTATGTTTGCCCTAATAGGTAAATATGTACAACATTGTTATTATAAGAGACAAGAAATATGCTTTTTCATCTGATCTTTAGTTTCACATAAAGGAAAGCTAAGCAGTATCATCGTGAATTTTTACATTTTAAAGCTCTTGCAGTAGAGATAAATCCACTGTATTAGGAAAACTAAAAGTGCCTTTCTTTTCTCTCTGTTGTTTTGCTGTGTGAGCAAAAAAGCATCTTCTCACGCACCTACATCTTCTCAGATGCCAGTTCATTTTCATGTGAATACTGTTAGGGATGATTAAGAGTTTTACATCTTAATTCTATTGCAAGGGATATAGTTGAGGAGTGTCATGATGAGTTCAACAGTTGTTATGCAGAATAAAGTAGAACCCAGCATGTTCATGCTTGAGAGGAAAAGAGCATAAACCATGTCTCCTAAATACTTGAGTCTGGTATTGGATGTGAAAAACTGTGCTGTATTTTCAGAATTAGTTCTCCAAAATAAAATTTAACAGTGTATGAAAGTGTTTTAATATCAATTCCTGAATCTACACAGTTAAACTTGGAGAATGCTGATGTATCTTAAAATTGTAAACATTTTTCACAACCACTGATGTCAGAAAAACGAGATGTAGTCTGAACACTTCTGTCCAGCTTTTGGCACTAGGAATCTCTCTCCCTAGAGATTCCCCAGACTGGTTGAGTTTTAGATAACTTCAAAAAGATATTTAAAGCATATTTTGTACTTCATAAACATATTCCATTGAGATATTTCTTTTCTGGTGTATGAGAGACGTATAGGCAACATGAAAGAGACTACAGAACACAGGTTTAGCAAGTGTTCAAAGAATTTATGTCACCAGATTGTGACTGCATTTAATAGTATGAACATCTAGCTATTAAATGATAATTACGCTTAGAGAATGATGTTGCAATGGAAAGCAACATTAATGTAGTTTACTGCATATATTTCAGGACTATCCCAAATAAAACTGAAGGGGCTAACTTAAGAATGTTCTCACCTTGTAAAATTCATCAATTTGAACTTGATCCTTCTGTTGGAATGTCTAAGCATGGGCCAAAACTGTCCTCTTTGCAGCTGAGCGAAACCTGTGTATCTGAAACGTCAGCGTCATCTCAGAAAGCCAGGGACAGCGCATCTTTATGAGGGAAAGGTTTGACTCGGGCTCAGATTGGCCCATAAGCGAATTGGGAGCGGGATGCACGTCTAATATTACCTCATACCACTGCCCCAGTAGCAGAAGTGGGGTCGGGGGTGGTACAGCACTGGAAAAACTGGAACTAAACACGGGATACNCGCTCCCGGCTCCCGGCTCCGGGCGCGGGAAGGCGGGATGGGGTTCTGAGGGCTGGCGGGGCGGCACCGGTTTTCCTCGGGCATGGGCGAGAGGTGAGAAGCGCTCGGGACTGCCAGGGATGACCGGTGAGGGGAACCCCCCGCTGCTGAGGGTGTTTGCGCTGGGCACGGCGGCCTGCGGGGCCTCGG